>CM060603.1:42716740-42806740 GCA_030578255.1 Tiaroga cobitis
CTTGACTTATTAGACTACTCTGAAAAAATTGATAATGACTCCCTTATAGTTTTTCTTGATTTTTACAAGGCTTTTGATATGGTGGGATATCATTTTTTGTTTAAAGCACTTCAAACCTTTGGTTTTGGTAAAAATTTTATTTCAACAATTGGAATGTTTTATAAAAATATTGACAGTTGTGTCATACTATATCCAAACACTACCAAAAGATTTCCAGTGCTGAGATCTGTCCGTCAAGGCTGTCCGATTTCTCCCTTTTTATTTTTGATTGTTGTCGAATTGCTCTCATTACATATTTTAAAGAACCTAATAATTGAAGGTTTGTCTATTTTTGGAAAGGAAATTAAACTGACCCAACTAGCTGATGATACAGCATTATTCTTAAAGGACAAACATCAGATTGGAAAAGCTGTAGCATTAATAGATGAATTTTCAGCTGCTTCTGGACTAAGACTGAATAAATCTAAATGCGAAATTTTATGTCTGTTTGAAACAAACGTTAAAACCATATATAATATGCCTGTTAAAAATTGTATTAGATATCTCTGTGTTTTTGTTCGTAAGAATGTTATAGAGCGCCAACCATTTAACTTCTCCCCCAAAATAAAAAAAAGATTTGTGTATCCAGCACTCTCCCTTAATGTCTGTGATTCTATATGTAAAGAAATCAATGATACGTTTGTCAAATTTGTATGGAAGAATAAGCACCATCATTTGAAAAAAGCTTTCCTTTCTGGTCCTAAAGCTAAAGGGGTTTTTGATCTATTGGATTTTGTGGATTTAAATTATACTTTTAAAGTTAAATGGTTAAAGGAATGCTTAAAAGCCCCAGATTCATTATGGAATTTTATTCCTCATAATATATTCAAGAAGGTTGGAGGTCTCAAGTTCTTACTGTCTTGTAATTACAGTATTTCTAAATTACCAGTTAAGATGTCGTAATTTCATCAACAAGCTGTTATTCACACAACTTTTCACCACATAAATCTATCATCTGGAACAATGAGTATATTATTAAAAGGAACAAATTATTGTATTTACAAAACTGGATAGATAATAATATAATCTACTTGAAAGACTTATTTAACCCTATTGGTCAACTTCTTAGCTATGAAGACTTTCTTACACAGAAAACTTTCCCTGTAAAATTTAAAGAATTTAGCTCAGTAATTAACTCTATTCCCAGTGGAATATTATGAAAAGCTATGTAGAGCAAAATGTACACTGCATTACTCCTAACATTCTTTACATAAATGGTATTGACATTCTAAGCAAAAAAATTTACTAATAAACATATTAGAGAATGTTTCTACAATGCCAAAAAAATAATACCTAGAGGGAAATTTTTCTGGAATGCTATTTTTATGAATATTAATTGGCAGAAGGCATGGTGTATTCCTTTTAAATTTTGTGTCACAAATAAAATGAGAAAATTACATCTAAAAATATTACATAACATATACCCATCTAAGATGTACATTTCAAGATTTCTTGATATTGATAACAAATGTACTTTTTATAAAAATGAACTTGAAAATGTAACCCACTTGTTTTATGGTTGTTCATACTGTCATGATTCTGCCTTAGTATCCTTGATTTTCCTAGTCGTGAGGCAGGATCATGACAGAATCATGTCTTGTGTACAAGCGCATGGCCAATTGTTTGGACCATGTGCTTGTGTTGTCTCGTTACGTTACCCCGCCCCCTTGTTATCCTCGTCTCGTCATTATTGTCTAGTCAGTTTCACCTGTCCTTTTGTCATTAGTGTTCCATTTATAATCCCCTTGTGTTTGCTGTCCTGTGTCGGTTCATTGTTTGATGTAAGTGACATACGTTGTGTACATCTAGCTGTGAGTAACTTGTTGGAAGTCTTGTTTAAGAGAAATATTTGTTCCTGTCTTAGTTGTTAGTTTATTGTCTGAGTCTTAGTCTAGTGTATCCTGTCTTGTTTTGCCCCATCGAGGGTTTTGTTTTCTGTTTTTGTCATCAATAAACCCCTGTTTGTATTATTTGCTGTCTGCAATTGGGTTCATCCTTCTGCCACATAACACATTTTGGAAAGAACTTGAGAATGATATATTATGTAAAACAAAACACAAAATCAACATTGAGGGGAAGAACATTATCACTTATTTTGAATACAAAGAAAAGAAACTATGTACTATAATAAACCTTTACATTTTGTTAGGCAAGTTTCATATCCATAAATGTAAATTCCAGAATTCTTCACCATCATTTAAAGGGTTAGTTCACCCAAAAATGAAAATTAAGTCATTAATTACTCACCCCCATGCTGTACCAACCCCGCATGCGCATGCGTCGTGGAAATCTCTTGAAGTCTCGTTTCAGGCCTACAAGGAAGAAAAGAAATAGTCGAATAAAGTCGATATTTTTGTTTGTTTTTTTCGCACAAAAAGTATTCTCGTCGCTTAAAAAACTTATAGTTGAGCCACTGTTGCGACATGGAATATTTAAACATTTTCTTTAATGACTTTCTGTGCCGTCAGGATTCATTCCATTTGGGAGCCTATGGAGGAGTGATCCAGCTGTCACATTTAATCATAAATATCTTCATTTGTGTTCCGAAGACGAACGAAGGTCTTACGGGGTTGGTACAGCATGGGGGTGAGTAATTAATGACTTAATTTTCATTTTTGGGTGAACTAACCCTTTAAGTTGTTTTTGATAGAGGTGGATTTTCATTTTAAGTCTCTTAATTTAATTACAAACAAGAAATGCATATTATTAATGGATATTCATTTAGAAATTTTTAATGGATAATGTCACTAGAACTATTTTTGTCATGGGATACAAATCTGTCACAAGTTTATTTTTCTTATTGGTAACTTGATTGTTTTTTTGTTTTTTGTTTTTGTTTTCCAACCTTTAACGTATTGTATTGTTATTATTATAATGAATGTGAACTGGAAAGGCTGAAATGTTGTTGTTATATCTAAAAAAAAAAGAAGAAAAAAAAGACACTGGTCCTCCTGATGAATATAATGTACATTCCTAACTAACACACGAAGTAGAAGTTACGTAATGTATTGGTAATGTCATGACTTAATAATTGACAAGTAGCCTAAATGCTCGTAATATATTTTGCTCTTTATATAGGTAAGTGATACACAGCGCACGCCTCCGCATGCGACAGGACAGGAAAAGTTCGTTTTTCTGAGGTAAGAGACTTTTTATTTCACGTTAGAATAATTACACAGACAATAACTAGCCTGACAGCATCTCATCTGACCGCAGATACTGAATCATGACAACGCGTTTTTCTCAGGCACACTTTACTTGAACTGCGTTTGACAGAAGAGTCAATGAACCGGTTTCACGCACGTCTTTCAAAATAAAAGTATTGATTAAGAAAAAAACACGACTCTGAAATCGCGTACGCTACTTTCTGAGAAGTTACTACATTTGAATTTACTTCGTGACCATTAAAATTTGTGCTCTTATGATTGAAATTCGGACATAAGTGTACTGTATCCGCCATGTTGTTACTGTCACGTGACTTACCAGCAGTTGCATCGCTTCCCTTTCATTCATAATCATAAATCTCCTGTGGCCTCATGGCTCATGCACACTTCAGGGGCCAGTTGCATAAACATAGCCATTATGTTAAGATAGTGTCTTAAGAACTAGTATGACTAACTAGCAGTTAGTTAGGGGTAATCAGTCTTACTGTTCGGTATCAAATTAGACCAATGTACGTTTTTATGTAACTTACTTTAAAAAGTAATGAAAAGTCTTGAAGAAAAAAATTGGATGACTAACTTGTAAGACTAGTCTTAGCGGTTTATACAACTCGCCCCTGAATCTTGAAAGAAGTAGTAGGTCGTCAGGGGACCTATGCATACTACATAATAGGGAAGTATTCGATTTTGGACGCAGCCATGTTGTTGTTGCTTCTTTGACTTGCGACCCGACTCACCAGTTGAGAAACTGTTCTAAACCATATCAGATTTATGTATATTTTTCCCCATGAAGATGATCAAATGGGTGAAAAAACCCCAGAATATCACTTGGGCTCCATTGACTTTGATGCTTACTGCCCACCTAGCAACCACCCAGAACAGCCTAGCAACTGCATAGCAACATACTAACAACTCAGAATGCCTACTGCATAGCAACCGCACTGTAACTTTTGCACAGGCAAATGCCACTAAATGATTAATCAGATGTTTTATCTGTTATACAATTTGCTGTCAGTGGTCAGAATGTATTTTTTTCTTGGTCTTAATCGTCTTTTTTCATTTAGCTCGCCACTCCGCTCTCTTAGTGTGATCTAGGCCGCTGCCATGACAACCGTATCATGTAAAAATCACATGCCCTTGTGATGCTATCAGTCTGGCCATTGCTCTCAAACCAGTACTGACACAGTTATCGACTTCTTCCGGACGGCGTGTTTTTACTCGGCTTAATCTAATGTTTTTACCCCAAACCTGGCTTTATGTAACCATAAACAGCTCGTCTTTGTCCTTGCCGAAACTCCACCTTCACTGTCTTCCTCGGTGAACATCTGAGACTTCATTTTACACACACCGTGTATGTCGAGTCTGCGGTTATTGATCCGCCTGCTCTGAGAGGTCGTTCCCCTCTTGAAAACAACACAGTCATGGCAAAAAAAGAGTTTGGACTGCATTTTAAACATGTATAACAACACATCAAACCTTTTATTTTACAAAAAGGTGTTTCACAAAACGGGAAACGTTTGTTGGGGTCGGCAAATGTTTTTAAAGGAAGTCTCATGTTCACCACGACTGCATTTATTTGATCAAAAATGCAGTAAAAACAGTAATATTGTGAAATATTATTGCAATTTAAAACAGCTGTTTTCTATGTGAATATATAGTGAAATGTAATTTATTCCTGTGATCAAAGCTGAATTTTCAGCATCATTACTCCAGTCTTCAGTGTCACATGATCCTTCAGAAATCACTCTAAAATGATGATTTGATGCTCAAGAAACACTGATTATTATCAATGTTGAAAACAGTCGTGCTGCTTCATATTTTTGTGGAAATTGTGATATTTTTTCAAGATTATTTGATGAATAGAAAGTTCAAAAGAACTGCATTTATTTGAAATAAAAATATTTTGTAGCATTATAAATTACTATTTTTCTGAGGAATAATTGACTCCAGTCCATTTAATTATTAAAAAATAATGCACATGTCGTGTGCATTATTTTCTAATAATAATTGAACACACATTTTTTCGGATGATGTATTTCAAGACATTTGTCAGGTTTATGTCCTTAAAACACACGTGTGTAGGAGTAATTTCTTACGCATCTCATCCCACGACTCCGTTGCTAATTCCAAAACTTAATTTTAGAGTAAGTAACAAAGGCTTCAACCACTGATAGCAGACTAATGCACTTATTAATGCAGTTATGATAGAGAGAGAGAGAGAGAGAGAGAGAGAGAGAGAGAGAGATTAGGCATGTGTGAATGACCTCTGTCTGTGTGTCTCGTGCTCGTCAAAAGCATCTAAACAGTAAGTTTATCTGCTTCAAGAAGAGCGTTCACCAAGCATTCAACAGCCCCGTTGTATAAGATCAGTTTAATGCATCCTTGCTGAATAAAAGTATTAATTTCTTTCAGAAGAAACTTGCTCATTCAAAGCTAATACTAAAAATGTTATTTATTTATGACATTCAGAGTAGTTCAGTTAAATGTTGCATGCTGTGAAATAGCTTTTAAAACATACAGAACAAGACGTTTTAGCAAACGGTATGCAGATTTCACTGGGATTGGGATAATTAGCTGAAATTGTATTCGGAAAGTTCATCCATTAGCTTTTCAGTCACATGGAAGCCATTTTGTTGAATGAAGATGGCCTAGTGTGATGTGTTTTTAGTTCTTCTATGATAGACGTCTCAGTTTAGGATGTTTTTTTGCAGGACTTATATTTGCTCATTTGATTGTATTTCCGAAAACAATCAGTAATGTGTGCGCAGCTGCTCACAGACGTGTTCGGTCTCGTCTGATTGTTGGATCCAAATGACTTAGTGACTGACAACTTGTGATTATAATGCAATGCTGGGTGATACACTGCACCCAATGCCATTAGTCACTTATTTTTGAGTTTAAGACTGTCTGTCCAGTGTCCATGTAGTTGTTATTTTGCTAGTGATGTAATCTGTAATCATTTTTACACTATAGCCAACATCCCGTACATCTACATCAGTTGCCATAGTAATGACTTCAGCGTCAGCACGGCGCCAAGAGACTTTCTCATACAACATCTGAGAGTGAGGAGAGAAATCAGGACATTTTGCCTCTGCTCACGTCTGCATTCATTAGACATCATTTTTATATAGTTAAATAATATAATATATTATGTAATAAAATATGCAGATAATAAACATCTAATAAATAATTATAATCATTTAAAATAGCCTAATTGTTGTATTATTTTTTTTTAAATAAATTTTCCCCTTCACAATCATTTACCCATAAACTGAACTGTTAATGATTTTGGTAATTGTTGGGCCTATACAATTCATGGTAATATTAATACATTTATTTGTATATATTTTAAGTGTTTTCTATATTTATAAAAATTTTCTATATTTATTTGTTTATATTAATTAATTAATTTTATTTTAATTGATATTTAATCGATTAATCACGATCTAACATAAAAGTTTGTGGTGTTTATATATATATATATATATATATTTATATATATATATATATATATCTGTATATATCTGTATATATCTGTATATATCTGTATATATCTGTATATATACTGTATATATACTGTATATATACTGTATATATACTGTATATATACTGTATATATACTGTATATATACTGTATATATACACACACATTCATATGTGACCCTGGACCACAAAACCAGTAAATTTTTTGAAAATTTAGACTGACACGACATCTGAAAGCTGGATAAATAAGCTTTCTATTGATGTATGGTTTGTTACGATATGACCATATTTGGCCGAAATACAAGTATTTGAAAATCTGGAATCTGAGGGTGCAAAAAAATCGAAACATTGAGAAAATCGCCTTTTAATTTGTCCATTTATGTTCGCGATTGTGCTGCTTTCACTCACAAAAATAAATGTTTTTGTATATTTACGGTAGGAAATTTACAAAATAGCCTCATGGAGCATGATCTTTACTTAATACCCTAATAATTTTTGGCATAAAAGAGAAATCGATCATTTTGACCCATACAATGTATTGTCGGCTATTACCACAAATATACTCGTGCGTCATGTGACTGGTTTTGTGATCCAGGGTCATAATTTTTGCCTTTTCATTTTGCATTATTCTGTGCTCGACTCATAATATATTTCAATATAAATATTTCAATATTTCATCAGCTAAAAAAAGCTTTTTGCAAGTACAATCTCTATAAAATGACTTTACTTTTGTACAGTTCTGGTACTGCGTTGGGTCATCATTTGATTTACAATGTAACAATCTGGTACTGAAGAATCCACTGTTCTAGATAACAGGTACTTCATTGAGAATGGGGTTCATTGATACACACTTATTTACCACAAATAACCATCACAGCCACACAATTAGATTATACACTCGAGCACGTACAGCAGTTCTCACAGTTTACCTTCACACCTCCCCGTCACACACTGCGAGTGTTTCATACTGCAGCCCACACACATGCCAACGCTCTAGCCAGGGTGCATGCTGGGAGTCAGAGGCTGTCGCTGAAGGATTGCTTCTGTATTTGAGGAAATGACAAATAAGGAAGTCTTAGATGATAACAAGGACAAAAGGTGTGTTCACGCCATGTCATAATTACTGCAATTGTGTGATTTCAACTTGTAAAAGGGTTAACGTCCTCGTAGAGCTCGTAATTACAGCTTGTAAAAGTGGAGTTGAGAGCTCGTACCACCTGACCACTGTACCACATGACCACTGTACCACCTGACCACTTGTACCACCTGACCACTGTCTGACCACTGTACCACCTGACCACTGTACCACCTGACCACTGTCTGACCACTGTACCACCTGACCACTGTACCACCTGACCACTGTCTGACCACTGTACCACCTGACCACTGTCTGACCACTGTACCACCTGACCACTGTACCACCTGACCACTGTCTGACCACTGTACCACCTGACCACTGTACCACCTGACCACTGTCTGACCACTGTACCACCTGACCACTGTACTACCTGACCACTGTCTGACCACTGTCTGACCACTGTACCACCTGACCACTGTACCACCTGACCACTGTCTGACCACTGTACCACCTGACCACTTGCACCACCTGACCACTGTCTGACCACTGTACCACCTGACCACTGTACCACCTGACCACTGTCTGACCACTGTACCACCTGACCACTGTACCACCTGACCACTGTACCACCTGACCACTGTCTGACCACTGTACCACCTGACCACTTGTACGACCTGACCACTGTACCACCTGACCACTGTACCACCTGACCACTGTACCACCTGACCACTGTCTGACCACTGTACCACATGACCACTGTACCACCTGACCACTTGTACCACCTGACCACTGTACCACCTGACCACTGTCTGACCACTGTACCACCTGACCACTGTACCACCTGACCACTGTCTGACCACTGTACCACCTGACCACTGTACCACCTGACCACTGTCTGACCACTGTACCACCTGACCACTGTACCACCTGACCACTGTCTGACCACTGTACCACCTGACCACTTGTACCACCTGACCACTGACTGACCACTGTACCACCTGACCACTGTACCACCTGACCACTGTCTGACCACTGTACCACCTGACCACTTGTACCACCTGACCACTGTACCACCTGACCACTGTCTGACCACTGTACCACCTGACCACTTGTACCACCTGACCACTGTACCACCTGACCACTGTACCACCTGACCACTGTCTGACCACTGTACCACCTGACCACTGTACCACCTGACCACTGTCTGACCACTGTACCACCTGACCACTTGTACCACCTGACCACTGACTGACCACTGTACCACCTGACCACTGTACCACCTGACCACTGTCTGACCACTGTACCACCTGACCACTGTACCACCTGACCACTGTCTGACCACTGTACCACCTGACCACTGTACCACCTGACCACTGTCTGACCACTGTCTGACCACTGTACCACCTGACCACTTGTACCACCTGACCACTGTCTGACCACTGTACCACCTGACCACTGTCTGACCACTGTACCACCTGACCACTCACTGTACCACCTGACCACTGTCAGACCACTGTACCACCTGACCACTGTACCACCTGACCACCGTCTCACCACTGTACCGTCTGACCACTGTACCACCTGACCACTGTACCACATGACCACTGTCTGACCACTGTACCACATGACCACTGTCTGATCACTGTACCACCTGACCACTGTACCACATGACCACTGTACTGACCACTGTACCACCTGACCACTGTCTGACCACTGTCTGACCACTGTACCACATGACCACTGTCTGATCACTGTACCACCTGACCACTGTACCACATGACCACTGTACCACCTGACCACTGTCTGACCACTGTACCACCTGACCACTGTACCACTGTACCACATGATCACTGTACCACCTGACCACTGTCTGACCACTGTACCACCTGACCACTGTACCACCTGACCACGTCTGACCACTGTACCATCTGACCACTGTACCACCTGACCACTGTACCACCGTCTGACCACTGTACCACCTGACCACCGTCTGACCACTGTACCACCTGACCACTATCTGACCACTGTACCACCTGACCACTGTACCACCTGACCACTGTCTGATCACTGTACCACCTGACCACTGTACCACCTGACCACTGTACCACCTGACCACCGTACCACCTGACCACTCTACCACCTGACCACCATCTGACCACTGTACCACCTGACCACTGTACCACATGACCACTGTGCCACATGACCACTGTACAACCTGACCACTGTACCACATGACCACTGTACAACCTGACCACTGTACCACCTGACCACCGTTTGACCACTGTACCACCTGACCACTGTGCCACCTGTCTGCTGCAGATTCATTTAGGAGATGATAGAAACACATAATTCCCAGTCCGAATATGACGTCACATCTTGTCATCTTGAGACTACGGTAATTACAACATGGCGTGAATTGAAAGCAGCTTAACTTTACCTAAAATATCCAAAATTACTTTTATAGAGAAATTTAAAACATCCATTATAGAAGAGGTGTTTTCAAGTTTTTAGAGCATACTGTCTTCGACCCTAAAATAAAAATGCTTTAGTGCTTTTTTTTTTTTTAAAGCAAAATAATATTTTTCAAGTTAAAGAGTTGGTTATGACTTTTAAAAACAAATAAAAAAATGTAGAGAAAAAAATATTTATAATGATAAAAATGTCTTAGAATTATTACTCATATACTGTAATAAAAAAACATCTCTCATTAAATAATAATATACATACGGTATATAATTATTACTACTATCAGATTTATAGAGTTCCGACTAAACGACACATAAAAACAAATTTGATTGTTAAAAAACACTAGCTGAGCTCAGCTGTAAAATATTTAATCAGCTAAAGATAGCCTTTTGTAAGTACAATCCCTATAAAATGCTTTTTAAAACCCTTTATCTCATCCTCACAAAAAAAGAAAAGAAACAAAACAATAACTATGGAAAATTCAGAGTGTGAAAGTGTGTTTAAGCCATTGTCTGAATTGCATTTTCAATGTTTCCTGTTAAATAAATGAAAAGGTCTGGACACAACGAGCGCGGCGTCATGGCCCATTTACCTCCAGTGAATCAACAAGTTCGTCTGCTAAGTGCTAAGAGACAGATATCAGCACTAGCGCTGAATGCCCCCACCCCACCCCACCCCACCCCACCCCACCCCTGGCCCGTCCCGTCACAGATACACCAGCCTCAGAGAAAGGGCAGATGGCTCATTACCATAAATAGGACAGTGAGAGCGAGTGAGGACCCGCCATAAGGACACTGAACCCCCTCAAACACATGTAAAAGAAGGGCCGGTTGCTAGGAGAAGGAGAACGCGCTCTCCCTCCGCCCAGCGCTCGTGTTGGAGGCCCTCGCTGCTGCTCTCGGGGCCGGGCTCGGGGACAGATGGCGGACGGGTCGGCTTGATCCAGCGCTGTAGGATCTGGCAGCAGGGTCTCCTCGCACCGCACACTAAGAATAGATCAGCACTGCGACACTTTAACCGTGTAACTGGGATCCGCAGTTAGAATGCTATTGCTCTTTCTGAACCCTGTAAAGCCTGACATGAAAAAAAAAAGCTTATTGAAACTTTAGGCAAAAAAAAAAATGAGTGCTGCATGTGCAACGATTAATCGCATCTAAAATAAAAGTTTGGGTTTACATAATATATGTGTATCTATCTGTGTATAATTATTTTGTATATACACACACATGCATGTACTGTATTTAAGAAAAATGTGTTGTTTATATATATAAAATATTGATACATAATATTTTTTATGTATAAATGTATATACATGCAAATATTTCTTAAATAAATACATGCATATGTGTGTATTTATATATATATATATACAAAATTATTATACACAGTACACACACTTATATTATGTAAACACAAACTTAAACTAAAGGCTTGAAATATCTCACTTTGCATGTAATGAGTCTATATATTAGTTTCACCTTTTAAGTTGAATTACTGAAATTTGCACGATATTCAAATTTTTCGAGTTTCACCTAAGGGCATTTTTAAGAGTGTCAACTGGAAAAATAGTTTAAAATGTGCATATATGTTGGTTCAAATTGAGCAAAATAGTCAATAGACCTTAATCAGGGTAGCGGCATATTTAATTTTGACCGGAATGAAAAAAAACGAGGCTTTGAGGGATAGAAGTACAGTGTGTTTGATACTGTTGTGCCGATTGTGAGGAAACATCTCTCTGAGAACAAGACAAAAACTGCATAAACAGCTCTAAAAGTTGTGAGTGGTGAAAATGACATGATCTAGGAGCTATACAGTGCTTGCCATTGTAAAGACTGTAAGTCTATCCCTCACAGCCTCGTTTTCATTCGATATGGTGTCTAAACTTAAGGCCAGCAGCATAAGGATCGTGATGCAACAGACTGGCCATTACTGGGTCACTTCTTGACCTTCTCAGACTCTACCAGAGCGTTTGGAGAGAGACACACATATGCTGATCTAAAGCCCCTGAGACTCGAGTGTGAAGTCAAGGCATATGGGAGTCTATGATTTGATAAGTCATTGAATACTGTTAAAAACAGCAGCTGACTGAATGCAAATGCTCTACATTTGGCCTTTTTTTCAGTGTGTTCTTTTTTTTCTGTTTAAGCTGGTGTATCAAGTTTCGAGCTTTTAGCATCTCGTTCCATGTGCTTTGCTTTATTAGATACTGTGAAATTAAAATAAGTACGAGCATCATGGTATTACCTTTTGGAAAATACTGACATGCTGGTATTTTTGAGGCTTGGCTACACAACATTGCATTTTGGGAAATGAAGTGTTCCTTCACGCCGGCCCGACAGTGTTATTAGTTGCTAATACTTATATGCTAATATAGAAATCATTAATATTTAGAATTCGATTTTATTTTTATATTTTCCTTTTTTATTGTAATTTTAGTTTATGTTTTAGTAACTTTTCTATATACACTTTTGACCTTTTCTTGTCTAATTTTTTTTTTTTTTTGTATTGGTAATTTTAGTACTTCAACATATTTTATTTCAGTTAGTGGCCAGACCATAATATCTCATTTTCATTTATAACATTTTTAATGATTAATTTAGTTGGTTAGAAGTTATATATTTATTAATGTATTAGTTAGTTATGTATTTAGTCATTTATTTTACTTTTGCAAGTGTGAATTTGTTTTACTTTACACATTATATATATATATATATATATATATATATATATATATATATATATATATATATATATATAGGTGAAACACAATATTTTATATTTATTTATATAATTTATATACAAAATATTAAAATGATTGAATTAAATGATATAATCTATGTATTAATGTCCCCTTAAACCATTAGGAGAGATGAAACACAATATTTGTATTTTATTTCATTTTTATTTCAATTAATAAAAGCAATAGTTTTAGTTATGCTTAACAATGTCAACACTGCACCCTGGTCAATAAACAGTAAATGGATTAAATGTGATTGTTTTTGACAACATTTTTGGATTTTCATAAGAAAATATGATTGATGTTCACCCATACACGACTCCCACCACAATGCCAGGAGGTTGTTAGTGGTTGCCAGGGCGTTGCTAACGGTTCACTGGGGTGTCTTCAGTATTTTTCAGGTCATTGCTGCCGTTAAGTGTTCAATACAGTTGCTACAGGGCATTGTAAGGTGGTTGCAAGATATCATAACTTACAGTTAGAAGTTGTCTGAGAAAATATGCAAATGACTGAGTGAGAGACATTAACAAGAAAAAGAGGGAAACTGGACTAATAAACACAAGAAATAATGAAAGCTATTAATGACAATATATGGCTGGCGTTTGCAGAAGTGTGTGTGTTATTATGTAAAGCGAGAAAGCAGAAGCTGCACCCGTAGCCCCATTTCGCTGTCTCACCACCTCCCCATGACTCCTGGTTGCGTAGGAACACGAGGCCCATTCTGCCCTACGGACACACTCATCGCTTCATTAGGCCCTGCTCACTGAGGCGGGGAGAGCGAGGCAGCACGCGTTCTTCACACACACACACACACACACACACACACGGTTCCCCAAAATCCACCGAGCCTGCAGGCAAGGGTCACACACACACACACATACACACACACGCTCATGAGGAAAACACACTCATCAACACATCTGCGGCCTCATTCTGTGTGTGTGTGTGTGTGTGTGTGTTTACTCTACTGTACATTTTCACACTTACATTTGCACTTCACCTTAAAACACACACATAAATGCCTAGATCTGCTCTCTCTAGCAGCAGAAACATGTTTCCTTTCATTTATGTTTCCTAACTGACTCGGGTCAGACCTTCAGACTGTTCCGACTTGCGATTTTCGTTAAACGGACGATCAAATCCACGGAAAGTCCCATTAACGTCCATTGATGGGGGCAAAACTTTTATACTATAACTCTAATAGAGTATTCAAGCTTCACCCACCAAGTATCTATCATAGCGAAGCCTAGCAACTACCTTAGGAGAGGCTATAGCAATGGGCTTAAACATAGCAACATGTTAAAGCTAGAAAAGTGCTAATTCATGTTAGCTGTGTGTTAAAACATGCTATTAATGTGCTAATTCATGCTAGCAACATGATAATTCTAGTTAGCAATGTGCTTAAACATGCTGTCTGTCTGTCTGTTTTTCTTTTTTCACTTTTCCTTCAAAACCTTCAACCTTCTTCAAACTTGCAAAACTTTCTAAACCATCATCCAAGTTTGTCTTGACAAACTGTTTTTTTTTTTCATCTAGTTTAAGTATAAACTGTCTCTGCCTTATTACTTTGTTTCTTCGGTTAAACTTAAACTTTTCAGACAATCTTAAAAATAAAGGTTCCAAAATGGTGTTTTTGCAGCGATGCAATAAAAAAAATGTATGGTTCCCCAAAGAACCTTTAAAAGAACCATTTTTATTCTTAAGGTCCACACACTGAAGGTCCTTGCACACTGAGTCCGAAATTTTCACATGCGTTTTTTCGTATTCGTCATTCAGTGGCTCAAAACACCTCTCAAAACACTTGCTATGGATGCAAAAAACGCCGAAAATCGAACCCGATCCAATTTTTTTATGACGAACAGAAGTTTCGGAGGTAGTGTGTAAGTGTGATTGACATAACGTGAGGTCGTATTTATTTTTTAACATGCAACAATTTCGGACGCGATTTTTCGGACGCAGTGTGCAAGGACCTGTTAAAGGTACACTGTGTAGGACTTTCTCCCATCTAGCGGTGAAGTTGTATATGACTACCAACTGAATATTACGTTCTAGCCCCTCCCATTCCAAGGGCGTTTTAACTCCTACGGTGGACGTATTATTTCAAATCTGCCGGCAGTCGCGAGTAATCTCCCTCTCGCAATTGTCACGGTGCCACTGAGTGTAAAAACGCGATAGGTAAAGCTTGAATTTCCAGGTATGTCCCTCTTTGTCTAATGTATTTTCAAGATGGATACGCAACATGGCTTCCCCCATTCGAGCGACTCGCTCGTATTCTAAATGGCAGATTATACACTTACGAGAATACTTAATTAGTTGGTTGAAGTGATTACACATTAAAGGGATACTTCAAGATTTAGCATTAAGCTTTATATTAAACCTGTAGTATTTTCGAATTACCGTGCTTTCCACCCTCATATCCCCCTGAGACGAGAGATTTATGTATTTTTTGTCTGCAAAAATTCCTCCGATGACGCAAAAATCGTCATTTTGCGACATCTGAGGATTTTTTGGCCAGAGGCTAAAGACTACAGCCAGTAGGAGCTGTCCCGCATGCTCTCAACCCGCCCATAGAGGCTGGGATCTCACTCACAGAATCTGCACATAGTGTCAGCCATCTTTTTTTGGAAGCTAAGCTAGCAGGCTCTTGTTCTGTGGAGAAAGCTGAGTAGTAGGGGTTACTACCATCCTCTTTTTCCCGGACATGTCCGGCCGTCGATGTCCGGGATTCAGCTTTTGCTTTCTGCAGTCGCCATTCATTGATTACATGCACACCTTTTGTTTCAATCTAACTGAATTCATTCCGATTGGTGAATCTGAATGTCGTGTTTACGTGAACGCGCTAAACAAGTGATCGGTTAATGTGCGTTTTAACATTGCTAAGAAAATTCCCGCTCCTCCGTGAGAGATACGAGACCGGTGCGTCTCACAGGTGTCGCTCATCGGTAATCACGCCACCGGCCTCGCGTCGTTCTCCCGCGGCCCTCACTCGTCCTGCTCGCCACAGTAAACATGATGAATGGCGACTGTAGAACGCAAAAGCCGAATCACGGACATTTTGTGCGATCTCGAAATCCCGGGCAGACTCATCACGGAGACTCACTAGTAGCCTAGACTTGTTGTTTAAAGTCCCCATGAATTCAAAATTGACCATACTTACTTTGTTTGCCTAAATTGATCGTTTTGTGGTGAACAATTCATCCATGCAAGTCAATCCACACAAAAAAAATTTTTGGCTTCGTAATCTTTAATCAAAATCTGAAATGTCCCCTCCCCTCTGCATTGGAGGACCTTCCCTGATGACGTGGGTTTGTGCTAGTTGGGAAAAAAGCCACGCCCACTATTTTGCCTCATTTAGTTTTCCGTTTCTCCCGGAAATACGTCACAACACTGGAGAAAAGTCGTTTGCAACTTCCGGTTCACGGGGACTTTAACTACTGCGCTCTGTTACCGGTAGGCGTGGCCTCCTAGGGCAGCGAAGCAAGTGCATTCTGGGAGTTGTTGTCTTTCATCCACATAAGCCAAAAATACATTTTCTGGCTTTTCTCAGTCTAGAAAGCTCCAAATTCAAAAATAATTTTACATTTCTTCTACAAAAATGACCCATTTTAAAAACACATTAATCTTTCCAGAGGCGAAGTATCCCTTTAATGAGCGCATAAAATTTTGAAAGAACAAAGTGTTTTTTGCTAAAAATCAACTTAAAATATTACACAGTGTAGGTTTAAAGGTTCTTCATGGAACCATCAAAGCCAATAAATACTCTTTATCTTAAGAGTGCAGAAAAACTCTAGACTGAGTGTCTTTTTCAACTCTGCCATTTCTAATAATACCAGGTTTAATAAAAGGTTTCCTTTGGAGAAATAAAAATGGATACTCAAATTGGTCAATTGCTGTCATACAGTAAGTGTTTTAAAGTATTGTTTTACATGTTTTGCATAACACAGCTCAGATCATTTGGTCTTTAAAGAACTGTTTCTTTATTGGATTAAAGTATTACAAACAACTTTAACATTGAATTAAAGAATTACAAACAACTTTAACATTGAATTAAAGAATTACAAACAGCTTTAAATTTGACGTAAAGTGTTACAAATGTAAAAAAAAAAGCATTTAAACACATTCAATAAAGAGAAACAATGGACTTCTCACTAGAGATTTTTCTTTGCACATTCCCATGTACAAGATACAAACACACGTAGGTACATGTGATATGTAGACGTATCAGTCCCGCGTGTTGTTGTTGTCTGGGGTGTGAAGCTCTCCGGTAGAACAATGATGGCAGCTTTAGCATGTGCTGCGGCCCACGCTGGGGCTGACGGTGCCAGTGACAGCGGCAGACACAGCATCACAATTGTCCCACAAGACAAAAGTGCACTTGTGCCTGAGGCTGTGGGTGAGGGGCTCTTCACTGCGCTGCGTTCCTCTACCAAACACCACTAGCTAGGGCTGGGTGAAAAATATCGATTTCTCCATTTTAATTCATTTTTAAGAACCGATATTGTTCCCTAAATCCCAAGATTTAGGAATGTTTCAGGGTATGTTTACAACGATGTAATAAAAACAGAAAAGTGTTTACTTTGCATTTTTCATGTACTGACGACAGCGTTGTCAAAACGATCCTCGTTCACAAAGTCTGTGTTCGAAATCTATTCCCTCATTCCCTACATTACTCCACTGTAGGGAGTGAATGGAAACGAGGGAGTGAATTCAGACACTGCACATACACATGTGCATGACGTCATCGTTTTCTCAAATTCTTGTTTTTGTAATTTACACGGAGATGAAATCATTATCTTTTTCAAAAACTTGCACTTTCAAACCTGTTTTCTAAAGTTTGCGTCCCCAAAACACATTGTCGTGTAAATGAACGGCCAAAACGCATAAAAGTTTTCTGTTTTTAGTTGAAAATGTCGTCGTGTAAACGTCCCCTCAGTCTGTTAGTAAAGTTCGGATCATACTGACTCTGATCTTTGAATCCCATTCAGCAAAATTAACGTTAAAGTCATTTCGTTGATTTCAGCAGAATATAATTCAAATGTTGGTATCAATGTAGTTTAGGGTCCAATTCTCATTATGAAGTTGCTCATTAGAATGCATATTACTAAAATATTGGCTGATAATTAGTACTTATAAGGCACATATTAATGCCTTATTCTGCATGACCATAATGTACATCCCTTAATCCACCCAATACCTACATTTAACAACTACCTCACTAACTATTAATAAGCCATAATTAAGAGTTTATTAAGGCAAAAGTGATAGTAAATAGTGAGAATTGGACCCTAATCTAAAGTGTGACCATCTGGTCTGAAGATCATAATACTTAAATGTAAGTTTATGGGATTTTTTTTTCGCCCATTTTACCGTATTGAATAGAAATGATGGCTGTGAAACTATCACCTCTGAGATCATCAAGATGAGAAACGGCTCAATGAAAAAGAAAGGATTCATATAAAAACAATCATTTGTGTGTCTCTGAGTTGATCTTTTGTTTTGGCGTCTCACTTGAACAGCCGCCAGTTCGTCTAACAAAAGCCCTTCTAAACAGGCCTGAAACACAATACACTAGTTCGAGGTGCAAATCAGATTATCCTATTGATCCTGTGTTGTTTTATTGCCTCTGTAAATTTAGTTTTTCTTCAGTAATGGTCGTTTCGTACAGGCCAATGAACACCTTTGGCAGTTAATTAAGTGAAAAGTGAACAAGTCTGAGTCGTAAAGTCTTAAAGGAACGGTATTTAATCAAGTCACAAAGTGCAGGATGTAATTGTAATTTTAATTATTCACTGTTGGACTGTCCTCATCTCTCAAGTCGCAGGTTTACTTGCCCTCCATGCATATATTTCATCCGTGTGTTTACATTTCATCTTATTGTATTGCTTTTCTGATATCTTTTTAAAGCCAGTCAATATGGCACTAAACCCCATCAATATGGCAAAAAAAGAGTTTATTTATTCTGTATATCTAGGCCAAATCAGACAGAGACTGTGGGTTAATTTCACTGCAGCTTCTGCGTCTTTTGCACTGCATGTCGAGTGTTTTATTAGCATCATGTGTCTATCAGCACAGATAAGAGTCGAGCAGGAGCTGTTGACACATTTCATAAAGGCCTGACACACACAAAGGCCTGTCAAACACGGGGCTTCTGTAAGCAAACACACTCCACTGTCACAGTGTTTAATAAGGCTCTCTGTGTCAGCCAAACGCCACCCGTGGAGATCATCCACACTTCACATCTGGAGGAGCAGAGAGTCTCTCCAAACTCCGCCTGCTTGTGTTTAAAGTCCCCTTGAAATCAAAATTGAAGTTCTTTGTCTTTTAGTATGAATTTGTCAGCCTTACAGTTATGCTAGTGTGCTCCAAAACAATGACAAAATTCACATTTAGAAGATATAAGCATTGAAAACAGTTTTTCACTGCCGCCAATATGGATCCATGATTTTAATGGCATCACTCTGCACTTCAGCTTTTCATCAGATTTTCTGTCCAATCAAATGCTCTCTGGAATCTGAAGCTCCGCCCCCTACACTATACAAAGACGCTGATGCTGCAGCTAAAATCAGTCACTCTTCACACATTTACTATTTTCTATATTGTGAACGGCACATAGTGCACTATGTAGGGGATAGGGAACGATTCAGACAGTGTAAATATGCTTTCCTGTCAGGTGTGGGGTTGAGGAGATGAAGCGAGGACTCAATTGCAGGAAAATGGGTCTTTATTAACTATTAAAAATACAAACAAATGCAAACAAAACTACCCCGTAGGGGAAAACAAATGACTTGACTGACTTGACTTGACTTGACTGCCTTGACACAAGGGGTAACACACCAGGTACATACGACAACGAAACAGCACAGGACTAACACAGGGAGAATAAATAGGGAGACCAAACAAAGGAGGTAACGAGGGAGGACAGGTGGGGCAAACAAATCAATAATCAGGTAACAAGATGGGAGGGGCTAGACAATCAACAGGAGAGCACATGGCAGAAGGAAACATACATAACAAGCCATGTGCTCACACCAAACATGACTTTAACACAAGCACATGGCCAGTAAAACAAATCACCAGCCATGTGCTCACACAAAACAAGACAACATGAAAGCACACAGCTAGTGAAAACAAGCTGCGTGCTACAGAGCACAAGACAAATCATGAGTGTCAGGGCTCTGTCACAAAACCAAGAAATAGACAAGACAGAAGTGACAGAACCCTGACACTTTCCATTGCAAATTAAGTCTGGTTTCGCGTCAGTGTCACGTGAACCGCCGCAGCTCCGGTCCAGAGACACGACACACAGAGCGGATCATATGATCGAGTCGCTCAGACCAGAAAACTTATCGGACCTGTCTGATATTCTGCACTGAATGCTTTATTTTAAAGCGATATGTGGGAGATCAGGAGGAGAAACGGTTAGAGATTAGGAGGAAACTGAGGCTTTACCGAGTTCAACGGCTCTGGTGGAGCTGTAATATAAACTAAATGCTATTGGCTATTTAAAAAGGGGGAGGAGCTGCTCGATATGCCCCGCCCTGTCTTCCTGTTTCAGTGGAAATTACATCAACACATTAAATAATGCCGCACGTTTCAAGGCACTTCAGTCAGCCTTTAATAGTCTTATGTTCTATCACTCATGTGCATCTTCGTTTTGTGTGTGTGTGTGTGTGTGTGCATTTCTTGAAAAGATCATTTTTAGGAATTATATTTTTGGCACAAGTCATCCAACCAAAATCATTATTTTAATTGTTATATTACACACTATTTCAAGCCCTAATCATAGCACCGCTAAGGGACAAAATTATGAAAAGTGACATCATATGGTTTTTATTTTTTAGAAAGAAAAGAAACACAAGGCAGATGGCCAATGGGAGTGCCACAGTTAGTCGGCACTTGCCCTCAGGTGAATGCAAATACTTCTTGTTAACCCGGTTTGGCCGCCCTTATGCCTTTATCTATGTAAATTCTCTTAAACTGCCAGAAAGTGAAGGCGGTGACTTGTGTGTTCAGGATTTGCCTTCAGGATTTTGTGAGACATAGTACCTATATGTATTTTGACATATAGTTGACAAACATTGAATCTGAATCCCAAATAGGGAGTTGAGATGTTTTAACAGTAACTGCATAGAATCTAAAACACCCAAGCAGCTGCATAGCAACACTCTGACAACAACCCAAAACACCCAAGCATCTGCATAGCAACACTCTGGCAACAGCCCAAAACACCCAAGCATCTGCATAGCAACACTCTGACAACAACCCAAAACACACAACCATCTGCATAGCAACACTCTGACAACAACCCAAAACACCCAAGCATCTGCATAGCAACACTCTGGCAACCATCTAAAACACCTAAACATCTGCATAGCAACACTCTGACAACAACCCAAAACACCAAAGTATCTGCATAGCAACACTCTGACAACAACCCAAAACAACCAAGCATCTGCATAGCAACACTCTAACAACAACCCAAAACACCCAAGCATCTGCAAAAAAACACTCTTGCAACAACCCAAAACACCCACGCATCTGCATAGCAACACTCTGGCAACCATCTAAAACACCCAAGCATCTGCATAGCAACACTCTGGCAACAGCCCAAAACACCCAAGCATCTGCATAGCAAAACTCTGACAACCATCTAAAACACCCAAGCATCTGCATAGCAACACTCTGGCAACAACCCAAAACACCCAAGCATCTGCATAGCAACATTCTGGCAACAACCCAAAACACCCTAGCAGCTGCATAGCAACACTCTGACAACCACCCAAGCAACTGCATAGCAATACTCTGGCAACAACCCAAAACACATAAGCAACTGCATAGCAACACTCTGGCAACAATCCAAAACACCTAAGCAACTGCATTGCAATACTCTGGCAACCACCCAAGCAACTGCATAGCAACACTCTGGCAACAACCCAAAACACATAAGCAACTGCATAGCAACACTCTGGCAACAATCCAAAACACCTAAGCAACTGCATTGCAATACTCTGGCAACAAGCCAAAACACCCAAGCATTTGCATAGCAACACTCTGGCAACAACCCAAAACACCCAAGCATCTGCATAGCAACACTCTGGCAACAACCCAAAACAGCATAGCAGCTGCATAGCAACACTCTGACAACAACCCAAAACACCCAAGCATTTGCATAGCAACACTCTGGCAACAACCCAAAACACCCAATCATCTGCATAGCAACACTCTGGCAACAACCCAAAACACCCTAGCAGCTGCATAGCAACATTCTGACAACCACCCAAGCAACTGCATAGCAACACTCTGGCAACAACCCAAAACACATAAACAACTGCATTGCAATACTCTGGCAACAAGCCAAAACACCCAAGCGTTTACATAGCAACACTCTGGCAACAACCCAAAACACCCAAGCATCTGCATAGCAACACTCTGGCAACAACCCAAAACAGCATAGCAGCTGCATAGCAACACTCTGACAACAACCCAAAACACCCAAGCATTTGCATAGCAACACTCTGGCAACAACCCAAAACACCCAAGCATCTGCATAGCAACACTCTGGCAACAACCCAGGACACCCAAGCATCTGCATAGCAACACTCTGGCAACAACCCAAAACACCCTAGCAGCTGCATAGCAACACTCTGACAACCACCCAAGCAACTGCATAGCAACACTCTGACAACAACCCAAAACACATAAGCAACTGCATAGCAACACTCTGGCAACAATCCAAAACACCTAAGCAACTGCATTGCAATACTCTGGCAACCACCCAAGCAACTGCATAGCAACACTCTGGCAACAATCCAAAACACCTAAGCAACTGCATTGCAATACTCTGGCAACCACCCAAGCAGCTGCATAGCAACACTCTGACAACAACCCAAAACACCCAAGCATTTGCATAGCAACACTCTTGCAACAACCCAAAACACCCAAGCATCTGCATAGCAACACTCTGGCAACAACCCAAGACACCCAAGCATCTGCATAGCAACACTCTGGCAACAACCCAAAACACCCTAGCAGCTGCATAGCAACACTCTGACAACCACCCAAGCAACTGCATAGCAACACTCTGGCAACAACCCAAAACACATAAGCAACTGCATAGCAACACTCTGGCAACAATCCAAAACACCTAAGCAACTGCATTGCAATACTCTGGCAACCACCCAAGCAACTGCATAGCAAAAGTCTGACAATCACTCAAAACATCCTAGCAGCTGCATAGTAACACTCTGGCAACCAGAGATGAAGGTGATTGTATTCAGTATTGTGGATGCAGAAAGAGGAAAACTCTAAATGTTGGTAATATCTTCAGGATGGTGTGGAGGTCGAGCAAGTTTGCATGTGAGATGATGAGATGGGTCTAATGTGATGCTGAAGACTGCAGAGATGGGTTTGCAGACTAGAGTACATAAAGAGCTGCTTTAATTCAATAACCCTCCACTTCCAGATACCATGTCACGGCTCGTTTTGATGAAGTACAGCAACAAGCGTATCCATGCTTGCACGAGAGCAAGAGGATAGCACAGCGAATTATCTGGTGAGCAAACCGTGCTGGTCAGTAATGGAGTGTTTTATTAGCTTAAAGCCACCTGGAATGGAGTGGAGGGCCTGTGAATTGGCTGGGCAGAAATGCAGTGTGTGTGTGGCGTGGAGCGAGGCATTTGCGCCTACTTTCCAATGGTCTGATTCATTTTCTGCATGAAAGGCTTTCAGTGAGCTGACTACAGCAGCCGCTAGCCTGCTCAGATTTATGGGCTATTAAAACAGCAGGGTATCTGACCACTACACCAGCAGCACACACACACATGAATATCATTCCCACTCCCAGACTACATGGACACACCATCTTAAGCAACGTCCATCTGCATCTCTCCATCCTTTCCTTCATCACCATCACTTTCAGTTCCAAGATTTTGTCACGGGAGGACGAATGACAGGAAGCAAATGCAAGTAAACAGTTTATTAGAGTACACAGGATTGGCAGTGCAGCAGATGGTAACGGTGACGCAGGGACAAGATGGTCAGGATCCGTGAAGAGGTGCGATGGAGACACGATGGTGAGACAAACGTACAACTCGAATCCAGACGAAGAAACAGGAACACAAAGCAGGAACTGGACACCGGAACACCACCACGAACCACATGAAACACGAGACTAGAAGGAAACAGAGAAAACGTCTACCGTGACAGTACCCCTCCTCTTAAGAACGCCTCCTGGCGTTCTCAGACTCCCTTACCTGTCGATTGTAATCATCGATAAGAGAGTGATCCAGAATGTCTCTAGCAGGAACCCAACTTCTCTCCTCCGGACCGTAACCTTCCCAATCCACCAAGTACTGAAATCCGCGTCCCCTCCGTCTAGAATCCAGAATACGATTGACCGAATAGGATGGCTCCCCATCTACGAGTCGCGGCGGTGGGGGAACCGGGACTGGCGGATTAATGCGAGCATAAAACACGGGCTTGACTTTGGATACATGGAACACGGGATGAATTCTCCTGTACGCAGGAGGAAGTTTGAGGCGGATTGCCACCGGACTAACGATCTTGGTGACAGGAAACGGGCCAATAAATTTGGGAGCAAGTTTATTCGAGACGGATCGGAGAGGAATGTTCTTGGTAGAAAGCCACACTTTAGATCCGACGACGTATACGGGATGTCTCCGCCGGTGGCGATCGTCGGCTTTGACCTTGGTGCGTGCTCCCACTTGGAGTAGAGTCTCGCGGGCTCTAGTCCAAGTGCGATTACAGCTCTGGATGAAGGCGTGGGCGGAGGGGACCGCGACTTCGGACTCCAGACTAGGAAAAATTGGTGGCTGGTAACCTACACTACACTCAAACGGAGATAGGCCCGTAGATGATACTGGTAACGTATTGTGGGCGTACTCCACCATTGACAGTTGCTGACTCCATGAGGAAGGATTCTTGGAAACCAAACATTGCAACGTTCTTTCCAAATCCTGGTTGGCTCTCTCAGTTTGACCATTGCTCTGGGGATGAAACCCAGAGGACAGACTAACAGTCGCCCCCAGTAATCTACAAAATTCTCGCCAAAATTTGAACACAAATTGGGGACCCCTGTCGGAAACCACGTCTATCGGGAGGCCATGTAACCGAAAGACATGATCTACGATCGTTGCCGCTGTCTCCTTAGCTGAAGGCAATTTGGGTAAGGGAATGAAATGTGCTGCCTTCGAGAATCGGCCCACCACAGTTAAAACCACTGTGTTGCCCTGAGAGGGTGGGAGGGCGGTAATGAAATCTAGAGCGATATGGGACCAGGGTCTCGAAGGCACCGGCAGCGGCTGAAGTAACCCATCTGGAGGTTGATTGGAAGACTTACCAATGGCACAAACTGAGCAAGCCAAAACAAAATCGTGAATGTCGCGAGCCATACGTGGCCACCAAAATCGTTGCTTGACTGAAAACCCAGTGCGATTAACTCCTGGATGACAATCTACGTTGGAACTGTGACCCCACTGGATAACCTCAGACCGTAATCCCTCCGGCACAAACAAACGGTTCGGTGGGCATCCGGGCGGAGGCGTTACCCCTTCTAAGGCTCTCTTGACCTTCGCTTCGATCTCCCATGTGAGTGTTGAAACAAATATGGTTTCGGGTAAAATACACTCGGGAGTAGACGGGCGTTCGGAAAAATCAAATATGCGAGATAATGAGTCGGGTTTGATGTTCTTGGAACCCGGACGGTAAGAGAGAGTAAAATCAAAACGACCGAAAAAAAGTGCCCACCGAGCTTGCCTGGAGTTCAATCTTTTAGCAGTTCTGATGTATTCGAGATTCTTATGATCAGTCCAGACGATAAAAGGTACCCCTGACCCTTCTAACCAGTGACGCCACTCCTCCAACGCCAACTTGACTGCCAACAACTCTCTGTTACCAATGTCATAATTACGTTCGGCTGGGGATAATCGATGTGAAAAAAACGCGCAAGGGTGCACCTTGTCGTCCACAGGTGAACGCTGGGATAACACTGCTCCTACTCCTACCTCTGACGCGTTGACCTCCACCACGAACTGACATGATGAATCAGGGGCTATGAGAATAGGAGCTGAAACAAAGCGGCTTTTCAGTTTAGAGAACACAGCCTCGACTGAGTTCGACCACCTGAACGCAGTTCGGGGGGAGGTCAAGGCGGTCAGAGGCGCGACTAGCTGGCTGAAATTGCGAATGAAACGCCGGTAAAAATTGGCGAACCCCAGAAACCTCAACAGGGCCTTGCGTGAATCTGGACTTGGCCAATCAACCACAGCCTTGATCTTTTCAGGGTCCATCCGCATTCTCTCGGACGACACGATGTACCCTAGAAAAGGAACAGACTGTGCATGAAAATCGCATTTCTCCGCCTTGACAAAAAGCCCATTCTCTAGCAACCTCTGAAGCACTCGTCGGACGTGTTGCACATGTTCCTGGAGAGACGAAGAAAAAATCAATATGTCATCCAGGTAAACATATATGAACTGATCGATCATATCTCGCAACACGTCATTGATCAGTGCCTGGAAAACTGCTGGGGAGTTGGACAGCCCGAACGGCATAACCAAATATTCAAAGTGCCCCCTAGGGGTGTTAAAAGCAGTTTTCCACTCATCCCCCTCCCTAATGCGAACCAAATGATAAGCGTTACGTAAGTCCAATTTTGTGAAGATAGATGCTCCCTGCAACCTCTCGAAGGCTGAAGACATCAACGGCAAATGATAAGTATTCTTTACCGTGATGTTATTCAACCCTCGGTAATCAATGCAAGGTCGCAACGATCCATCTTTCTTCCCCACAAAAAAGAACCCCGCCCCCGCTGGAGAAGAGGAAGGGGTGAATGAACTTGGTTGCCAGAGAATCAGAAATATATTTCTCCATAGCCTCTCTTTCAGGAATCGAAAGTGAATATAACTTGCCTTTAGGCGGAGACTTACCTGGCAGTAAATCTATAGCACAGTCATAGGGACGATGCGGAGGGAGAGAAGCAGCACGAGACTTACTGAACACTTCCTTCAGGTCCAGATACTCCACGGGCACGTTAGACAAATCTCCTGCTTCTTCCTGTAACACAGAAACAGGTACAGACGAACAAGCAGACACAAGACAAGACTTATGACATTCCTTGTTCCACTCCAGCACAGCTTTATTAATCCAGTCCACACGAGGGTTGTGTTTGATCAGCCAGGGATGTCCGAGAACAACGGGTGCCAGGGGTGAGTCCAAAATAAGAAAAGAAATAGTCTCGGTGTGGTTGCCAGAGGTAATAAGTGTGATGTCTTCAGTGGTGTGGGAAATGATGGGAAGCTCTTGACCATTAATGCGTGAACTGAAATCCGGTGAGTGAGGGGTCGGAGGGGAATCTGGAATGTAAGTGCGAAATTATAGTCCATAAAATTACCTTCCGCCCCGGAATCCAACAGTGCAAGACAATCGTGCTGGTGGACTGACCATCTTAGTCTAACCGGGAGGAGCGTGGAGGTAGATGTAGTCGATGAGGTCTTCCTGGCGGAGATCCCACCCGATAGTAGCCTCAAGTTTACTATCGGGCTTGGCCTTTTACCGGGCAGTTGTAAGCATAATGTCCCGCTCCACCACAATACAGGCAAAGGCCCCGGGACCTCCGCCTCTCCCTCTCCTCCCGGGAAAGCCGAGCTCGACCCACCTGCATGGGCTCGGGATCGAAGACGGGGCTGACCACGTCCCTGCCGCTGGATCTGGGAACGTCGACTCCTCCGAAGGTACGGGTAGACGGAACTCGTCGCTTGATCCTAGATAGCCGAGCGTCCACCCGCAGAGCAAGATCGATCAACCCGTTCAGTGTGGTAGGAAGATCCAGGGCGTAGATCTCTCTCTGGACGTGGTCAGCCAGCCCATGCAGGAAGATATCCCACTGCGCCTCCTCGTTCCAGCCGCACTCCGCCGCCAAAGTCCGGAACTCTATAGAAAAGTCTGAGACCGATCTTTCTCCTTGACGTAGTTCCGTCAATGTTCTGGCTGCTTCACTCCCCGAGACAGCCCGGTCAAAAACTTTCTTCATCTCGGCGGCGAGGGTCTGGAACGAGGCGCAGCATGGATTCTGATTCTCCCACACCGCCGTTCCCCAGAGCGCTGCTTTTCCTGTAAGCAAAGTTAGTACAAAAGCCACTTTAGCCTGTTCAGTCTCGAACGTGCGTGGTTGCAGAGCGAAATGCATAGTGCAACGGGTCAGGAATGCTCTACAAAAGGCTGGTTCCCCGGAATAGTGCTCAGGTACCGGCAGGCGGGGCTCCGACATCGCGGGTCTCTCTGGAAGTGGTGGGGGAACGGTCGGTGTGGGCGGCGCAGTGGGAATCTGAAGCCGTTGGATATGCTGGGTGAGCTCGGACACCTGCGTCACCAAGGCTTGCACTGCGCGACCTGTATCGCTGATCTCTCTCTGCTGAGCATCCATTCTCCTGGTGCTATGATGAATAAACTCGTCCATGGGGCTCTGCGGTGAACTCGCTGCTTCCATCTCCAGGTCAGATCGTTTTGTCACGGGAGGACGAATGACAGGAAGCAAATGGAAGTAAACAGTTTATTAGAGTACACAGGATTGGCAGTGCAGCAGATGGTAACGGTGACGCAGGGACAAGATGGTCAGAATCCGTGAAGGGGTGCGATGGAGAGACAATGGTGAGACAAACGTACAACTCGAATCCAGACGAAGAAACAGGAACACAAAGCAGGAACTGGACACCGGAACACCACCACGAACCACATGAAACACGAGACTAGAAGGAAACAGAGAAAACGTCTACCGTGACAGATTTATGATTTTTTATTTGTCATGAATAATGTTGGCTCCTTGATGAATTGCTTTTTTTCCTCTCTTGTAAGTCGCTTCGGATAAAAGCATCTGCTAAATGCATAAATGTAAATGTATAAAATTAATAGTAAACAAATATCAATAAGGCCATGAGTAGCCAAACGTACAGAGAACATTTCCTTTATTGTTTTTTGACTTTTAATCCTTGTCCAACCGCTCAAACACACGACACACTTTTCAACTAAAAACGTAAAACTTTTTATGCATTTTGGCCGTTTATTTACACGACAACAGCGTTTTGGACGCCTGAAAAATGAAAACTTTAGAAAACGGGTTTCAAAATGCAAGTTTTTGAAAAACGATTCCGTTATCGTCACCGTGTAGACTACAAAAACACGAGTTTGTGTAAACAGTGACGTCATGCGTACTGGCCTGGCATGAATAATACAGTGTTTTCAGTTGTTTTTCACGGATCCGTGTGAACTGGGATCGTTTTGACACTGGTGTCGTCTGTACGCAAAAAATGCAGAGGAAAAACTTTTAAATGTGTAAATGTGCCCTGAACCAACACGCAACCTATTTTACTTAAATTATTTGGTGTATTTCTGAATGAAATGGGAAATTCAATGAAGAAATAGGAAAAGTGGGACTCATGGGAAAAAAAGTGGGAAAAATTGGGAAAGACATGAAAAATCTGTGATGTCAGACATAAAGGAAAGACGCATGCAGACATGAGATGCAGAGCAAGTTATTCAGTTTTCATAAAGAATTATAAACTTTTTTTTATTTTAAATAAGATGCACTGATGAATTATGTGCACTAAGATCAGTAATGAATATTTATTGTCAGTCTTTATTTCAAGTTTACTTTAACGTATGACCATTTCTTAGAGCAACACACTTGTTGGTCTTGGAACATTATTCTAATCGACCAATCAAGTTTCAGGGTTAGTCTAAGGGTGTGTTCGTACTCGGCAGGTTTTGTTTGATTAAAACGAAACCTGGTGCGATTGCTCTGATAATGCGGTTCATAAGTGTGAACGCTGCCATCCGAACCCTGTTGTGCACCAAAAAAGTGGACCGAGAGCGCTGTCGACAAGTAGCGGACGCTTTAGTGAAGCGGACAAGAAAACTGATGTGCAGTTCGACTTAATATGAACGCAACGCGGACCAAAGACATCTAAACGAACCAAAAACAGGACGTGATGTCACAAGATGCAACCAAGGACAGAATGCTTTAGCATACCTGTTTTTTCTCGTCATATTTGCGATGTTGCCCATCACAGTTAGGTACAGGATCAGAACCGTGTCAGATCTTCATTTGTGTGTGTGATTGAGGAATTCCTGCCACTGTTTTGACTCCTTCACACATTTTATAAGCTCTTCACAAGTTCCATTCTATATACAGCAAGCGCATTTAGCACAGCATTGTTTTGGATGTTCGACAAGTTTTGTCACAAAATATTTGTCAAAAAAGCCATAAAAGTTTTGTCTTTAGGATCAGTGTTTAAAATGACTTAGGATTATTGTAAAATGACTAGGATTAGTGTAAACTCTAAGCGGACCAGGACTAAATGTATATTTTCTTTTTTGGTCCGGACCAAAAGAACCAAGAGAACCGAACTACAAGTGTGAACACACCTTATACAAGCTTATCAACCAATTATTTGAGTCTGATTCTAAGTGTGTGTAGTGAAAACGTTAAGGATGTCGCATAGAAATGTTATTCAAGGATCATGTCTATTTGTGGAACATGTCCTGCATGGCAAATGTTGCTCAAACACCAACCCCAATGGCAAACAGGTGCCTCCTTAACACACTCTTTGTCCTCCGAAGCAACACAAAGACACATTTATTCTTATTCTCAAAATCTCAGAATCTGTTCTATTTACATGATTGCTCAAAAGCTTCCTTAGGTCAAAATATGTCGTAACTCAATTGCTCCGAGCCGGTCTCCTTCCATTCTTTTAGTTCCTCGATCTGATTAGATTGGACCAGCACAGAGTAAGTCTTTTAAAAGGCTGATCTCCAATCAGCTCTATTGGCAAGTTTATTGTTATATCTTGTCTCCCAACCACTGGCACTGCAACTTCATTATCTCTGGGAATTATGGGAGGGCTTGTGGGACAACGGGGAATCTCACAAAGTGCCTCTTAGCTCTATGAATAGCTCTGACCAAGAACATAATGCTGAAAGGACATAAACGTCCTCTGACACTTGATATTAAGTTCACAATAATCCTTCTCAGTGACTTTGATTTTGCTTAGTAGGGCGAGTTCCTGGATCAATGCTTTTTTAAAGCAAATATGAAATAATTCTTCCAAAAATTAAAACATTATTTACTCAGCCTCATGTTGTTTCAAAACCACATGCTTTTATTTCTCTGTGGAAAACTATTTTGTTTAATCATTTTTCTACAGTCAATTCTGATGTTGAATATCAAAGACATCAAGGCCCTGTTTCACAGACAGCTTATTTGGATTTGCATTGAAAAAAGGTGTGAAGCAGTAAAGTTAACTGATTGGAAACCATTTGCATTACTTGAAATAAAATAAACAGTAACTGAAATATAATACAAAAAACTTCAAACTTATTTTATTTCAGTCGCCATATCAGCATTTATCATTTTCATTTAGTTTAACTTGATGTTCCATCTCTATGACTGATAGATCTGTGAAATCCCTAGAAATACAGGAAAAAAAATAACTAAGATTTTCGTGAAAGCCCAATCCGGAACACTAAGCCTAAACCCAACACTACAATCTGATTGGCTGACAGGTATGTTGTTCCAGGAACAACAAGGATGTCCAGGAACGTGTCCTACAAAACCAAAGGTCTTTTATTTTCAGCATGTAAAACAATAACTCATCTGCAACACATCTATGGTTACATATGCACTTTCAGTTTACCACAAATGACATTTAATTTACAAGTGACAATGTGTTGTTGACATTGTACAGACACACTGAATCACATGTGCAGTCCTGTCACGCAAGACTGTGAGAAAATGGATTCAGTCGTCTAGTTTTTAAATTTAACAGTAATGCAAATAATAAAACATCATACATAGTCAAAGACGGCGTGTTTGATATCCCTGTGCTTCAGGATACCAGCGCCTAACATTAACTGCAACAACAGAAAGGGTTCGTTTCCATTGCAAAAGACTCAAGAAATCCTGTTCGTCCAGTTAAACGACTAGATAAGTGTCGTATTTCATAAGGACAGACTGTTACAATGACCTGAATTCGTCTTGGTATAAATACCCCCGGGATTATCATTAAACTATGGGTTTCACCGCACGTAAGTACTAGGCTAGTGGTGCTTGAAACCTCCTTATCATCAATCATCCAATCAACAATACAGTGGTTTTCTTTGCCTGTAGCTCAAATAGAGGAAATCCAGGCGTCTTGCCTCCATTTCAGGCGATGCTAGTGTTCTCGCTGCATGCCGTGAGTGAGAAGTCTTGTGCGACTGCCTTTGCAACCATGTGTGAGAACAGCACTTTGGTGAGATGGAGCAGATGCACACAAGCAATGAGGTCATACAGTTGTTGCTGTCTCCTTCCTATTGCTTAATCCTCTTGTACTCGTTTACAGGTTACAGTCAGTCTGTGCAATAATTTACCCTGGAAAACATTGCCTTTTTTATAAAGTCATTTACTGTTGATTAAACAAGCACTTGGGGCTTTAACAGCGCTTTTAACCTTTTACTCCGGGGCTTTTTACACTGTGCTTCACCTTGGGTTATTGTCCTGTTAAACTAAGCTTGAGTTAAACAACGTTTCACACTTGTAATGTGCACCAGCGAATTGCGACGCCAAAGAAATGTTACTTCGTTTTTTAGGAACAGACAAACAATCACTTAAAGTCACCTTGAAATCAAAATCGATAATTCTTATTTTTATGCAATATTGCAGTATTTATCATAGCCTAAATGATTTATCCGTGCACATCATTATTATTTTTTTAATTAATGTGCCTCGTAATCTTTCATCAAAAATAATTTTCCCCTCCCTCTCGAGCGACATCTTTTCTCTTCTCTGATGACGTGTTTACTGGCGTGAGGGCGGGGCAACCTGTCACTCACATGATCGACCAATAGCAAACCACAATCATCCAATCAATTCCACGTGGGCAAAATCAAGCTCCGCCCTACATTTGTTCTTGTTCGAGAAGCCGTTTCTTTTAAAGGCTGACTGAAGTGCCTTTAAATGCACAGCATGATTTAATGTTTTGATGTAATTTCCACTGAAACAGGAAGACAGGGCGGGGCATATCGAGCATTCTCCTCCCCTTTTTTTAAATATCCCATATAGCCAATAGCGTTTGGTTTATATCACAGCTCCACCAGAGTCGTTGAACCCGGTAAAGCCTCAGTTTCCTCCTAATCTCTAACCGTTTCTCCTCCTGATCTCCCACATATCGCTTTAAAATAAAGCATTCAGTGCAGAATATCAGACAGGTCCGATAAGTTTTCTGGTCTGAGCGACTCGATCATATGATCCGCTCTGTGTGTCGTGTCTCTGGACCGGAGCTGCGGCGGTTCACGTGACACTGACGTGAAACCAGACTTCATTCACCTCAATGGAAAGTACCCTATCCCCTATAATGCACTATGTGCCGTTCACCATAGTAAATGTGTGAACAAGTGACCGATTTCAGCCACAGGTTCAGAGTCTATTATAGTGTAGGGGGCGGAGCTTCAGATTCTAGAGAGCATTTGATTGGACAGAAAATCTGATGAGAAGCTGAAGTGCAGAGTGCTGTCATCAAAATCATTGATCCATTTTGGTGGAAGTGAGAAACTTTAAGTTTTCAATGCTTATATCTTCTAAATGCGAATTTAGTCATTGTTTAGTCAAAAACTTCACTTTGATTTCACGGGGACTGAAAGTCACAACACAAGAAAAGACTATCACAACTTCCGTTTCAAGCCTACTTTAACAGTGCTTACCTCATTAAATATTCACACGCCCTGTATCTGTTACAGACACTTTCACACGCTGTGTTTAGTTTCCCCATCTGAGAGAAAAATTCAAATGAACGTACCAATAACTCAGTTTAAAACATGAAAGAATATAATGCAGGAATACTTTAACACACACTGTGTTTACAAAATGCACTCTTAAAAAAGTTTCCAAAAGGGTGTTTTTGCAGAGATCCCACAGAAGAACATTTTTGGTTCCCGCAAAGAATCTTTCAACAACAGCTTTTTTTTTTATATATATACTTTGAAGAACATTTTAATAATCTGAAGAACCTTTTTGCACTATAAAGAAGCTTTTGTGCAATGGAAAGATGTGTGTTAAATGTTTTTAATAGAACCATTGATACAAAAAAAAGAGGAACCTTTATCTTTTAAGAAAAGCCCAAAATATTTTATATCATACTCAGCACTAAGTTTGGAAATATTTAGGTTTAACTACAAATTAAATGGAAAAGATCAGAAAACAAACAGCTGTTGAGATTAAACAGAGAATTCGTATTAAGGAAGAGAGGTGGAAAAAAGGTGAAAACACATTTAATAGAGTGGAATGGCCCGCGCCAAGAAGCTTCACCACTAGCGCTCGCGCGCGCTGCTGCAGTTGCCAGGGGATGTCGAAGGGGAGGGGTTATGATTGGCTGAAGTGGGTCTGTTGCCTTGGTAACGAGAAAGGGGTTTGGTAGCGTTGCTGTGCGGCGTGATCTGTGCGCAGCGCGGATGGAGGAAACAGTTTGAGGCTGAAACACTCCGACTACTGACGCGCTTCAGCGGAAAACGGGTCCGCGCGCTTGCATGTGAGTAACCAAATCCAGTTCGGCGCTTTCTGTGGTATCGATGGAGTTTATATGTGTGTGTCTAGCGCAGAAAGTTAACATTCTACAGGCAAGTTCACGTGAAAAAGCATGGGCGGATATCAGGCTGAGCTTCGGTTCCTGTATTGTTTCTCAAGTGCTCTTGTTTGTTGTCGTTCACATGTCGAATTTCACGGCATTCTTAAACGGAATCATTTAAACGCGCGAGCATTCCTTCGCTTCTGCCATGTGCTCGAATCCAGCAAACAACTTCTTTTGTGATCGAGGACACTTGCTCAAGTGTTCTCACGCACTTCTGAGTGGAATACCGATATGTTAAATTATTTTGAGCGTCAGTCTTTGTCTTTGCTTCTGAAATCGAATTCGCGCGAAACAAATCAATTTAAAAAAAATGTTCAACGTTCCATTCGTTTGTGTCGAGATTCTATTGTCTTTTCATATTTGTATATGTGAGTAGTTGATTTAATAACCTGAATATGAACTTTTTTAAAACATGATCTTTTTTTATTAATAAGTCATACTAAAAGACCATAATATGTGATAGCATATATTTGGATCTAACATGATTCATAATGTTACATTTATATTTATTTGAATTAATAAGGGAAAGTGTATGTTTTAGATGCTCGCCATTTAGTTTATTTTAACTAGTTTAATCAACTTCACTTAAATAGTGCTTTTGTGAGACAATTTTTTATACCCAATGTTGTTGTTTTTAAACCCCCAATTAATAGTTCAAGTTTTGGATGGAGCATATCACGGTACTTAATGTCAACTACCCACATTTCTGACTGAACTATTAATGCTTGATATTTGCCATCATGTAAATATTCTTAATTGGAATAAAGTGTTTTTATTTATGTGTTTTTTATTGGTTTACATAAAGATGTCAGTAGCACAACAGCTACTTCTAGGGTGCTTTATTAGTGATGGATGGATTAATTATTATTTACCTATTTTTTTTTAGATTATCATTGGGCCATAATTGTGATCGAATAACAGTGGTTTTGCGGTGTGTCTTGTTGATGAATTGTGCACATTTTCTATTGTCAAATATTGTTTTGTGAATTGGATGTGTATAAATAAGTGTTTAGTTGAATCAGCAGTGGCCTTCCTCCTTTCTAGATATTGCCACTGGCATTTATTATAAAACATTTAGTGTAAATGAAACTATAATGTGTTACAAACATTGTACTGAGTCACTGTCATGGGTTATGTGAGTCATAACACCTACACTCAGTGTCAGGGATGTTTTTGACAGGAAACATTTGAGTTAACTTTACTCGGTAAATAACGTAGGCCTAGTTCCTCTCAGGTCTCGGTATAAACATCGAGCCATTCTTGCAACGCTTTGAAAAGAAGCCAGTCCGTTGCCTGCTGCGGGGTCCATATGAGCTCCATTCACTGGAAGCTTGACCTCATTGACATGATGCAATCTGTTCACAGGATAATCGCTTTCAGATCAAGTCTGCTCATTGATTGAATATCCTTTGCTACTTTTCCCCAAGGCTGAAGTCACAACAACTTATTATGCCAATGATCACATTTCCAATTCATAGCCTGTTTTTGTCACATCATTCTAAAGTGATTTTGAATCCCTTAAATGCTGAAGCTTAGGTCTTGGCATGGCATTACTTCACGAGAAAGTTAACAGCTGTGGGAATTCTCTTCTAATCTTATCAAGATGTTTTTATGACGCTGTGATTGCATGTATTGTGTAGAGGTTAATGTTTGACACCAGTAATTGCAAAAGATTGTCAGCTGGAAAAGTAAGAAACCCAAAAATATTGAAATTTACCACAAATTAAAGTCCTTTAAACTGGACAATTTTGTGTAGATGGGATTGGTTGTGTATTGGTTTCTCATTGAACGGTATTATTATAATGCTCAGCCCTAATTAAGAAGTGGTACCTCATTGATGTCAAATAGATTAATTGAGTTAAATCAATGTAATTGTGAGGTTAATAGGGTTCTGGGTTGGTCAGTTCTCCAATTTCAACAGATGTTGTTTAACCGCAAGACCCAAGATAAACAGCACACAAAGACGACAATATAAAAGAAACAACTGCTCAGCCCATTGTTTAGCTGCCAGCTGAACAGACTCCCAGTGGTTTGTAAATTTGCAGTGAGTCTTTGGTTTACTTTTGAAAGTTAAAAGGCTTTAGTCTTCTAAAGTTTAAGTTCCACAAAGAACTTTTTAATTGTGTAGTTCTTTAGGAAACGAGTATAGTGCTTTAAAGCACCCAGAGACCAATGCACTGATCTGAAGAGCCTCTAATGAAGCATCAAGAAGTTGTTTGCTCTCCAAAGAGCCGTGAAGCTCAAATCAAAGAACCGTACGAAAACGTCTGGAGAAAGTGCAAAAACTTCTTTATTTTGAGAGTGTTATGGTCAGATTAGCCTTCAGGTCAACATGAAATCAAAATGGACACTTTTTTACTTTCTTAAAACACATTTTTGGTCTTATTGAAAAAGATTCAAGTGCACATCATAACACAATACATAACAAAATAGTTATATTTTAGTCATAAAATGTTATAAAGCCTCTGAAACGGCTCTCCTTTTCCGCTGACATCATCAAGCCCTCTAATTTTTGCCCCCCCCCCCCCCCCCCCCCCAAAAAATTAATTTTATAGATGCATAATTTTTTCTTCATTCAATAACACGTTTCACTCAAAACATGTCATGTTATGGAAGTACATTTTGTTAAAGTTTCGTGTTCATGAAAGGTGAATGTTTGTATCAAATGAAAGTGTGATAGTGTTCATTTCATTCAATACATTCTTCTATAACAATAGTTTTGATTGTAAATACCTCTGCGGGAATTTAGAGATAAGATGACGGGTCGATCTATGAAGTATGGAATTTTTTTCCACGTCAAGTTACAGTCCCAGTGTGAGAGCCTCTTACTCAAGTGAATGTTGAATGAAACCCCTCACTGGTGTGTTTTAATGGACCACTCAAGTTAGTTCTGCTTTCATTTCTTTGTCGCCTACATCGCTGAGCGCACAACACTTTAAAGTTTTGAGATGCATTGGAAGCATTCAGGAATGCCTGTAGAGAACGGAAGTGTTCACTATGAGGATGTGAATTGGCTGAATGGATATTTTTTCCGGATGGGTGTTGCAGACATTATGGGATGTCCTGTCTTAGAAGTGGAACTAAACACACAAGGGAAACTCTGGGTCTGTCATGTTTCACCACAAGCAAAATATGTCATGCATGTTGAGAACTACCTCTGAAACAATGGCGAATATGCCAGATGATGATTGAAAACCAGAATACGTGATTGCGTGTTTTAGTCAGTGACGAAGAAAAGCTTTTGTGTGGCTCACTTACTTGACAGCTTTAGAAGTGATGGACATTTAATTTTTCATGTGCGTTTATTGAGCTTATTCAATTTTCCTAGTTTAAATTAGATGTCGTTGACCTTGAGACTTGCGCGTGCACGTGTCCTGACTAGGATTGGGAATCCAGTTCTTAAAGTGAACTGGAATTTAAAACTGAGCATTTCTAAGATTTACTTTATCAGAAGCATTCTTACAGAAATCACAGAGTCGTTAATTAAATTGCGTGTGTAATTCTCATCACTAGTCACGCCTCATCCACCCAGTTTCTGGAATCAGTCACCGGCCGCGTTGACGCTCGTGTGTGTTGATAGTATCTGGCCTTTGTTTGCAGGTGACTGTGTAACGCCTGCAGCTGCTCGTCACTTATCAGCTAGACGTCTCCTCCTCCTCATCCTCCGCCTCCCTATTATCTGTTTTCCTTCTTTCCACCCGACCAGGAGGAGGGAAATACCCCAAGATCTCCAAAGGCCGCAGTTGTCTTGGTTACATGTGGCACTAATCCAGTAGGTGGATGCTCCAAAACTGGGTTGCAAATGTAAAAATAGTCCTTTCCTCTTGAGCAGAAGTACTTCCTCCAACCTTCCTTGAGCTCCATCAGAAAGGCAGTTTCTTAGAAGTTAAGAAATATTAATTATGATGTGTTTTTATTCAGAATGCATTGGACACTTTGGGGCAGTTCCATATTTCTTTCACTCCTTTTTTCACCGACAAAGACGGGAATCTTTTTAACAGTGAATGAACAGCAAAAGGATGTGTTTCTGCTGACACTTCATTTGTATTATATATTTCATACGGCTGTCATTGAATTTCATATACGATTATTTATTCAGATTAATTGCACATCAATATTAGCTAAGAAAAGTGCCCAAATGAAGATCATTTTGTGATTGCATTGTGCATTGCGTTTGAATAAATCATTGAAAAGACAAAATGTCTGATTGTCCGTAATGCACAGCAATCCATTTTACCGTTGAGTTTTGTTAAAGTCATTCACACCAAATGCGTTTTTGCATTCTGGCGGTAATATGCATACAATTTTTGTTCATTATTTAGCATTTTTTTAAGTCACTAATCACACTAAATTAATGTTACATTTACAGTCCTAGTATTTCATAATTTATTAGTGCAGCCACAAGAATGATGGGAAATGTAGTTTGGTCAAAATGCATGCAAGTTTATACAGTAAATATTCACCTTAATTGACACACTCCTTGCTCAGAAAGTCTGGGCTTAATGAGTTTTTCCGCTGATAATTATGACATTGTGGTGGCGCTCAGTGAGCTCTCATCTCATAAATACAATGACTTGAAGACATCATTAGTGCATTTGATAGATTAACTAGCAGGTTTAGGACGAGTCATCCATGGCTCATTAAATTCCTAAGGCTGTTTATCTGGGATGAGAGACGCTTTGGTAGTCCCGCATCCGTCAGTTGGTTGCAAACCGCGTTGTTTGCGAAGAATCCCACGTGGCGGGCCCTCGCCGTGCATCTCCCTCCCCCTTCGATCTCCGCGTCTGTCGTGTCTCTGCGCAGGGGATTTGATACATGCTGCCATTAGTGGCCGTTCTCCCATTGAAAGCGATGCTAATGTGACCGTTGGCCTGATTGCGAGGGAGAAAGTGAGGATCTGGACGTGCCTTGTGTCACTGGTAACAATGGCCCTTTGTGTAGGTCACTCCTTGGTGAATGCATGGGGTTTGTTTAATTGAGATAGCAATAGGACAGGGACGTTAGTCTCGGACGAGACTAGACTACACACACCGGTGCAAAAACGAGAACTACCGGATCGGCAGATAACAGTTTTTGTATTATCTGTGCAACAGTTCAAGAATGGGTGCAAGAAAAAAAGTATGCTGTTTGAGCTGAGTTTTAGGGATGGGATTCATAAGGATTCCTCCTTTAAATTGTAATTTAAATTACAATGTAAAAATGTCACAATCAACTATTTATTACATATGCTGATGTAAGTCTCAAAAGCCTTAACATAACCAATATTCATGAGTCGTCTTGACCAAGGAACTGGCTCATAATGATTCATCTGTTTGAATCAAACTACACTAGTCATGCTGAACATTTGCACGATGATAGATAGATATTGTTTGTTTTTCTATTATTTTGCTATAAAATAATCAATTTTAAACAACACCGGTTCTTGATTCCAAACCCTGTGTTTATTGGAAATAAAAAAGAAACAATATTGCAAGAATGAATTGCTGCGTGGTTGCAACTGGTGACAGAGATAACTTAAATGCTGTTAACCACTGTAAAAACATGAAACAAAAACTTTTGTAAGGATACCAAACTGGATCATTTAAGTGAGCACTGAGGTGACTTTAAGGTCATCTCGTCTGCTAGGGTCAAGAAGTGGCATGGCAAGTCTATTGTCTTTCGGGATTTTAGGGCACGGTGTAAAGTTCACACTCTTCTAGCTGTCAAAGCAGAATTATTTTTGTGAAATGGTTCACAGTCACTTCCTCTTGTAGTCGCACTGAAGCTTGTCTTGTCAGTGCAGTCACATGTAGATTCATGTTTCCAAAACAATAAAGTCGACTGATAGATGGCACACAAAATACAGGAAGTTCCTTGAACCATGTTAATTAAAAAAAAACACCAAACTACATCACTGTAAAATTTCAGGATACCTTTTAATATCTGAGCTTCTTTGCTGTGTTTGAACTTAAGTGGGCTCAGTAGGTTTACATACCCAGTGAGATCATTTAATATTTCCTCTGGATTCATCTCTCTACTTAACACATTGAGATTGAGAAACAATCTGATAGAAGAAATGGCTCATTTCCAGAGAGCTGCTTTTGAACACTCATTGTAGGACTCAATGAATCTGTGCTTTCATTAGGTTTCATTTCAGTATTGACAGTATTTACATTTAGCAGATGCTTTTATTCAAAGCGATTTACATGGCATTTAATATATGCAGTTTATGATTTCATGCTTTTCATGGAAATTCCCTGTTGAAATAGGTAGTTTCTGACATTACATGTATTTGTATGTTTAACAAAATACTGATAACAAAAATCTGTGAGAGCAATGTTTGTTGCTTTTACATGTATGACCTTTCTCTGATAAAAGAACATCTTAATCAGCACAGTTAGTGTTGGACAAAAAAAGATGTTAATTGATTTCCTTCTTTTTATTCCCAGATCTTAAAAGCGATCGGGCAGTTTTCCCAACACATCTTTGCTCTTCGTCAAGCCTGATATCAGCGGCTGATGGCGTGCTGCTATAATAAGACATAAGTAGGGACAATATATCGCCTGACCTCAAACAACCGCTCTCACACTGTTGCTTCACGGCTAAGTTAAATGAGTGTCAAACTATTTTCCATGCACGGCTGTATTTTTAGTCTCGCCTCTGTAGCTTTTTTCTCTCTCTGAACTTATTAGCCTACTTCTGTGAAAGACTCTTGCTTCCCAGCGGTGCGGCGTGGGAACGCTTGTCATAATACCTGGAGTATTGGAACATGTTCTTAACGAAACCTCTTTGTGAAAGTCACCAGTGGTGTTTGCACAGGGCTTTAAGACACACCTGTGTGTATTTGTCATAGAGGCGGGACGGTCTTGTCTACAGTGAATGAGCCGGGAGGTTCGTGGCATGATTGAGAAACAGTTTAACACGTCGAAGCAGCTGATAAAGGGTGTGGTGACACCCTGTAGGGCACAACGGCACAACTCTTATCTTTTAAAATTCTGCTTTCTATGTTACTGTATTTGTGCTTTCTTTTTTTTTTTTTGCTCTTTCTTTGCCCATGGAGTTTATTATAGGGCTCAGAACTAGAGCTGTCACTTTTCCTTCGAAAATCGATTGCACAATCGATCGGACCAACCAACACAAGTTTCGAAAACTGCCTTTTTTTTCTTTTCTTTTTTTTTACCAAAAATGTGTTTTAGGTGGTATACAGCACACAGAACATGTAGGATGTTGGAAAATAACAATGTCTTTTCTGTTAACTAAATGCTTTTTAATATTCGCTATTACTTCAATGCAAGTGAACAAGCGCGCCGTTATTTGTTGCGTAGTGACGTGTGTGTGTGTGTGTGTGTTCAAGTAAGCCAGAAATACGCAGATTCTGCACAATACGCTGTATTTAATAAATCATGAGGACTCACGAGTTGCGTATTTGCGGTAATTCCACGCAGATTTGGCGTACACGAACTTCCCCAGCAAAGTGAGTAAACATAGAAACACGCCAGATTGGCTCGTGATTTGACAGCGTTTCCCGCTAAATTTAATTTTTACCCGTATTTGGCAGGTTGGAGGGTGTTCATTTCAATCCCTGAATGTTGCGCTCCTGTTTGTCATTGTGCACGAAACTTCACACCAATAAATCATCAGAAATATTGCTGACTTGTGCGCGTCTCAAGCGCCCTCATTACGCTCGTCCTAATGCCTGTTAGGTGTCCGTGGATTTGCCTGTATTTGGTGTTAAAAAAGGAAAAGACTATTAGACATGGAGAATCGATTTAATACTCGATTTAATGAACACTTACTGTATGTCTCAAAAATCGAACAGGATTTTTTCACATAAGTGACAGCCCTACTCAGAAGAAACCTTGTAATGCTGGCCTCAGCGTTTCCAGGACGTATGGATCTCTGTCCATTAGAATCTCAATCCTACTCGATGAAACATCACCCCACCTGACGCCGAGGGATAAAACGCTCCTCTTCTGATGGCTTTTTAGGCCATCGGCTTCATTTTCACATTCTTCACAGCCGTCACAGGTTGGTGACCTTGGTAAAAGCCAGCTGGATTCATGTGTCATCGACTGAAGACCAGAAATGGTCTTTGGTGGTAGTGTACAAACCTGCCAACCTTTTTGATTACTCAATTGCAAGTTATCAATAATTAACATTTACATAATGCAGTTTACGCAGGATATATGAGCTGTTATGAGGGTAGAAAGGACTTTAAAGGCTGGACTTCCATGAATTATGGAGCAGGCTATCAGTTTTCCTCCTGTGTAAAATCTCTTCTCATGCTCCCAGATTGTAGGGAAAAGCTGATTTGGTTTGCCTTTAAATATTGCAAGAGATCATTAAGATGAAAGGAAATATGTGTTAAGTAGGAAACATTTTCATTAGAAGCACACTCTAAGGAAATAAAGGTTCTGTGAGGTTCTATATGGAACTTTAAGAATGCTTTATGCCATAAGGTTATATTGAAAGTGTCTGACAGAACCCTTAAAGGTTCTATACTGAACTTTAAGAATGCTTTATGCCATAAGGTTATATTGAAAGCGTCTGACAGAACCCTTAAAGGTTCTATACTGAACTTTAAGAATGCTTTATGCCATAAACGGGGTCGCACACCGGATGAGAAGCGCAGCGCCACATCTTTAAAATCCGAACACATTATTCTCTATGAGTGTGTACACACACACCGGCGGCGCCCGGCTACGGCTCAGGACGCTGTTCAAAATCCTGCCTCGCCATTGACATGGTTTTATATTAAATTTACATTTATTTGTCTCAAATCGTCGTTAATGTATATACTGACTTCACCCTGTGCTGCAATATACATTTAGTTTTACATTCATTTACATAAATCATTTTCTTGAATGAAAATTGGCCTGAGAAGCTCTCGTTCTCTTGGGGAACTCCAAAGTTTTTCAAGCAAATTCACTCTTTCTGGGGGAATGCAAAGATTTGCAAGCAAACTCCAAACTATTGAAATAAATCTCATTTTTTCCATACCCAAAACTTTTGCATTCCCCTGAGAAACTGCGTTCTCTCGCAAAATTTTTTTTTTTTTCCTCACATATTTTCCTCATCGTAGGAACAACATGAAACGATGACAGAATTTTCATTTTTAACGGAACTGTCCCTTTAAAAAACGATTGCATGCAAACATTTAGTTTGAGAACCAAATGTTTTTGAATCTGTTTCTTCATAATGGAAATGGGTTCTTTTAGATTTTAAAAATGTTTTTCACACTTTTCACAAAAAAAGGTTTCTTTTAAGAACTGTTGACTGAAAGGTTCTTTGAGGAACCAAAAATGGTTCTTCCATGATATCCCTTGGAAAACAAAATGCATTTTTAAGATTTTGCTGAACATAATCAATGCAGGAAACAAGCTAGCACTTTAAAGGCTGGAAGAGAGTGAAAGCGAGCCGTGTCTGGCACCTGCCTCCCTCTCTCTGAATGAAAGGCTTGGCATTGAATGGGAGTTTTAAAGGAACACTCCACCGTTTTTTTAAATAGGGCTTATTCACGTTCTTTCCTACATTTAGATATGTGTGCAAATGCATTTTTGTCTCAGTGCATGGATTGTTTTAGTTTGACAGGGTCGGCGCTAGCTTAGCTTAGCACAATGAATGGAATCCTTTGTTGCCAGCTATAGCATGTCCTGAGTAAAAGTGATAAAAAAATATAAAAAAAAACACGTAATTACTACTTGTGGCCTGTGTATTCACAACCAGTACAAATAGTGATGCAGATTAACACTAGGCGATTTCCAAGGCAGATATTGACTTGGGACTATATTAGGGGGAAGCACAGGCGAAGCACTGCTACTTGGGCGCAGAGATATCACGCAACACATGAAATCCCAAGTAGCAGTGCTTCGCCTGTGCTTCCCCCTAATATAGTCCCAAGTCAATATCTGCCTAGGAAATCGCCTAGTGTTAAACTGCATCACAATTTGTACTCGTTGTGAATACACAGGCAACAAGAAGTAATTATGTGTTTGTTTTTTCTTAATTATCACTTTTACTCAGGACATGCTATAGCTGGCAACAAAGGATTCCATTCATTGTGCTAAGCTAAGCTAGCGCCGACCCTGTCAAACTAAAACAATGCATGCACTGAGACAAAAATGCATTTGCACACATATCTAAATGTAGGAAAGAATGTGAATAAGCCCCATTTAAAAAAACGGTGGAGTGTTCCTTTAACTTGCAGATAAGCCGCCGGTGGCATCTCTGTGATCAGGCCCTGGTGTCGTCTTCCCCACTACAACCATCCCTCATTAGCGCTCGCTCTCCCTCCCTCACAAGTGTGCCATTACCGACCGCCGCTTTGATGCCTTTTGATAAGAGCACTGATAATTATGATAATCACAACGGCAATGATAATCGACTATGAGCTAATGACATAAAAACCTCTTCCCCTGGTTGCTCGACGGCGGTGCTCAAATGTAGTGGCTGTCTCAATTTGTCGAGTGAGTGCGTTGTGCTTTTATGGGCCACCGGCTCCCATGCTACTTCCCAGCAGCACCTGGGAGAATTAGGGCTGTGCTGTGCGGTTTAGGTCAGAGTTTGTGTTGCTAATAGGGGTTAATGAACTACCCAGAGGCTATAGAGTGGAGCGCGATTGAAGTTAATGGGTTAACAGGAGCAGCTTTGTGTGAATGGTAATGACACTGGCGAGTTAAGGGTGCTTGGACAATTACAACACAGTAAAGGCAGAGAGACACATCAACATGTCTAGTAAACCAAACCGTTATGCATGCTTGACTGTCCAAAAGCTGAGCGTGCCACACACACAGTCTTGACTCGGAGCTGCATTGTTTTTTTCAGTGTTCTGTTTTAGTTTTATATTATTTTATTTTTTGAAAGTTATTTTTTTTAGTAATTTGTAATGATATAATTAATAATTATGTTTTTTGTTTTATTATTTATTAATTGTTTTATAGTATTTGTTTCTTTTTTAATTATTTTTGTTTTGTATTTAATTAAATTTGGTATTTTTGTTGTTTATATTTTTACTTTTTATATTTTTTATATTTAACATACTTTTTATGTTTATTTTTATTTTTTTTTGCAGGCATGTGCACTACGCCGTGTGCCATGGCTCTGGCTCTCTCGAACCTTTGATCCTTTCTCTGTTTGAGTTTCGGGCTTTGGGGAGAAGCTTTGCTTTAACGCATTCGAGCAGTTCTGTTGCTGCCTGACATGTCTGATAACTCCACTTTCCTGAGAGTTATGATTCATCATGCACTGCTTATGACTTATTTATTAATTTTACTGTTTCCATGGCACTCCTCTCAACCTTTCATTTGCTCACTCATTCTCCGCTCGCTCTTTTCCAGTTGCCTCTCCATGTTTCTCTTTCTGAGGGACGTGTTCTCCTTTGATCCAGGGTTGAAATGCCCCTTCGGCCCGTCTGAGTCTGTTCGTTCCTGGAGCTGTTGGTCTTCTCTGGACCTGATGTTCCTCTGGTGGTCCAAGTTATCCGAGTTTAAAGACTTTTCAAAGACGGTTTTCCCACAAAACTTATTTTGCTCTCACATATAGGCTGGAATACTAGTATGCTACTTACTGAAAATGCATAGTAAACAGATGAAACTCAAAAAATTATAATATGGTGCAAAAGTTCATTTATTTCAGTAATTCAACTTAAAAGGTGAAACTAATATATCATACAGACTCATTACATGCAAAGTGAGATATTTCAAGCCTTTATTTGTTATAATTTTGATGATTATGGCTCACAGCTTATGAAAACCTTTTCACAATAATCTAATTTTAAATTTGGGACTGTGGGATGCAATATGCTCTTTTGTATACTGCACATACAGACAAAAGGTGATCCGGGTATTTCGTGCGTACAGAAAATGTATTGTGCATGTGCATAGATGCTGCAGAATAGTACTAGTAGTTTGATCGTACACCATTGCAAATGAGTGAAACGCACTGTGATTGGAAAGTCTCTTCTAGGCTAAGCATCTGAAACTAACCCTAACAGTGTTGTGTGTTTCCGGAAACACTTCTGAAGTTGTTGTTTTATGCATCACCCGTACCAGACTGGTCCTGTCTGACCTAGTTCAGCATTAAAAACACTGGTAAACCCTCCTCCTCAGAGAGCTCTACGCCCCCCACACACACCCCAGACCGTCTGGTGTCAGTGTACGAGTGGCGTGTGTATGATCCACACGAGAGTGATGCCATTTGATGGCTTAACTGGATGGACTTTCCCTGCTCTTATTCAATCCGCTGTCTAATCCGCCCTCCTAATTGAACTGACGGAGCGGTTGTCATGGTGACATTGGGGCAGGATTTGAGCATGGTGTGACTAGACGGCAGGGATTTGCCAATTCGCTTGACGCCATTGACCCGCTTTCTGCCGTGATGCCACGGCTGGGGCTCATCTGTCCCTTTTACATTAATATATTTGTGTTGTGCAGTTCAACTTAATGCTGTGGCAACTGTTGGAGCACAATTACACACGATACTCTGAAACAATAGCAGGAAGCGTGAATCCATATGATGATGGCTTTAGAGCATCCACACAAATGTGATCCAGAACAAATTCATTTTATTTATTTATTTTTGTTTTATACACTTATTTTATGTTTTGTTTGTTTTTTGTACATTTTTATTTTATTGTTATTTTAGGTTATATTTTATTATTATTTTGTTTTTCAAAATTTTAAATGTTATATATGTCTATTAATTATTTTGTTACATTTTTATTATTTATTTATTTTTATTTGAATTTATTTTAGGTTTTGGTGCACAATTAAGACTGATACTCTGAAACAATAGCATGAAATCTAGATCCATATGATGGCATTTATTATTTTTTAATATTTATTTGTATATTTTATCATTTTATTTTATTATTTTTTAATATTTAATTTATTTATTATTTTTTATATTTAAATTTGAGTTATTTTAGTTTATTTTATTATTTTGTTTTTTAAAATTTAAAATTTTGTATTTTTATGTACATATTTTCTAATTATATTATTTTATTAATTTAGTTTTGTTTCATTTTATGTTTTATATATATATATATATATATATATATATAATGTATATGTATATATGTGTGTGTGTGTGTGAGTGAGTGTATATAATAATAATAATAATAATTAAGAATGATACTCTGAAAACCAGATGGATAGCGATTTCCCACTGAACTGTTTCATACAAATGCAGATATCCGGCAGCGATGCTCTTCTGCTTTTATAGGCAATAGGTTGCCAAAGCAACACTGTCACCTCTCTTTCCTCGGTAATGGATGAGCGGAGACGCACTGCTTTCTGGATGTGTTTTGTCCTCCTCCACTGGTTGTGAGCAGCCGATTCTCTCCTCAGCCAGTGGCTTCGAGGGCTTCTCGCGGTGGATGGCTAACTAGCGGCTGCGTGAGGAGGTGGGCGGTGATGAGGACGAGACCGGGTCATCTCAGACACACTCAAGAAACCTCAAAAACCCTCAGACACAAGAGCCGCTCCTTCACTGCGAGCGCTGAGTGACTGCGAGGAACACCGGCAGACGAGTCATTTCTCAAACAGAGAGATTATTGGATGGGAACGAGGGAGAGTAGAGAAGAGAATGTAGCGAGAACTTTTGCTCAGAGCTTGAAAATGGTTGTAAAAAAGGGAAAAAGCTTGAATGAACCAATCATCAATGTCTGCCATGAGTTTGATCAGATCTCTTCACCGGTAATGTTATTTGTTTTGGATAGTGTTCAAAAAATTGCCAATAGAGTTTTCTTCCCAATCCTATTTTTTGTTCGTACTTGAATTGATTTATCACTGTTTGCATGAGTTTAATGCACTGATCTTAAAATTTGATCCTAAATCTGATACTGATAAGCTAATAATTATTTTCATGTAATGGCCAGTACTATTTAGTGTAAAAAAAAAAGTAAATAAATATTAATAATAATGAAATATTAGTAATTAGAATGTTGTTATGCACCGATATTTGAAAGTATATACATATTTGAAAGTATAAAAGATGGATATTTATTGCTAAATATATTGCATTTAATTGTGCTGCAAATTTGTTCATTTAAATTGGCATTTAACAGTTATTTATAATTGATTAGAGTTAAAGTTTAAGCAACTTCATGCACGTTCTTTATGATGGCGAAGGTCATCTAAAAATAGATGGAAATTTGCATGCACAATTAAATATTCAATATTAAGTTACACTAATAAATAAAATAAAATGGCCAGATAATTAATGTAGTAGAGATATATTGTGCATAACTAGTTTGATCAGTTCCATTATTCGGGATTGCACTCCAAATGATTGTCAACAGATTCATTGTTTTCTTCACAATCACTATTTTGTGTTTGCACTGCAACAGTGGCTTTGAGTTTGATTCATTCACTTCATCCGTTCTCAATTGCGCTGCATTTTCTAATAGGTTTAAATGACTTTTCTGCCCGATTACCTTTTTTGTGCAGCCATAATTTAGCCACATTCCTTTATCTCACTTCTTTATTCCTCTTCTCCGCAGACGTCCTTGATTTAATGGGTCCAATCATCGGGATGTCGCCGGATAAGAAAGCAGAATCCCCGGGTGTTCTGGGGGAGCGGACGGGCCTGCGCGGGGTTTGTGGGACGTTGCCCGAAGCCGAGTGTGCCGCCAGTCCTCTCGCCACCAGCTTGGACCGCAGCTCCAGCTCAGGAGACGAGGAACTCACCAACCTCAACTGGCTCCACGAGAACCTGCTCCAGAACTTCACGCTGGGAGGCCCCGAGGCCCAGTCGAGCTTGAGTCCACTGTTCGACATCGAGGGGAACCGCGGCAGATCCGTCAGCTCCTCGACGGCTTCGCATGGGGGAGAGTCCATGAAGTCCAAGCCGCCGTTCTCCTTCTCCCTGCTCATATACATGGCCATCGAACAGTCTCCCAGCAAGTCTCTGCCGGTGAAGGACATCTACGGCTGGATCCTGGAGCACTTTCCGTATTTCTCCAGCGCCCCCACTGGCTGGAAGAACTCGGTGCGGCACAACCTCTCCCTCAACAAGTGCTTCCGCAAGGTGGAGAGGAGCCTTGGGAAGGTGAGCATAGCAAAGCAAACTAGTTAGTTGTGGTTTTTGTTTATTTAACAGGGTTTCCACGGGTCCTTGAAATCCTTGAAAGTTTGTGAAACTGAAGAAAAAAAAATCAAGGCCCTGGAAAGTTTGTGAAAATAAACATGCGTACAGGTTCTTGAAAGTGCTTGAATTTATGAAGTTTTCTGGAAAAAGTTCCATATTATTCCCTCCGGTCCGCTGATGTGTTATTTCGCCAACACTTTGTGGCCTTTGCACACTAGCTTGCTTGATTTACGTTAGTTACCAGTGGTGGACGAAGTACACATACCATGTACTTGAGTAAAAGTAAAGATACTCAAGGTAAAATATTACTCAAGTAAAAGTAGAAGTGCTGCCTTTAAACATTCACTTGAGTAAAAGTACAAAAGTATTTGCCTTCAAATGTACTTAAGTATCCAAGTACTTTGATTTTTTTATGGCTATAATATCCTATTATAATTTGTCACAAGACTCTTGCTTAACTCAGTCTAAGTGAAGACTAATGCCACTCTTGGCACACCAATCTATTACTGTAATGAAATGACATTAATTAGTCATATATATATATATATATGTGTGTGTGTGTGTATATATAAATATGTGTGTGTGTGTATGTATGTATATATATATATATATATATATATATATATGTGTGTGTATTTGAATTGAATTAATTTTTTGTGTTTAATTTTGACGGGAAGGGGACTGTTCCCATAAGGTATAAAACATTTACAGTATTTACTGTATATATTTTTCTCCAGCGCCTATGGTCATAATTATTAACATCTTAATGTTATGATACATTCACATAAACCTGTACAATGCCATTATATATATATATATACATATATATATATTTATATATATATATACATACACACACACACACATATACACACACACATATATTCACCCACATACACAAACATATTTTTCTCCAGCGCCTATGGTCATAATTATTAACATCTTAATGTTATGATACATTCACATAAACCTGCACAACGCCATTAAATACATATATACATATATATATACACACACACACACACACACATATATACACGGACATACACAAATTAATTATATGTTATGGGAGCAGCCAATTTCCCTCCAAAATTAAACACAAGACCGTATTAATGCAGTGTTTCTGCTAGGCTACTCCCCAGAAAAAAAACTATTATATGCAAGTCATTTTAGTGGCAACATAAGCAATGTACATTATGCGTCAATACCTACCGATAATTGCTGCAATAATTGCTGCTGCTCTCTGTCCCGCTTAAAATCATTGTCAACGCGATTTGTTTGGAACTTTTGAGAGCTACACGAATAACGTGACCGCGCGGCGGCGAGATCACTGTCACAACCGTCTATGTTCGCAACTCTCATATTTAACGGCTCTGATTCGCGCTTAGTAGATTCTGCCAAGGCAAGTTCAAAACAAAGCGTGCGCGCTGTACTGTGATTGGTGGCTCGTTTGACCAGTTACGTTTTTATCCACTCATACATAAAAAGGAACGACTGAGTTAAAGTAAAAGTCTCCCAAAATTTAAATACTTGAGTAAAGTACAGATACGCAAAAAAGCTACTTAAGTACAGTAACGAATTACATTTACTTCGTTACTGTCCACCACTACTTCATTGAGTGTTTCCCACGTATTTACGCGTTACGTCAAGTGTTTCCCGCGTGAGGTACTTTCTGTTGTACGTTGCCATGACGTTCAAGCGCACAAAACTACTACGATGGTACATTTGTTGGACACAACAAATGTGTCCCCGCATTAAGTCCTTGAATTTGAGGGTGTTGGACCTGGAAAGTCCTTGAATTTGAGGGTGTTGGACCTGGAAAGTCCTTGAATTTGAGGGTGTTGGACCTGGAAAGTCCTTGAATTTGAAGTTAACCAAGCTGTGGGAACCCTGATTTAAATTCAATTGTGACACTGTATACATGTGCTAATATATAAAATAAACAGGTAAACAAACAAACAAACAAACAGCAAACAAAAGGCAATTCTGATAACTCGTGTGTGTGTGTGTGTGTGTGTGTGTACAGGTTTATATTACATTGTGGGTACAAAAGCTTATAAATCATACAGAATGATTTTTTTTTTTATTGTAAAAATGCAGTAAGTTTTTTGTGTGTGTGATGGGTCGGACAAAAAGACAAAGTACTTAAGTACTTTAGTGAGGGAATGAACTACAATCCCATGAAGCATTGCAAATGCAAACAACATAATGAAATACAAAACGATGGAGAAATATAAAACTACTCTTTTAAAAATGTTGATTATATGTGTAAAAGCAATATATTTGAATATTTTTGCAAAATATTCATATATTGACACTATTTAAATATTTTGAGATTAGGGAGATCGGCGATTATGCCGTTCCCAGTGCTTCATGGGAGTGGGCGGAGCTAAAGAGAGATTTTTGTGTGTTTTGCTTGTCTCTCTCTGACTGGTTTTCTGTACAGCATCATGGGTAATATAGTTTTTCACCAAAAATTCCCCTGTTAAATATGATTATTTGTAAAATAAGCTGAAATAATGTGGGCTGACGGCTTCAGCAGAAGCAAATACCATCGATTAACATCTTCCACGTGGTGCAGTGGTTGTAGCAAGCGTAAGTGTGACGTGGATTTCTTCTCTCCGGTGAGAAAAAGAGGTGGGGAATCCAGTCAAGGTCACTGCTCCTCCCTGAGAGCAAACACACTCCGATAGCAGCTTATCTCCGCGCAGAGATCCACACACACACTCTGCTGGAGGAGACCCAGAGCCAAACACAACCGTTCTGCTTCCTCGGGTGTGTGTCAGTGGCTCCAAACACTCGTTAGGAAGTAGAGACATGTCTGAATGTCATTATATTACGTGACAATTAAGTGTCTCAAATGCTGCTGGATGTTTTCACTTTGGATAGTTTTTGTTTTGGTGATTTTTAGTGGATCTGTTTTACTAGCACACGGGTTTTCAAACGTTTTAATACCAAGGACCCCAAAATATGACGGTCATAATGCGAAATAACCCCTTTTCTAAAATGTAAGGGAACGGTAGCCATATTTTAAGATGATATAATGTGTATATATAATGATATAAGATGAAGTGTGATATAATTAAAACATCATTTTGTGTGAAAATCAAATATTTGGCGATGCCATTGTGTTTAAGCTAAAAGCAAGTGAATACTAATATTATCTAGAACATTTTATTATGAATTCAAATTATTATTATTGAGCACTTGTACTTTTTCTTTACTGCAAAACAAAATATTAATTAATTTTACCCGTATTTAATTGCCTTTATTTTAACTGAATTTATTGTTGCAGTATTTTGTTGTACAGAAAATTTTAATGAATTTTACCATAATGAGAACCTCTTGCTAATGAGATTTGATAATTAATCAAATATTATGTAGATTTTTGAATGAATTCAAAATCAAACATTTGTCTTGCACTTTCAGTAAAAATATTGGTTCAAAGCGTTATCAACACTAGATCTATAGTTTTATTTCAAACCAACAAACCTTTTGTTTTAAAAAATTGCTATGAATTTTTGATATCTGATGTTTTTATTAGTGCTGTCAAATCAGTTAATCGCGATTATTCGCATCGAACATAAAAGTTTGTATATTATACATTTACTAACTTTTATGTTACATGCGATTTAATCAATTTGACAGCACTAATTTTTATATATGACTTGCGCATGATTTAATCGCTCTTGCTAGGAATAAACATTTGAATTTATTTTTGCCATTTTTTTTTATTTAGGGAAGCGTAGAAACGGATCAGCCATAATTGGAAATGCATGGATTGGAAATGTAGCGAGCTGAGTTTAAACTTGTCGACCACATAAACGTACGTGTGTGTGCACTGACCATTACGCCACAGCTTTTTGTTTGTCCAAACGGTTTCAGACTCTTCCTCTGACTGTACCGTACGGTCCGTGTCATTTCCTGCGTTAGGACCCGGCGGCGTAATGTTGAGATGTATTTACTAATGGCAGCGAGAGAGATTGTGTGTAAGTGGCTGTTTTTGGCTGTGATTGTGTGTAATCTTTTCTCGACCCGGGAGAGGTCAGCGGGCGAGAGACTCCCAGTGAGAGGCCATCCGTCAGACACACACGCAACGAGAGAGACTGAGGTTTCGGATGACACCATTGGTTTAGGTTGCCATGACAACGTTTCCTCCTTCCTGTTTATGAGCAGGCTGGTAATCTGAGTCAAGGTTATAGCCCTCCTCCTACCTATTCCTCTGTGCTTCTCTCTCTCTCTCTGTGTGTGTGTGTGTATATATATTATATATATATATATATATATATATTTGAGCTGTCAAAATTAAAGCGTTAATGTATGCGATTAATTTTTTCAATTTAGCGCAATTAATCCAGCATCCTTTTTTCCCATCATCCTTTGGCTAGTGTTACATTCAGAGCTTGCCATTAACACCCGCCGACCCCTCCAAATGCGTGTGTATTCCAGCAGGGGTGTGTAACGCAGTCTCTCCTAATAGACACTTTGCTGGGTTGAATTTTATATACATTTTTCAATTGCAGTCTTTTAAAAAGGAATGTGAAATAATAAACTAAGTGCAATGTAGTGTTGTCAAAAATATAGATTTTTCAATGCATATCGATACTAATAACTCTTCCAATACTAATTTTCCGCAGAACAGATATACACGATAGTGATGCGCGGGTCGGCTTTTTTTCCAACCCGCGGGTCCCGCTTTTATGAAATTATTTAGCCCGCCCCGCACCACTGTATCTGTTTTTACAACCCGCCCCGCCCCGCACCCGCGACCGTTATAACATACGTATATAACATACAAAATAAACATACTAGGTATTGTAATGTAAATGAAAACAGCCTTTATTTCAGCCTGAAAGTGCTTGGAAACATCGTCCTGTAAACATCGTCCTTGCAACAACAGATGATTATGCATCTGGTCATATTAATAAGATAATGATAAACATATTCAACATTTACAAAGCAGCGTTTGTATTCATCTAATAGGCTAAACAATTTTTTATTTCTTAGACCCCCTACAAATATGTCTTGACATGCTGGAAGTGCCCGTTTTGTGGCGCTCCTGTTTGTATATTTTTCACACGAGTTGCACTTCACGTAGCCGATACTGTCTCCTGCTGCAACTATTTCTGAGAACCGGCCCCAAACATTAGATTTAGCAGCCTGGCCTTTTTTTTCTTTTAATTATGTGAATTCTCGACCTCAATTTCTCCCGCACTTCGTCTTCCATCTTCACTTTTATTTCTCCGCTCTTGTTGTCGTGGCTGGCGGCGGGAGCTGCGGAGCTGTCTATTGGTGTCACGTGACGCCAAAGGTTTGGGGAAATCACACAAGTTACGTTTTTACGGCATTCGTTTTGTAACCTTATCAAAGAACCTTATAAAATATAAAAATAAATATTAACAAATATTTAATATAGGCTGGAAATTGCACGCAACATACATGGATTTTTTTTTTTAAATTTTGCTTTTAATAACCAGCCCCGCAAATAAAGTGACAATTTCTTGCCCGCCCCAACCCGACCCGCGGGTTATGAGACGACCCGCGCATCACTATTACACGATACCCTCACTCGTTTCACACAAACCCGCCTCTCCTCGCTCACTCGTTTCACACAAACCCGCCTCTCCTCACTCACTCTTTCACACAAACCCGCCTCTCCTCACTCACTCGTTTCACACAAACCCGCCTCTCCTCACTCACTCGTTTCACACAAACCCGCCTCTCCTCACTCACTCGTTTCACACAAACCCGCCTCTCCTCACTCACTCGTTTCACACAAACCCGCCTCTCCTCGATCACTCGTTACACACAAACCCGCCTCTCCTCGCTCACTCGTTTCACACAAACCCGCTTCTCCTCACTCACTCGTTTCACACAAACCCGCCTCCCCTCACTCACTCGTTTCACACAAACCCGCCTCTCCTCACTCACTCGTTTCACACAAACCCGCCTCTCCTCACTCACTCGTTTCACACAAACCCGCCTCTCCTCACTCACTCGTTTCACACAAACCCGCCTCTCCTCACTCACTCGTTTCACACAAACCCGCCTCTCCTCACTCACTCGTTTCACACAAACCCGCCTCTCCTCACTCACTCGTTTCACACAAACCCGCCTCTCCTCACTCACTCGTTTCACACAAACCCGCCTCTCCTCACTCACTCGTTTCGCACAAACCCGCCTCTCCTCACTCACTCGTTTCATACAAACCCGCCTCTCCTCACTCACTCGTTACACACAAACCCGCCTCTACTCACTCACTCGTTACACACAAACCCGCCTCTACTCACTCACTCGTTACACACAAACCCGCCTCTCCTCACTCACTCGTTTCACACAAACCTGCCTCTCCTCACTCACTCGTTTCACACAAACCCGCCTCTCCTCACTCACTCGTTTCACACAAACCCGCCTCTCCTCACTCACTCGTTTCACACAAACCCGCCTCTCCTCACTCACTCGTTTCACACAAACCCGCCTCTCCTCACTCACTCGTTTCGCACAAACCCGCCTCTCCTCACTCACTCGTTTCATACAAACCCGCCTCTCCTCACTCACTCGTTTCATACAAACCCGCCTCTCCTCACTCACTTGTTTCACACAAACCCGCCTCTCCTCACTCACTCGTTTCATACAAACCCGCCTCTCCTCACTCACTCGTTACACACAAACCCGCCTCTCCTCACTCACTCGTTACACACAAACCCGCCTCTCCTCACTCACTCGTTACACACAAACCCGCCTCTCCTCACTCACTCGTTACACACAAACCCGCCTCTCCTCACTCACTCGTTTCGCACAAACCCGCCTCTCCTCACTCACTCGTTTCACACAAACCCGCCTCTCCTCACTCACTCGTTTCACACAAACCCGCCTCTCCTCACTCACTCGTTTAATTTGCTCCGTATGAATACTGTTGGTGTTACACGGCTTGAATTTCACTTGATTTTACTCATTCCCGCAGACTCAGAACCCAAAGTGCGTTCACATAAAACCGCTTAAACAGTCACAAAATAATTTCAAAATGCTGAATCACTCTCTGCTCTTGACTGAATAACTTTTGTAGCTTAAATAAGGCAATTTAATAAATAATTGTATATATAATTTTTTTTTATATATTCTACCTGTTAGACCTACCTGAAAGTCAAAGGTTACAACGGTCAAAAACAACGAAAACGTTGTGCATTTTGACAGGGCAAGTAAAAAAACTGGTCTGACTGAGCCAATAGAAATAAATTGAGCGCTGAGATATTGAAGGGCAAGTAAATTTATTTATATTTATTAATCTCAGAGATGTTGTTAATCTGAGACTGAGGGTTTTCTACCTTTAACACCCTTGACTCCCGACAAAATCCATCCATTAAGTGCAATAATAATTGAACTGATGCAGTAATTATGAGAGCTCATGGATCCGATCCTGTCATAAACATCCTTTATGCCGCTTACAACCACATTCTGCTGTTTATCGTGTGCTCGTAAACTCCCAGCAGGGCCTATATTGCCAATCTCATGCTTAGATGATCACATTAAGACACTGTTCAACGGCGAGGACTTCTCATCGGCCTGTTTTGTCATTTTCTTTCTATGTGTTCGGCGTGAAATGTGTCGCTATATAAAAAGGGTGTTTCTTGCACACCTGCCATTTTCTGACGCCTTCAAACATATATAATGGCATATATAATTATTAAACTCAATAATGGCTAGGAGACAGGACAGGAGAACATCTGACCAATGTAAAGTGACAAACCACAGAATATTTCCCATGATGCAGAAAACACATCCAGTCATAAAATGGAATCTACTGTATAACGTTGAATGTCATCGAATTTGCCAAAATATAAAGTCTATATGAGGATGAACACAAGAATTAAAATTTCATGTGATGAAACTTTCTAACATTCTATCTATCACTCGTTCTATCGTTTATTCTATCATTTGTTCTATCTATAAATTGTTCTATTGTTCTATTGGTCTTTCTATCGTTTGTTCTATCAATCTTTGTGTTTGTCTATCGTTCATTTTATAATTTGTTCTATCAGTTGTACTATTGGTCTATGGTTCTATCTATCGTTCTAACATTCTATCTATCATTCTAACGATCTATGTATCATTAGTTTTATCGTTTATTCTATCATTTGTTCTATCTATCAATCGTTCTATTGGTCTATCATTCTGCCATTAGTTCTATCGTTCTATCTATCAATCGTTCTACCGTTCGTACTATCATTTGTTCTAACTATCAATCGTTCTATTGGTCTATCGTTTGTACTATCATTTGTTCTAACTATCAATCGTTCCATTAGTCTATCATTTTACCGTCTATCGTTTATTCTACCATTTGTTTCATCTATCGTTCTATTGGTCTATCGTTCAACGTTTGTTCTATCTCAATCTTTCTATTGGTCTATCGTTCTACCGTTCGTTTATCTATCAATCATTCTATTGTTCTACCGTTCGTTTATCTATCAATCATTCTATTGTTCTACCGTTCATTCTAGCTGTCTATCGTTCTATCTATCTGTCTGTCGTTCTATCTATCTGTCTGTCGTTCTATCTGTCTGTCTGTCGTTCTATCTGTCTTTCGTTCTATCTGTCTGTCTGCCGTTCTATCTATCTGTCTGCCGTTCTATCTGTCTGTCTGTCATTCTATCTGTCTGTCTATCGTTCTATCTGTCTATCGTTCTATCTATCTGTCTGTCGTTCTATCTGTCTATCTGTCGTTCTATCTGTCTATCTGTCGTTCTATCTGTCTGTCTGTCATTCTATCTGTCTGTCTATCGTTCTATCTGTCTATCGTTCTATCTATCTGTCTGTCGTTCTATCTGTCTATCTGTCGTTCTATCTGTCTATCTGTCGTTCTATCTGTCTGTCTGTCATTCTATCTGTCTGTCTATCGTTCTATCTGTCTATCGTTCTATCTATCTGTCTGTCGTTCTATCTGTGTATCGTTCTATCTATCCGTCTGTCGTTCCATCTATGTGCGTTCGCTCATTCGGTCTATCTATAGCCTAGTTCTATCTATCATTTTAACATTCTATCTGTTTATCTATCGTTCTATTGGTCTATCTGTCGATGTCTGTCTATCTGTCGATGTCTATCTATCATTCAGATTTAGAGTTTGTGGTTCCAGTCAGAGAGACCTAATGGTTGTAATAAGGCAACTATATTTTTAACAATTTACGTCAGATGTGCTGAAGTCTCGTTCTGTCTCTGAGTATTTGCTCATCTACCTGTGTGTGTGTGTGTGTGTGTGTGTGTGTGTGTGGTTCTGGTAGGTTAATGGGAAGGGTTCTCTGTGGTGTGTGGACCCTGAATACAGACCCAATCTGATCCAAGCCCTGAAGAAACAGCACTTTCCCACAGCCCACTCCTTCTGCACACCCCCTGCTTCCCCGCCCAGGTAACGCACACATTTACTATAGTCAAGTCACCTTTATTTATTTAGCGCTTTTTACAATACAGATTGTTTTCAAAGCAGCTTTACAGAGATAACAGGAAAATAATGCAACAAAGTTTGTTTCCAGAAGAAAATAGTGTCACAGTTCAGCTTAAGGATGCTTCATTTTTGTTGTAAAAAACTTAATTTAGTTCATTTATATATTTATATAGTATAGGCTATAGTACAAATAACGTAGATGCAATATGCACACTATTATTCGCTGGAAATGTGTGGGACGAGGCTGTCCACCTAGACCGATCCTGTTCTGTACATTAAAGAAAAGTTGGTTCTGTGATGGAAAAATTCACCAACAACTCACTCGCTAGAAAGATGCCAAACAAAACTTCATAAACCACAATCTCTATAAGCACCTGATGCTGTTAGGGTCAGGTTAGGGTTCAGTTGATATTCAGCTTATTTATTTATTTATTTATTTAACAGGGACAGTGTATGGCATTCAGCCATACCAGAATTAGCTACAAGCTAAATTTCATCTGTAGTCCCTGGGCAGGAAAGGAAAACGTACAACTGACAATACAACAAACACGTATAAATATACCATAAAACATCATCACACAAATCGCCTCTCAGACAACAAGTTTCACATGATTAATGGGTACATGATTGTATAGATTTTAACCATAATTTTACTTTATATTTAAAACAAGTGAATGTACTAATGTCTCTAATCTCTTTTGGGACTAAATTCCAGTGCTTAGAGGCTCTGATAGAGAAGGCTGATCTGCCAAACTCAGTACGTCTGCGCTGTACGGCACAGTGACCTCTACTGGACGCCCTATTGTTATTCATTTAAATGACGTCTGATTATTATGTCAAGGAATGGCATAAAGATGCTGAATTAAATTACTTTAGTTGTTAAAATCTAAGAAACTAGGCGTAAAGTCCGTTCACACCATGAACAATAACTATAACTAATGAAAAAGATACAGTTATAAAAATGACTTTAATTGTAAAAGAATAGCAGAAACCACAACTATAACGACAACTGCACAGAGAACAATATCGTTGAAATCACTTCCAGAATTTTTTTTTCCAGCAGATGAATGATCAAAACATTTAAATCAGAATCAGCTTCATTCAGATTTTTGTGCATATCCAATTGGAATCCGTTCATATTTAGCAAATGTGAACGGCATAAAATCACATGAAATGCATTTTTTTTTTTTTTTTTTTTTTATAAGTGCCTTTTGAGCTACATTCATATGTGCTTTGAAATCACATTTATGGAAATCTGTTTCAGTTCCGCTCAAATCAGATTTCTCGTCGCTTGTCACTTTCTCACGCCACGTAAAACGTAAACATGTAAGACGTTGTTATAACAGCTGAAAGTCGCTGCATAAACAAAGAGGGGCTTTTGCACCGGATACGACTTCGGTACCAAGTCGGTACTGAAATTTTAGAAATGTGGCGCTTTTGAGCGGAATCGTAAACACCAGTGATTGGCCATTGTACTCACACACTCATCAAACATGTCTGTGATTGGCCATTGTACTCACACACTCATCAAACATGTCTGTGATTGGCCATTGTACTCACACACTCATCAAATATGTCTGTGATTGGCTACAATGATCAGTGCTTCAAAAACATGGTGTAAATGTACATCAATGACGCTCTTCAGCGAGCGCTTACACAGAAACACACGGGAGCGTTTGAAAGCAGGCATCGGTCCGCTGGCGTCTGCTTGTGCTTTCAAACGCTCCTGCTTTCAAAACACTTTCAAACACTTCTGTGTGCTCTCAAACGCTCCCGTGCGTTGATCATTATAACCAATCACAGACATATCCGATGAGCTCGTGAACACAATGGCCGATTACAGGCGTTTATGATTCCACTCAACAGCGCTCAAAGCGGCACATTTTTTAAATTTCAGAACCGACTTGGTACCGAAGTTGGTACTTTTGACAATCCTAGTTCTAGGAACTAACCACCAGGGTGTTTCTCCGAGAACTAATGATTCACATAGGAACCTTTTCCCGTTTCATTCGCACTGCCAGTAGGAACTCTGAAGTGGCGTAAGCCGCGCTCGTTGTTGTGACTTTTATTTTGACAGCGCGGCGGACCTTTAGAGTCTGAGCAAACAAACAGTGCTCGCATTCTCCAGGTTCATTAGGTTACGATCTGACCAACAGTCCTGTCTAATACGTTATTAGGTAGAACTATTATACATAAAAGTAGACAGCAGATGAAAAGTTATAAGCGTATGCCGTGTGGTTGATATCCTGAGCAAAAATACATAATCATGTTTAGCTTGGTCCAGTGGCGTAGCCACGAGGGGGCCTGGGTGGGCCTAGGCCCCCTCATTCACATGTCCGGCCCCCTCAGATTTCTGATTGCTTAAAAAAAAAAAAAAAAATTAGGAGGCAAAATATTTTTTTTGTGATTATGTGAATTACACTGCGCAAACCAAAGTAATACTACCCACCGGATGAAGAAGAACGAACCAGTCTCCACAGTAAAATAATCATTTTATTTTATTTTTCGTGTTCGCATTTATGAGGAAAAAACAATGTTTACGGACGTGACAGTTCTCCGTTACGGACGTGAGCGCTCTGAAAGCGGCACTAAAAGATGCTTTAAAACTTTCACAGAGACATCAAACAGAAAGTACAAAACCTTTCTTTAATCTGAATTTCGTTTTGTATTAATTGTATCTTAATTTTAATCAATGTTTCATCAACCAATTGCCTGGATTTAATAAATAAGAAGTAAATATAGCAGACGATAGATAAGAAACGGAGGCGCCGGCGCGTGAACTGGAGCGCGTCTCATAAATGAACCGAAACTCAGCATATAAGGTAGCCTACTTGCCTCACAGGTCTACTTTTAAACAGAACAATTGAAAGATCGCGAGTCAGCATCGTCAACTTCATCTTAGCCGACAAAGAAAACACTTGTTTATTAATAAACAATTAAAATATCTCCTTGCTATGTTTTACATATTCATAATCATTACTTTTGCCGGTTCTTTTTGACAGCTTTTACAAGCCTTTTAGGTGCTTTATTGGCAGCGCCACCCTTACATGTTACATGAGTCGCCATGCACCCACCAGAATAGGCCTGTATATATACAATTCTGGCTATATAGGGCTGCACGATTTGGGGAAAATGTCATATTGCGATTATTGAGGTCAATATTGCGATATGCGATTGCGATATAATAAACAAATGGTTTCATGAGTCAACTTGCTTGGTTCTAAAGCAAAATGCACACACAGATTAGTGATAATTCTGAAATGTGTATTTCTCAACTCAAACTATCAACAACAACTAAATGATTGATAACACCTATAATGATCAATAAGCCATTGATGTCTGGATAAAAATTAATTTAATTTTAATTTAAGTGAACTTCAAACAGTCCTCACATAAACCTATAATAAATGTCATATTTACCTGTGCTCTTCCTGTCTAACAGGTAGGACATACAGAAATTGAATAAAGTTATTAAACAGTCTACGCTGCATAAATTATAAATTATATGGACTAAAATCCTATTTAAAGCTACACAAGTTCTTTGGTCAAGAGCAGTGAGTGTTTTTCTCTGTTTCCTTTGTTCTTTGATTAACTTTACTGACAGAAAGCATTATTGGATGCTGGCCCTTTAAGAGTTGCTGACAGAGACGCGGATCTCACACGCGCCTTATTCTCTCACAACTCTTTACGTCGACGACCATCATAAGACTGCTCTTATGTTATGATGAAGACACTCGACAAATGATATTTTGGCATAATTGTGTGTGTTATTGTTTGTTCACTTCAAGCGGAAAGAGAACTGTATTCTGGCGCGCGGTCTGTGCATGCGCATGATACTGGCGCCCGTCTTTCAGTCAGGACATTCACAGGCAGCGCGCTCTCTTTTGACTGGCTGAATGGTTTCAACTAAAGCATTCGCGTGAATAAGATCGGGATCATGTAACACTAGCCAAAGGATGACAAAAAATAACAGATACTGCGTTAACAGCCCTAATTAGTTTATTTCATATAAAATCGCAGTATTTTGCGTCATATAATCGCATAGGCTTGACATCGCGATTACGATTGCGATACGATTAATCGTGCAGCACTAATATATATATATATATATATATATATATATATGTATATATATGTATATATATGTATATATATATATATATATGTATATATATATATATATATATATATATATATATATATATATATATATATATATGTTGCCCCCTCATTTAAAGACGGGACCCCCCCAAAAATAAAATTCTGGCTACGCCCCTGGCTTGGTCCCCTCAAAGTTGCGTTGGATTTTCTCCTGAGCGTAAAGGTTAAGAGGCTCAACTATCACTGTTTTCCATGCTCATAGAGTTAGTTTCTGGAGTAAATATATAGGCTATAATCTGTGTTTACATGGCTTTTCTTTTTTTTTAATGGGGGATGCTGGTGTTACGCGTATGTTCGGCCAATCCGCGAACACTAACGTCACGGATAGTTCCTATAGTGCTGGTTTAGACCCGACTCTGAAGTAGGAGCTAAATTAGTTCCTCTAAAAGAGTTCCTTGAACTAAAATCGCCAACATCCGGGTACTTCCGCCAATAGTTCAATAGAGCTATGAAAAGGTTCCTCCGGTGCGAAAGCCCCTAAGGTTGTGCTGTTGAGCCAGTCAAGCAGAAAATGACAATAGAATGGAAAGATGTTTTGAGACCGGCGGAGACCACAGCACGGAATAAATCCCATCCTCCGACATATTGCCATGTTATAAATAAGACAACATCTGTATTGCAAACCCCTTCACGTTGCTATTGTTGTTTTTGCAAAGTCATTACAAAAGAAACCAATGCAGATTTTCCAGAAAACGAAAGAGCGCCACAGGACACAAATCAGATCTGAACAGTTGCGATTAGTCAATCATTTAGATCAGATTCCTATCAGATGCACATATAATCTAATAAGAAACAAGATGAGAACTAAACAGAGCGTTACTGACAGACTGGGAACAGAGGAGAATATGTGAAAATTATGTTTTTTTTTATAAATTCAAGCTAGAAAACCTGTTCTAGTAGAGTCTTAAAACCAAAGGGAGTCATAGGTCTCCTTCAAGTTGTCATTCGGCGCTCAGGTTGGTGGAAATCATCAATTCTGATCCTGCTTTGTATCTTACGGTCTGTCTCTGTGTTTCCGTCTGTGTGACAGTGCCTTCTCACCCGCACGCCACCTCTTCCTCCAGGACTGCTCTCTGAAAGGTGAGACATGTGGGTTTTTTTTTTTCAGGTAAATGAGTAAAAATTATAAGCGCCGGTTTGAAATCTTGAACTTGAATTTATTTATTAGAATATTCTCATCTCTCTATACAAATCAAGGAAATTCATTGGTCAGAAAGTATGAGAATTTTTCTTTTTTTCTCTTTTCGGTTTAAAATATTTTCATTATTTATCTTTATAGAGCTTTCTCTTTCTCTGTCACCTTGAGTTTGGTGGCAGTTGTTCACTCTCTCCTCTGTCTGGTTGGTAATGAATAATTCAAACTTTCTGAAGGGTTGCATGGAAACAGAGAAACTCCAGCCCCTTGAATTCCTCCATAGACACACACACACACACTAACACTGACCGCTGTGTGTCTTGTGTCCTTTTACAGAGTCTGACATTGATGCGGCGACTGCTATGATGCTCTTAAACTCGGCCCCTGGACACCACGCTGACCCATGTAAGAGAAGACCTCAATCTGACACGCTATAGTCGTGTCTCACGTTCTATATATATATATATATATATATATATATATATATATATATATATATATATATATATATATATATATATATATATATATATATATATATATATTTATATATATATATATATATATATTTATATATATATATATATTTATATATATATATATATATATATTTATATATATATATATATTTATATATTTCTATTTATGTTATTCTATCTAACCTTTCTGTCTGTCTGTAGTTCATTCAGTTCTATCATTAATTCAATCATTCTATCTAACATTCTATCTATATTTCTGTTATTCTATCTATCTATCTATCTATCTATCTGTCTATCTGTCTATCTATCTATCTATAGTTCTATCATTAATTCAATCATTCTATCTAACATTCTATCTATATTTCTGTTATTCTATCTATCTATCTATCTATCTATCTATCTATCTATCTATCTATCTATCTATCTATAGTTTGTTCTATCATTAATTCTATCATTCTATCTATCTATCTTTCTATTTATGTTATTCTATCTAACCTTTCTGTCTGTCTGTAGTTCATTCTATTTATCGGTCATTCTGTTGTTCTATCGTTCTCACATTCTACCTTTCTATTTCTGTCTATCTATCTATCTATCTATCTATCTATAGTTCTATCATTCATTCAATCATTCTATCTAACATTCTATCTATATTTCTGTTATTCTATCTATCTATCTATCTATCTATCTATCTATCTATCTATCATCTATCTATCATCTATCTATCTATCTATAGTTTGTTCTATCATTAATTCTATCATTCTATCTATCTATCTTTCTATTTCTGTTATTCTATCTAACCTTCTTTCTATCTATCTATCTGTCTATCTGTCTATCTATCTATCTATCTATCTATCTATCTATCTATCTATCTATCTATCTATCTATCTATCTATCTATCTATCTTTCTATTTCTGTTATTCTATCTAACCTTCTTTCTATCTAACTTTCTATTTACCTACAGTTTGTTCTATCGTTCATCCTATCTATCGCTCTATCACTCTTTCAGTCTATGTATCTGTCTGTCTCTCTGAAATATGCTCATATTTCCTCATAATATTGATCTTGGCCGTCAGTATCTGTATCTGAGAGTCTGATGTTCTGCCCGGTGTCTCCATGTGCAGTGGATGAGTCTGTTTAGTTCATGTTCATGCAGAAAGACACGTTTGCATCTTTATTTATGGGGATGGATTTGCAAATATGTCTGTGTAATGACTAAAAGCTCTTGCTGGTAATTAGTGCAGCATTGCACTTCGTTCACACGTCTTTATCCTTGTTAAGCTTGTCACTGTAGTGTTCTCTACCTCTAATGAGCCTTAATCACCCATAGCAGAATAAACCATCACAAGAGTGCTTCATTAAGACAGGCGGATGAAAGTACTTGATGACGCGTTTCATAACGCCAGTTTACAGATTGACACTTAATATGTCAACTAAATGAAACAAGAATTTTGAATCTGGCTTGATCCAATGTTCAGATTTCTGTTCTGGATCTTTATGCAAATTATTGCATATTTAAAGGGGACCTGTTATGCTTTTTTTATTTTAAACTTTCTTTAGTGTGTAATGTTGCTGTTTGAGCATGAAAAAGCTCTGCAAAGGGAGTTCTTCTCTATATCAGTGTCAGTGTTTCTGAACTCTCTGAAACGCCTCCATTGTAGTCTTGAGTTTCTTCCGGGAACGAACACGTCACAATATTCCTCATTTAAATAATTCATACGCAGAATAAAGGGGCGGGGCCTGGTTGAGTTAGTTAGTAGTGTGTTAAACCGGTGGTTATTAAGGGGCGGGACATTTCACAAAAACGATTGAAGCGCTCGACCAATCACAACACACTGCGCCAGCCGACCAATCAGAGCACAGTGTGCTTTCAGAAGGAGGGGCTTCATAGAGACAGGAACTAAACAGAGCGTTACTGACAGACTGGGAAGAGACGAGCCGCAACAATGGAGAATAATGTGTTTTTTAAACATTCAAGCATGAAAACTTATTCTAGTAGAGCCTAAAAACTAAATCAAGACTTTGAAAAAGGACATAATAGATCCTTTTTAAACAGAACATTTTAGAAATCTTGTAAAACTTTTTTTTTTGTTGCATTTCTTATTGTAATCAATGAACTGGGGAAGTATGGTGATATCTGTCACTTAACCTGGGGTGACACAAATGATGATGTCAGAAACATTGCATAATGAGAGTGCCGTCCATGTGATAACTGTTGTGGTTTGGTCCTCAGGTGACCCGGACAGCCCTATAGACCTCTCACGCCGGGACTCGGTCCTAGTGAGCAGCGACCCAAAGCAGGACCACAACTACAGCAGCTCGTCCTTCCAGCGCTGCTCGTCTCGCTCTTCCTCGTCCTCCTCGTCCTCACTCTCATCCCTGGACGAGGCCGGCTGTGAGTCGGGCCAGGCCCGTCGCGCCGGGAGTGAGGGTTTCCACAGCGATGAAGACTCGGATGAGGAGAGGAACTCACGACTGCCCTCGCTCACCGTCAAGTGTCCTCTTCCAGGAAAACGGGCCCGGCACGAGTCCAAACCGGAGCTGGACGAGGAGTTGAAAGAGGCGGCCGGGTCTCTCTTGCACCTCGCCGGGATCCGATCCGGTCTGGATCTCTCCAAGCAAACGGCCAAGAGTAAAAAACTGGAAAAGCACCGGAAATAAAGCCGAAAAAAATCCCTTAGTGACAAATTTAACCCCTGGACTGTGTATCAGTGACTGTGCCTCCTCATTTTCCACATCATGGAAACCTTCTCTCTTGTTTTTGTTTTTGTTTTTCTACATTTTTGTTTTATACGAGAGAATTTCCCTCCCGGACTCAAACTACGGCAATAGCAACTTTCACGCGGAGGTGAACGAAGCCATACTGAGCGCGAATGGAGAAACGTTCCTGTACGTGCTTCACGATGAAGGATTTCTCTCAGTGAAGGAGAAACCGAGGAGTCGGACAGGGAGAAATTGATGTTTTTTCTCTTAAACGTTTGCATGCTTCCTCTTAAAGTGAGTGTCCTACTCTTCCAAGTGAATCTGTGGTGTTTCTACAGAGAACGAGTGCATGTCCGTGTTGTTCCCAGCACTAAACTCTCCCGTCGTCCACTCCAGAAAATGGAAAACGAGAATTGCATCAAGAGTTCCCAGTTTTTTCTCTCTCTCTTTCTAATTTAAATTTTTTTAAGTACAAAACAAAGAAATGCAATAATTATCATCAGGCGGCTGGCGTGATGAGGCACTGGAGATCCCTGCGGATGGCATGCGGAAAGGATTTATGGATAACGGATACGTTTTTCTTTTTTATTAAAGGCTTCATAAGTGGTGATGTTTATGGGGTGAATCTCATGAAAATATGTTAGGGTCGCACTTCACTCCAGAATAAAAAAAGAAATTGTTTAGCATTAAAATGAAACTTTTTGCGATTTTTTTTTTTTTTTGAGATTCATTATTCCCATTTTTCTCAATAATTCTCATTACTGTTTTATATATTTAAATGTATATTTATGTTTATATGGATTTTTTTTTGTGGTAGCACATCTAATATTACCATGCTTTAGAAATACTAAAGGAAAAATAATCCTCCAATATGTTAATACAAATCTGAGGTGGAAGTCGAACATACAAAATACAAATCAGCAAAAATTGGCACACAAATAATCCAATAATTTCTACCTTAATTTATTTTAAACTTTTTTTTTTTTGCTTTGCTTTGCTTTGCTTACAGTTATGAGAGTTTATTGGAAAAAAATGCTGAGTTGTCATGAAAATATTAAATGCAAAACAGACAAAAAATAGGCTACATTTTTACAAATAAAGAGTATTATTTCCTATTAGATTTTCTAGTTTTGGGGTGCACTATGACCTGGACATGTTCTTGACGGGTTTCATGAGATTTACCCTATGAGTCTTTATCAAATTATAAAGTTAAAAGCAATTAGATGCTTGACTGACTGACTGGAATTAAAGCCTAATCTTGAGTATCAACACCGGATCAACCGTCACCGGAAGGATTAATAAACACAACACGGCCTCAAATGGCTCTGAATCGACTCCGAATAAATACTGGAGGACTGGAACACATTTTCCCATCATCCTCGTTTCTTTTGACTTTTGACTTTTGTCCGTGATCTGTTCAGATGCTCCATCAGTTTTGTGTGTGTGAACTGAAACAGGCCTTTCATGGCAGAGCTTGCCGTTTGATTCCCTCTGTCCAGACCCTATGCAAAACGACACAAGCCGTGTAGCTCTATATTTCCTCTTGCTATATATATATATATATATATATATATATATATATATATATATATATATATATTGTGTGTGTGTGTGATTATGTATGCATGTGGTTCTGTGCCCATTCGTTGCGTGTTTTAACGCAGTCAGCTGACTTTGGGAGGTCAATACTGGAGTTGAGGAACTCAAGACTGTGGGTGTAGATGTACAGATGCATGTGTTCATATCGCATGAAACCTGTCAAGACAAGGTCATATTTCACCTCAAAATACAAGGAAAAATAGGATTATATTTTGCATGAAGGGAATTGAAGATTTTGAGATTTTTGTTTTCTTGATGTGACATTATTTGCTTGATCATTTAAGCACGTTTCCCCCATCCAAATGACTGATGTCATCACTGCCACATCGAGCCGGCAGGGAATTCTGGGGGAAAAACACACGCACCTTTTAAAATCGCATTTATTTTCATTACTGTAATGTGAAAACAAAAATGTATATATTATGTAAATTGTAAAATATTTATACTTCATGGTAGTATTTGCCTCTAATTTATACTGATTTTAATTAAAAAAAATAGTATGACAGTATTTGTTTAGCATAATACAGTTAAAAATGTTTTACAGTAATGAGAAACGACACGTAATTAGTTTTCCAAACAAACTCAAAGAATTGATTACAGTATTGGGATCTGCTTCATCTTTTTGTCCAATATTGTGCTTTTTTTTTATTTTATTTTGGGGTGAAATATGATTCACACGTTTTCATGTGAAACTACTGCCACATTTACAAAAACAAAACATGTTAGCACAGGTACATGAAAGCAGGTGTTTGAAATATGAATATTTATTCATGCTGTGTGTTTGTAGAGGCTCGCTGAATGAAGTATACGCAGCCCGAGTCCACGTTTGCTCCTTGTTTTTCTGTTGTTTTGCCTCATTTGACCCTCTGTTTGAAATCTGAACGCTTTTAAACCCCCAGAATCCCAGCAGCTCATCTGAAATGCATGACCTGTGCCAAAACATGTAAATCACTGCCTCAAAGACACCTAGACGAGTTCATCGAGACGCCGCATCTGAGAATGAAGAACAAAAGGGTCATGTTTAATGAGCTGTTGAACTGTTCGTTTCATTTGGACCCGCATTGTGTTGTCTAACAACATCAGTGTCACTGTCTACAAAACCTGCTCCTGTTCCTCGTGTGCCAAAATATCAAAGATTATTTAATCACTGCCAAGGCTGGTTTACTAACCCTTTCTTCTTTTTGTTTTGTTCTTTTTTGTACATCAGGTTAAGAAGTATTGACTATAAACTAATAAAACTGCCAAGTACCTGTGAGGGCGTATCTCACCACACACATGTCAAGGAAACTGTTCTTGATTTCGCCTTAAAATCTTAATAAAATCAAAATTTATGAAATTATATTTTACTTAGAGGAAATAAAAACTATTCTAGGATGAATAAGATGGTTTGTTTTTTGTGCATTTCGACAATATTTTCATTTCATCATTATTGTAAAAAAATAAATTAAAATACATTATTGTGTGTATATAATAGCCTAAACATTGCCTATAGGCTATTTAAATACATTATATATATATATATATATATATATATATGCATGCATGCGTGTGTAAGTATATATATAAATTATAGCATGCAATTTTAATGCAAATTTATGCTAAAAAATGTATGCATTTAAAACTTGCGTATGCATTTATTTATTTATATATATATATATATATATATATATATATATATATATATATATACACACACGTTTAAAAAATTAATATTTTTTGTTTTGTTTTTTGAAATATGATCAGGACATGTATTCGTGAGATTCACCCATGAAGCAGGCTGAAATTTGGGAATTCTGGGAAAATACTGACCCCAAGTGTAACGTCTTTGATTTTCTTTTTAACATGACTGTATTTATGAAATTGCAGTTCCTGAAATTAATTTTGTAAACTGCCATAGTGTCTCTCCACTGCCACGTGACCCTCTGCTCGCTCATAGATATTCCTCGGAGGTCGAGTTACATCTGTGAGAGCTTTCTGCCAACTGACCCGATCCGGTGTGTGTGTGTGTGTGTGTGTGAAGATCCTCCATGTGTTAATGCTGGTGCGATTTCTCTTTAGTGTTTGTCTCATTATATTTTCTTCTCGTAATCTGGAGTGTGTCGAGACTGCATTGAATGATGTAAATAAATGTGACTTGTGTTGTGAACACTGACAGAGCCACCTCAGTATCTGTTACTGTCTGTCACACGGACAAACCCCTCGTTTTTGTACGCTAACCTCTGTTAATAAAATGTTTATAAAATTTATTTTCGCCAAAGATATGCAATTGCATTATATATGGTATTACTGAATAAAAGAAGTTTTACTTAAGATGGTTTTGTCTAGATATGTGAAACCTATATAAACCTATTATATATATAATACATTATATATATATATATATATATATAATACATTATATATATATATATTTATAATGTATATATATATAATATATTATACATTATATTATATATATATATATATACACTCACCTAAAGGATTATTAGGAACACCATACTAATACTGTGTTTGACCCCCTTTCGCCTTCAGAACTGCCTTAATTCTACGTGGCATTGATTCAACAAGGTGCTGAAAGCATTCTTTAGAAATATTGGCCCATATTGATAGGATAGCATCTTGCAGTTGATGGAGATTTGTGGGATGCACATCCAGGGCACGAAGCTCCCGTTCCTCCACATCCCAAAGATGCTCTATTGGGTTGAGATCTGGTGACTGTGGGGGCCATTTTAGTACCGTGAACTCATTGTCATGTTCAAGAAACCAATTTGAAATGATTGGAGCTTTGTGACATGGTGCATTATCCTGCTGGAAGTAGCCATCAGAGGATGGGTACATGGTGGCCATAAAGGGATGGACATGGTCAGAAACAATGCTCAGGTAGGCCGTGGCATTTAAACGATGCCCAATTGGCACTAAGGGGCCTAAAGTGTGCCAAGAAAACCTCCCCCACACCATTACACCACCACCACCAGCCTGCACAGTGGTAACAAGGCATGATGGATCCATGTTCTCATTCTGTTTACGCCAAATTCTGACTCTACCATCTGAATGTCTCAACAGAAATCGAGACTCATCAGACCAGGCAACATTTTTCCAGTCTTCAACTGTCCAATTTTGGTGAGCTCTTGCAAATTGTAGCCTCTTTTTCCTATTTGTAGTGGAGATGAGTGGTACCCGGTGGGGTCTTCTGCTGTTGTAGCCCATCCGCCTCAAGGTTGTGCGTGTTGTGGCTTCACAAATGCTTTGCTGCATACCTCGGTTGTAACGAGTGGTTATTTCAGTCAAAGTTGCTCTTCTATCAGCTTGAATCAGTCGGCTCATTCTCCTCTGACCTCTAGCATCAACAAGGCATTTTCGCCCACAGGACTGCCGCATACTGGATGTTTTTCCCTTTTCACACCATTCTTTGTAAACCCTAGAAATGGTTGTGCGTGAAAATCCCAGTAACTGAGCAGATTGTGAAATACTCAGACCGGCCCGTCTGGTACCAACAACCATCCCACGCTCAAAATTGCTTAAATCACCTTTCTTTCCCATTCTGACATTCAGTTTGGAGTTCAGGAGATTGTCTTGACCAGGACCACACCACTAAACGCATTGAAGCAACTGCCATGTGATTGGTTGATTAGATATTTGCATTAATAAGAAATAGAACCGGTGTTCCTCATAATCCTTTAGGTGAGTGTATATATTAGCTACACAATTTAACTATATATATGTGTGTGTGTGTGTGTTATATCCAGAAAGTTTTTGTAGTTTTGTTTTACCTTTATTACATTGACAAATTAAAGACAGTAGGCTAATTTAAGTTTGTAAACGTCATGTCTTCATAATATCACATTTATCTTCATGAAAATGTATTGCAGCCTGAATATTTTGGGATGGAGGTTCTTGTCTGTCCAAATACTGGGAAGTTTCATATTAATATACTGGACAAACGGCTCCACCTGCTGGTTATTACATGAACTTGTGTTTTCTCTGATAAACTCGTGTAAAGAGTGTAAATCTAATGAAGCTTGTGTTAATTACCGGCTCACACAAGGCTTATCTAACAGACACTCGTGAATCCTGCTGGTTTCGAGGCTGGTTTTGTGTGTTCTGACACATCTTTATACTGTGAAGTGTCCAGTGAGTCTCAGAATAGACTCCATTGATAATTACAGCGTCTCATTCACTTTAACTCAAGCATAAATTACAGCCCACATCCATGGCAACCGCACCGCACCACGCCAACCGTCGCTTAGCAACCAGACGAGCCCAAGCCTCCAGACATCAACTATTGTGAGATGATGATGATGATGATGTGGGATGAATTCAGTTTTTTTGCATTCATTTCTGCCGGAGCTGGTTTAGCTCAACACATTTATGTGTTATCATCTTTAAAATGGGAAATCTTTTTGTTACCTTCACGTCAAAAAAACAACAACAACAAAAAAAAAAAAACATATGATTAACTTGCGCAGCCCAAACCATAAACTGATTCTGATTTTAAATAACTTGAATTTAATTGTTTATCCAAATAATGTGTTACTTTGTTCAATGGAAATCCTTGGAAAAAAAAGAAAGTTAGTGAAGGTAAGAATATTACAAAAAAGAAAATATAATTATATATCAATATATAATGGATTATCCTATTTTTCTATCCATATGCTCGCTTTCACCATTTTGACAGAAATATATTGACTAGTGAAAAGAACAAAATAGCCGATTAGCATTTTGTTACATTTCTATAGTGAAATTTGTTTTAAAAAAAAGGTACTTGTGAAAAGGATGCTGATTATTGGTTCGTTTCAACAATAAAATGTATTGAACAATTACTAGTGAAAGAAAAATGTACAACAATATTATAATTAAATATACCAAAACATTACCCCGTAGGCTACGTTTGATTTTTTTTATGTATAATATATTTAGGGCCCAAGCCTTGAAAAGGCGAAGGCCCTATTGTTTTCCTAAGGATTATTATTTATTAGGGCCCAAGCCTTGAAAAGGCGAAGGCCCTATTGTTTTCCTTAGGATTATTATTTATTATTAGGGCCCAAGCCCTGAAAGGGCGAAGGCCCTATTGTTTTCCTTAGGATTATTTTTTTTTTTTTTCTCTTTTATTTTTCTTACGACTATTCGGGCACTTTTGGGGCTCTTAACGTGCACGAAAACTCTTGAAACTTTGCACACGGGTCAGAACCCGCGGCCATCAGGGCCGGGCTGAAGATGGTACCCGGGCGTGGCAGGGGGGCTCGACAGCGCCCCCTGGAACGGGGTCCGAAAACTTGGTCCATAAATCAAACACGCTTGCATGTAAGAATATGAAACTCAGTACACATATAGATCTCATCGGTTCATATATACTTCATGCTCTTACTTTTTACCCCAGCCCAACAGGAAGTCGGCTATTTAGGGTTGTTTGTAAAACGCATGCAATGGAATTTAAAGTACTTCTCCTAGAGAATTCAAAGAAATGCCACGAAACTCGGTCAGCATGAAGTCAAGACATTGAGGATGAAAAATTGCCAGCGGATTTTTGATATCTCGAACGGTTTGGCCGTGGCGAGGAAACGAATTTATGGCGAGAAACGTGAAACAGGAAGTGTGTTATAACTTCAGCATACATTAGCTGATCTTAATGAAACTTCACCAGTGTGTTCGCTGTAAGAGGCCGATCACATGGATGTGACTATTGTGAGTCAAAGTTATAGCGCCACCAACTGGCAGCAGGAAGTGTGTCACTTTCAAAATGCTTTGAAATCACCCTCTTATTTTAACCCGATTTGCTTCAAACTTCATCTGTATAATGTAAATACACGGCAGATGTAGACCTGTGAAAGGATTATTGATATATTAGATACTGTTGCCGTGGCAACGCATCAAACTTTAATATTCTTTGTTGATGCTTTTGAGACTCTTAACATACTTGAAATAACATGAAACTCGACAGACACATCACATTTATTAGCCAGTAGACATGTGCAAAGTTTCAGAAACGGGCGTGGTGCAGGGGCTCAGTAGCGCCACCTTTTGACAAAAGTGGGGGTGTTAGTTCTATAGTTTTACCTACAATCATAAAACTCGGTACGCATATTGTTCAGATCAAGCCGGACAACTTTCTAATTTACTGTCATTAGCTCAGACCAAGAGGGAGTCAGATATTTTAGTTTGAATGTGGATGTTTCTGAGAATTTTCTCTCCCTCTCTTTCCGTCTCTGTGTGTGAGGGATTTGTCTATTGATTTTAATGCATTTCAAGGTTTCAGGGGATTTTGGGACTCTTAACGTGCTCAAAAACTTTTGAAATTTTGCACACAGGTCAGAACCCACGGCCATCAGGGCCGGGCTGAAGCTGGTACCCGGGCGTGGCAGGGGGGCTCAACAGCGCCCCCTTGAACGGGGTCCGACAATTTGGTCCATATATTCAACACGCTTGCATGAATTAATATGAAACTCAGTACACATATAGATCTCATCGGGCCAAACATTTTACCCCTGGTCAAGTTTTACGCCAGCCCAACAGGAAGTCGGCTATTATGGGTTGTTTGGAAAACGCTTGCTGTGGAATTTGAAGTACTACTCCTAGGCAATTCATTCAATCATCGCCAAACTAGGCGTGCATGAAGTCAAGACATTGAGGATGCTAAATTGCTGACGGATTTTTGATATCTCGAACGGTTTGGCCGTGGCGAGGAAATGAATTTTCATGACTAAAAAAGGACATATAAAGTGTGTTATAACTTAGTTAGATTTACCTACAGTTACAAAACTCAGCTTGTATATTCTTCTCCTCAAGCCAAACAACTTTCTAATTTACAGTCAATAGCTCCAACCCTCAGAAAGTCAGATATTGTGGTTTGAATGTGGATTTCATGAAATGGTATCTCTCTCTGTCACTCTTTGACAGAGAGAGGGCCCCCTCCCATTCTATGTGTGTGTGTGTGTGTGGCTGTCTGTGTGGGGAGGGAGGGGGAGGGAGGGCTGGTGTCTGTGTTTATATGTGTGTGTGTGGCTGGCTGGCTGTTACAGTGACATGATATTAAGCCTTTCATTGCTGTGTGATTTTTCCTGCATTAAAGGATAAATCTCTAAGGCCTTGTCTTTTTGCATAACAATTTTGTATTTTTTTTAAATTACAAAATATGCACAGAACCAAGATCTTTTAAATGTATAGTTTGCTTTAAATAAAATTAAGATTGTATTGGTAATTGAAGCTGAATGAATTTAAAATGAATGTGCTATATTTCAGAACAATATATTTGTTTTCCTTAAAATTGTAAAACACTAACTTTATTCTCATCTGAATTATAAATAATTTATTCCTGTATAAAATAAAAACACATTTGAATTTTTCTTTTTTAATCAATGTAGAATGTGTAATTGAAAAATAAACAGATTAGGGCTCTGAGGACAATAAATGAAAATCAATGCGATGTGGTGAATGTCCAAAAGATGGCACCCACAGACTATTTTAAATGGGGTTGGATAAATATTTTTTGCTTTTAGACAGTGTGTGCGCGTGATTTTAGTTTGGTGACAGTTGTAGGTTACAGTTTGACAAGAGTTTATAGTTTGAAAAAAGCACTTTGTTGTGTTTTATTGGACGGAGTATGTTTTTATGTGTAACAGTTCAATCGCACCCGCACCTCACACACACACACACACACACACACACACACACACACACATATGGGGTGAGGGGGAGTACAAAGCCCATAATAAAGAATAGTTTAGCATCCAAATACATCGCAAATGTTGAAACAGTTTGATTCTAATGAGAGAGTTACGTGAGCCAAACACCACTTACTTTCACTTTCGCTTTCAATTATTTCGGTTAATTCTTAATTATAGTTTTTTTGAATTCTTGTTCTGTTCTGAATATCATTAAATTTAAAGAATTGCTTGTGTAATATTTTGAGTGTATCATCAAACAGAATAATTCTCTCGGTTTAGTGATTCCCTAGTTTTTTTTATTGTTTTCATTGTTCTCAGGTAAGGCAAGTGATATATATATATATATATATATATATATATATATATATATATATATATATATATATATATATATATATATATATATGTGTATATATAAAAAAAATATATATATATATATATATATATATATATATATATATATATGTATTTTTATATATATATATATATATAATTTATATATATATATATATATATATATATATATATATATATATATATATATTAGGGGTGTAACGGTACACAAAAATCACGGTTCGGTACGTACCTCGGTTTTAAAGTCACGGTTCGGTACGTTTTCGATACAGCAAAAAGAAAGAAATGCCAGAGAAATGTCCTATTTGTTCAAAGAATATTTTTTTTTTAAATAACTGAGTTTTCCTACATCTTGAAACTTTCAGGTTTATAAACGGGGGTTATCTTTGAAGGATGAACAAATAATGTTTTGGTCATCACATTAAAAATAGCATTTAAATATATATTTATTTATTATTTGAGTTTTGAAGTGCTGGAAAAAGATGTGTGAAGTACTTGAAAGCATTTCACTATTCCAGCCAAACTGGTTACAGTGATTGTTACTATATTAAATCCATGGTGAATGTTGCTGGTCTGTGGACGTAAAGTATTACTAGTTCATTCACGGCACAATGTTTCTCCTGGTTTCCACGTCAGCGCTGTTTGATCTAGTAATAGAGATCTACGGTTAATAACGGAGAAATGTGAATGCTTCTCACTAGATCTCGCAGCGATGTCATTACTTCAGTGGCGAATTCAAATGTTTTCTTCACTGGATCTCTTAGCGCTGTGTAGTAACAGTGTCGCTTGATCGAGATCGGCTCGCGCTGCACAGGTGTTGCTGGTCCGAGCTGATAAACGATCCGTGAAGCACATAATGAGTAGCGCAGTTTCGTTCCGCTTTCATTACGCTTGCCATTTGATGTTGCGCAATGTTGTGGTGGTAGCGCCAGCGCGAATTTTGTCGGCAGGAAAAATGGTCCAAGGAATCGTTCGGTTTGTATGCGTACCGAACCGGAAGCCTCGAACCGAAACGGTTCAATACGAATACATGTACCGTTACACCCCTAATATATATATATATATATATATATATATAAATATAGCTGCGAGCAGCGATGAAGGGCCAAAGCCGGCGGCACCGCCACCCCGGTGCCTTTAGGTAACTAAAGGAACCGGGGTTGCGGTGCCACCGGCTTGGGCCCGTAATCGCTGCTCGCAGCTATATTTATTATTATTATTATTATTTTACTACCTTTTGGGCACTTTTGGGGGCCTTAACGTGCTCGAAAACTCTTGAAACTTTGCACACATCTCAGAACCCGCGGCCATCAGGGCCGGGCTGAAGCTGGTACCCGGGCGTGGCAGGGGGGCTCGACAGCGCCCCCTGGAACGGGGTTTGAACACTTGGTCCATAAATCAAACACGCTTGCATGTAATAATATGAAACTCAGTACACATATAGATCTCATCGGTTCATATATACTTCATGCTCTTACTTTTTACCCCAGCCCAACAGGAAGTCGGCTATTAAGGGTTGTTTGGAAAACACATGCAATGGAATGTGAAATACTCCTCCTAGAGAATTCAAACACACGGCACGAAACTCGGTCAGCATGAAGTCAAGACACTGAGGATGAAAAATTGCCAGGGGATTTTTGATATCTCGAACGGTTTGGCCGTGGCGAGTAAACGAAATTATGGCGAGAAACGTGAAACAGGAAGTGTGTTATAACTACTGCATACATTAACTAATCTCGATGAAACTTCAGCAGTGTGTTCGTTGTAAGAGCCCGATCACATGGATGTGACTATTGTGAGTCAAAGTTATAGCGCCACCAACTGGAAGCAGGAAGTGTGTCACTTTCAAAATGCTTTTAAATCACCCTCTTATTTTTACCCGATTTGCTTCAAACTTCATGTGCATAATGTAGACACACGCCAGATGTAGACCTGTGAAAGGATTATTGATATCTTAGATACTGTTGCCATGGCAATGCATCAAACATTAATATTCCTTTTTTTAAGCTTTTTCATGCTTTTTTATGCTTTCGGGCACTTTTGGGGTTCTTAACGTGCTCGAAAACTCTTGAAACTTTGCACACGGGACAAAACCCGCGGCCATCAGGGCCAGGCTGAAGCTGGTACCCGGGCGTGGCAGGGGGGCTCGACAGCGCCCCCTTGAACGGGTCAGACAATTTGGTCCATATATCCAACACGCTTTACCCTATTTGCTTCAAACTTGATGTGTATAATGTAGACACAAGCCAGATGTAGACCTGTGAAAGGATTGTTGATATCTTAGATGCTGTTGCCGTGACAACGCATCAAACTTTAATATTCTTTTTGGATACTTTTGAGATTCTTAGCGCACTTTTGGGGCCCTTAACGTGCTCAAAAACTCTTGAAACTTTGCACACGGGTCAGAAACCGCGGCCATCAGGGCCGGGCTGAAGCTGGTACCCGGGCGTGGCAGGGGGGCTCGACAGCGCCCCCTGGAATGGGGTCCGAAAACTTGGTCCATAAATCAAACAGGCTTTACCCGATTTGCTTCAAACTTGATGTGTATAATGTAGACACACGCTAGATTTAGACCTGTGAAAGGATTGTTGATATCTTAGATGCTGTTGCCGTGACAACGCATCAAACTTTAATATTCTTTTTGGATACTTTTGAGACTCTCAGCGCACTTTGGGGGCCCTTAACGTGCTCAAAAACTCTTGAAACTTTGCACACGGGTCAGAACCCGTGGCCATCAGGGCCGGGCTGAAGCTGGTACCCGGGCGTGGCAGGGGGGCTCGACAGTGCCCCCTGGAACGGGGTCCGAAAACTTGGTCCATAAATCAAACACGCTTGAATGTAATAATATGAAACTCGGTACACATATAGATCTCATCGATTCATATATCCTTTGTACTTTTACTTTTTACCCCAGCCCAACAGGAAGTCGGCTATTATGGTTTGTTTGGAAGCGTATGCCCCTGGAATTCGATATACTCCTCCTAGAGAATTCAACCAATCGCCACGAAACTCGGTCAGCATGAAGTCAAGACATTGAGGATGAAAAGTTGCCAGGGGATTTTTGATATCTCGAACGGTTTGGCTGTGGCGAGGAAACGAATTTATGGCGAATAAAGGAAACAGGAAGTGTGTTATAACTTCTGCATACATTAACTGATCTTGATGAAACTTCAGCAGTGTGTTCGCTGTAAGAGTCCGATCACATGGATGTGACTATTGTGAGTCAAAGTTATAGCGCCACCAACTGGCAGCAGGAAGTGTGTCACTTCCTAAAGGCTTTGAAATCACCCTCTTATTTTTACCCAATTTGCTTCAAACTTTATGTGTATAATGTAGACACACGGCAGATGTAGACCTGAGAAAGGATTATTGATATCTTAGATACTGTTGCCGTGGCAACGCATCAAACTTTATTATTCTTTGTTGATGCTTTTGAGACTCTTAACATACTTGAAATTGCATGAAACCCGACAGACACATCACATTTATTAGACAGTAGACATGTGCAGAGTTTCAGAAACGGGCATGGTGAGAGCAATTAGAGAATAATGTTTAAGTTTAAAAACAGCCAGAATGGTTGTTTAGTCAAAAAAAATTTTTTTCCAAATCATACATAGTGTTATACTGCCCTCTTGTGTTCAAAATCAGGTAAAAAGCGAAAGTAAAATAAGGACGTCTGCACAATTCATTAATAATGGTGCAGAGTAGAGTGAGCTTTTTCAATTAATTCCTATGGAAGTAGGAATGAACTAAACAACGTTCGCTCTGTTCTGCTCGTCCCTCACCGTGGGCGCGCAGAGTTATGAATGCCCGTGCAGCCGTGAGCATTTTAGTTTCATTTTAAAATTAGCGCCATTTCGGGGGACGTATTACTTTAATTTATTTAACAAAAACACAATGTTGTGTTTAATTGCGAGTGTACACAAATATAAGTAAACACTTTGACGTTTGAATGATGTCCTGTATGAAGAAAATGACGGAGTATGTTTCACTGTTCAATCGCGCTGAGCCACCCAGACCCCCACACACACACTGACACACACACACACACACACACACACACACACACACACACACACACACACACACACACACACACACACACAAACACACACACACACACACACACAATAATAAAACATTCAACCTAACATATACAAATTACACTGCTATGTTGAAATAGTCAGTAGTACAATTTGTATCATTCACAGTAAGCACCGCTCCACTGTGATTTTTCCAAGCACATTTTTGCACAAGTGAAGAGGATGATTTTTTCCGTCGATATTGGAACGTGAGTGAAGTACAAAGCCTGTAATAAAGAATAGTTTAGCATCCAAATACATCGCAAATGTTGCAACATTTAGATTCTAAAGAGAGATTTACGTGAGCCTAACACCACTTACTTTTACTTTTGTTTTAAATTATTTCGTTTTGGCTTTATTATAGTTATTTTTTTATTTGTGTTCTGTTCTGAATATCATTAAATTTAAAGGATTTGTTGTGGAATATTTTGAGTGTATAATCAAATAACACTAAACCGTCACTAGGTGTCGCCAGGCGACCGTCTTAATGAGCGGGTCATTGATTCATTCGTTCAAACGATTCGTTTGAACGACTGAGTCATTCATGAATGAGACAGATGTTTATGGATTGGTCATTGAATCTTTGAGTCAACCAATTTGTTCAAAATGCTGAATCATTCAGTAATGAGAAAACACGTTGCTGTGAGATGCAATGGTTCTGCTGTGATCTTTGTTTAACTATTTTCGCTGCTGAAACAGAAGAACAGTCAATATTGCATCTAAAATGTAAGTGACTTGACACGTGTGTGTGTGTGTGTGTGTGTGTGTGCGTGTGAGTGCGTGCGTGCGTGCGTGTGTGTGTGTGTGTGTGTGTGTGTGTGCAATCAATCCCAGGTAAGAGGCATGAATAATGAGAATTGGACTTCTAGGAGTGAGGTTAATATTCCGGAGATGGTTCCCTCGGATTGTGAAAAGGAGGCGGCGCGGGAGTGGCCAGGCATTGCGCTACTTCTGTTTCAAAGTTTAAAACAATGCTAATATCATTTTTTTGAACGATTTCATTACAAATGTTTATTTTATATATTTATAAAATATTATAAAATATAATAACTATGTTTTGTCCTATTAACAAAAGACAGGCAATGTACTATTAACAAATGTTAATAGTTTTTTAAAAGTTAAAATGATACTTTATGCATTTGTTTTGTGTCAGATGATTAACAATATAAATTAAACAAAGCTTAAAACAAACAAAATAATAAAACGAAAACAAAGCTTGAACATTTTATTTAATTGAAAAGCCTTTTTGAAATAAAATGTGTTTTTTTCCCTCTGAAATAGCAAAAGCATCGCACACTTAGCTGTACCTGCTCTAAATAAATAATAGTATTTAAATAAAAATACAAAATCGAAATAAATAAATTATATAAAACAAAATCAAATCAAAGAAAATAAATCTTATTAAAGTTATGCAGGCACACATTTAACAATAATTTTCAAGTGACAAATAAAATCAATCAAAATTCCTTACACATGGAGTTAATCCTGACGATTCCTGAGGCGCCTTTCCTCATGACACTCGCTTTTTTTTTCGAAGATATATTTTCTTTGGTTTGATTTTGTTTTTGTAATAATTTATTTTATTTAGTTCGATTTTGTATTTTTATTGAATTACTCTTTTTTATTTAGAGCAGGTACAGCTAGTGTGTGATGCTTTTGCTATTTCAGAGGAAAACAATAATTTTATTTAATTAATAATTTTTGTTTCAGTCCACCATATAATTATGTTGTGTTTGATCTATGGAAAAAAGTTAGTTGTGAAATGGTTGAATATTAACAAAAGTTAATAGTTTTTTACAAGTTAGAATAATACGATATATATATATATATAAACAAGCCGGTGGCACCGCCACCCCGGTGCCTTTACGGTTACTGTGCATGACGGGCAATATCGTAACTCCGCTTTGACCTTTGAGAAGATGTGTGCTATAGAGCTTGCATTGGTGTGGGCTCTGCAAAAGTGTGTGTGTGTGTGTGAGGCGTGATTGAACAATGTAGACATATATATATATATATATATATATATATAAAGGCACCGGGGGTGGCGGTGCCACCGGCTTGTTTATATATATATATATATATATATATATATATATATATATATGAATATAGCTGCGAGCAGCGATGAAGGGCCAAAGCCGGCGGCACCGCCACTCCGGTGCCTTTAGGTAACTAAAGGCACCGGGGTTGCGGTGCCACCGGCTTGGGCCCGTAATCGCTGCTCGCAGCTATATTTATTATTATTATTATTATTATTTTACTACCTTTTGGGCACTTTTGGGGGCCTTAACGTACTCGAAAACTCTTGAAACTTTGCACACATCTCAGAACCCGCGGCCATCAGGGCCGGGCTGAAGCTGGTACCCGGGCGTGGCAGGGGGGCTCGACAGCGCCCCCTGGAACGGGGTTTGAACACTTGGTCCATAAATCAAACACGCTTGCATGTAATAATATGAAACTCAGTACACATATAGATCTCATCGGTTCATATATACTTCATGCTCTTACTTTTTACCCCAGCCCAACAGGAAGTCGGCTATTAAGGGTTGTTTGGAAAACACATGCAATGGAATGTGAAATACTCCTCCTAGAGAATTCAAACACACGGCACGAAACTCGGTCAGCATGAAGTCAAGACACTGAGGATGAAAAATTGCCAGGGGATTTTTGATATCTCGAACGGTTTGGCCGTGGCGAGTAAACGAAATTATGGCGAGAAACGTGAAACAGGAAGTGTGTTATAACTACTGCATACATTAACTAATCTCGATGAAACTTCAGCAGTGTGTTCGTTGTAAGAGCCCGATCACATGGATGTGACTATTGTGAGTCAAAGTTATAGCGCCACCAACTGGAAGCAGGAAGTGTGTCACTTTCAAAATGCTTTTAAATCACCCTCTTATTTTTACCCGATTTGCTTCAAACTTCATGTGCATAATGTAGACACACGCCAGATGTAGACCTGTGAAAGGATTATTGATATCTTAGATACTGTTGCCATGGCAATGCATCAAACATTAATATTCCTTTTTTTAAGCTTTTTCATGCTTTTTTATGCTTTCGGGCACTTTTGGGGTTCTTAACGTGCTCAAAAACTCTTGAAACTTTGCACACGGGACAAAACCCGCGGCCATCAGGGCCAGGCTGAAGCTGGTACCCGGGCGTGGCAGGGGGGCTCGACAGCGCCCCCTTGAACGGGTCAGACAATTTGGTCCATATATCCAACACGCTTTACCCTATTTGCTTCAAACTTGATGTGTATAATGTAGACACAAGCCAGATGTAGACCTGTGAAAGGATTGTTGATATCTTAGATGCTGTTGCCGTGACAACGCATCAAACTTTAATATTCTTTTTGGATACTTTTGAGATTCTTAGCGCACTTTTGGGGCCCTTAACGTGCTCAAAAACTCTTGAAACTTTGCACACGGGTCAGAAACCGCGGCCATCAGGGCCGGGCTGAAGCTGGTACCCGGGCGTGGCAGGGGGGCTCGACAGCGCCCCCTGGAATGGGGTCCGAAAACTTGGTCCATAAATCAAACAGGCTTTACCCGATTTGCTTCAAACTTGATGTGTATAATGTAGACACACGCCAGATTTAGACCTGTGAAAGGATTGTTGATATCTTAGATGCTGTTGCCGTGACAACGCATCAAACTTTAATATTCTTTTTGGATACTTTTGAGACTCTCAGCGCACTTTGGGGGCCCTTAACGTGCTCAAAAACTCTTGAAACTTTGCACACGGGTCAGAACCCGTGGCCATCAGGGCCGGGCTGAAGCTGGTACCCGGGCGTGGCAGGGGGGCTCGACAGTGCCCCCTGGAACGGGGTCCGAAAACTTGGTCCATAAATCAAACACGCTTGAATGTAATAATATGAAACTCGGTACACATATAGATCTCATCGATTCATATATCCTTTGTACTTTTACTTTTTACCCCAGCCCAACAGGAAGTCGGCTATTATGGTTTGTTTGGAAGCGTATGCCCCTGGAATTCGATATACTCCTCCTAGAGAATTCAACCAATCGCCACGAAACTCGGTCAGCATGAAGTCAAGACATTGAGGATGAAAAGTTGCCAGGGGATTTTTGATATCTCGAACGGTTTGGCTGTGGCGAGGAAACGAATTTATGGCGAATAAAGGAAACAGGAAGTGTGTTATAACTTCTGCATACATTAACTGATCTTGATGAAACTTCAGCAGTGTGTTCGCTGTAAGAGTCCGATCACATGGATGTGACTATTGTGAGTCAAAGTTATAGCGCCACCAACTGGCAGCAGGAAGTGTGTCACTTCCTAAAGGCTTTGAAATCACCCTCTTATTTTTACCCAATTTGCTTCAAACTTTATGTGTATAATGTAGACACACGGCAGATGTAGACCTGAGAAAGGATTATTGATATCTTAGATACTGTTGCCGTGGCAACGCATCAAACTTTATTATTCTTTGTTGATGCTTTTGAGACTCTTAACATACTTGAAATTGCATGAAACCCGACAGACACATCACATTTATTAGACAGTAGACATGTGCAGAGTTTCAGAAACGGGCATGGTGAGAGCAATTAGAGAATAATGTTTAAGTTTAAAAACAGCCAGAATGGTTGTTTAGTCAAAAAAAATTTTTTTCCAAATCATACATAGTGTTATACTGCCCTCTTGTGTTCAAAATCAGGTAAAAAGCGAAAGTAAAATAAGGACGTCTGCACAATTCATTAATAATGGTGCAGAGTAGAGTGAGCTTTTTCAATTAATTCCTATGGAAGTAGGAATGAACTAAACAACGTTCGCTCTGTTCTGCTCGTCCCTCACCGTGGGCGCGCAGAGTTATGAATGCCCGTGCAGCCGTGAGCATTTTAGTTTCATTTTAAAATTAGCGCCATTTCGGGGGACGTATTACTTTAATTTATTTAACAAAAACACAATGTTGTGTTTAATTGCGAGTGTACACAAATATAAGTAAACACTTTGACGTTTGAATGATGTCCTGTATGAAGAAAATGACGGAGTATGTTTCACTGTTCAATCGCGCTGAGCCACCCAGACCCCCACACACACACTGACACACACACACACACACACACACACACACACACACACACACACACACACACACAATAATAAAACATTCAACCTAACATATACAAATTACACTGCTATGTTGAAATAGTCAGTAGTACAATTTGTATCATTCACAGTAAGCACCGCTCCACTGTGATTTTTCCAAGCACATTTTTGCACAAGTGAAGAGGATGATTTTTTCCGTCGATATTGGAACGTGAGTGAAGTACAAAGCCTGTAATAAAGAATAGTTTAGCATCCAAATACATCGCAAATGTTGCAACATTTAGATTCTAAAGAGAGATTTACGTGAGCCTAACACCACTTACTTTTACTTTTGTTTTAAATTATTTCGTTTTGGCTTTATTATAGTTATTTTTTTATTTGTGTTCTGTTCTGAATATCATTAAATTTAAAGGATTTGTTGTGGAATATTTTGAGTGTATAATCAAATAACACTAAACCGTCACTAGGTGTCGCCAGGCGACCGTCTTAATGAGCGGGTCATTGATTCATTCGTTCAAACGATTCGTTTGAACGACTGAGTCATTCATGAATGAGACAGATGTTTATGGATTGGTCATTGAATCTTTGAGTCAACCAATTTGTTCAAAATGCTGAATCATTCAGTAATGAGAAAACACGTTGCTGTGAGATGCAATGGTTCTGCTGTGATCTTTGTTTAACTATTTTCGCTGCTGAAGCAGAAGAACAGTCAATATTGCATCTAAAATGTAAGTGACTTGACACGTGTGTGTGTGTGTGTGTGTGTGTGTGCGTGTGAGTGCGTGCGTGCGTGTGTGTGTGTGTGTGTGTGTGTGCAATCAATCCCAGGTAAGAGGCATGAATAATGAGAATTGGACTTCTAGGAGTGAGGTTAATATTCCGGAGATGGTTCCCTCGGATTGTGAAAAGGAGGCGGCGCGGGAGTGGCCAGGCATTGCGCTACTTCTGTTTCAAAGTTTAAAACAATGCTAATATCATTTTTTTGAACGATTTCATTACAAATGTTTATTTTATATATTTATAAAATATTATAAAATATAATAACTATGTTTTGTCCTATTAACAAAAGACAGGCAATGTACTATTAACAAATGTTAATAGTTTTTTAAAAGTTAAAATGATACTTTATGCATTTGTTTTGTGTCAGATGATTAACAATATAAATTAAACAAAGCTTAAAACAAACAAAATAATAAAACGAAAACAAAGCTTGAACATTTTATTTAATTGAAAAGCCTTTTTGAAATAAAATGTGTTTTTTTCCCTCTGAAATAGCAAAAGCATCGCACACTTAGCTGTACCTGCTCTAAATAAATAATAGTATTTAAATAAAAATACAAAATCGAAATAAATAAATTATATAAAACAAAATCAAATCAAAGAAAATAAATCTTATTAAAGTTATGCAGGCACACATTTAACAATAATTTTCAAGTGACAAATAAAATCAATCAAAATTCCTTACACATGGAGTTAATCCTGACGATTCCTGAGGCGCCTTTCCTCATGACACTCGCTTTTTTTTTCGAAGATATATTTTCTTTGGTTTGATTTTGTTTTTGTAATAATTTATTTTATTTAGTTCGATTTTGTATTTTTATTGAATTACTCTTTTTTATTTAGAGCAGGTACAGCTAGTGTGTGATGCTTTTGCTATTTCAGAGGAAAACAATAATTTTATTTAATTAATAATTTTTGTTTCAGTCCACCATATAATTATGTTGTGTTTGATCTATGGAAAAAAGTTAGTTGTGAAATGGTTGAATATTAACAAAAGTTAATAGTTTTTTACAAGTTAGAATAATACGATATATATATATATATAAACAAGCCGGTGGCACCGCCACCCCGGTGCCTTTACGGTTACTGTGCATGACGGGCAATATCGTAACTCCGCTTTGACCTTTGAGAAGATGTGTGCTATAGAGCTTGCATTGGTGTGGGCTCTGCAAAAGTGTGTGTGTGTGTGTGAGGCGTGATTGAACAATGTAGACATATATATATATATATATATAAAGGCACCGGGGTGGCGGTGCCACCGGCTTGTTTATATATATATATATATATATATATATATATATATATATATATATATATATATATGAATATAGCTGCGAGCAGCGATGAAGGGCCAAAGCCGGCGGCACCGCCACTCCGGTGCCTTTAGGTAACTAAAGGCACCGGGGTTGCGGTGCCACCGGCTTGGGCCCGTAATCGCTGCTCGCAGCTATATTTTGATTTGGATTTCTATTCTTATCACTATGAATGTTTGCGTCCTGATTTCTACGGTGAACAAACTTTCAGAGAGAAAAACTTTAGGAGGAAGGAAGAAAAAAACTGAAGCATTAACAGAGTTAATTCTCATAAGCTTTTCATAATTTTCTCAATAACCCGTCTATCATAACCGGCTCAATCATCGTCTCTCTGTTCTTCTCGGACACTTTTGTCTGTCTTTTCCTCCAGCATCAGTTTCTTCTTCTCACTCATCATGTCACGTGACATGTTCCTCAGTCTCCTGTTCCTCAACACAACCACTAGATGGAGTTGTTACTCGATTCTTCAATGATCTTTTCCATGATTTTCATGTTTTTCTGTTTGGAATTAAAATCCCCATGTAGTCAATCATTTTATCCCTTAAAACTCATCTTTGATCAGAATGACATATTTAAAAAAAAAAAAAATTTTCATGCCTTGAAACAGCTTGAATGTAACTCGACACCCTTGCCTCATTTAGTTGACGTGGTTCAATGAATATGCAAATGAGCCCCGCCTCCACTCACTCGCTCAGCTCAGAGATCCACTCGTTGACGATCACACGTTGATCTGATTGGTTACAAGGTCGTTTGTGACGTCAGAAACACCAGCGAAACCGTGTTTTAAGCAGAAAATACTCAGCAATGCTGTCGACTTATGAATGGTTTGTCTTAAAGCGTATTAAAAACACCACATAGCTATATAGACATATAAACAACATTTAAAGCTTGATTTTCACCACAGGGGGACTTTAAACGTAAAGGGTTAGTTCACCCAAAAATGTAAATTATCAAGCCACTATAGGTGTAAAAGACTTTCTTCTTTTAGCCGAACACAATTACAGTGATATTCAAAAATTGAATTTTATAATGGGAGTGAATGGCACTTTATATTTTGTAGCCCATAAAAGTGCATCCATCCATCATAAAAGTAATCACACGACTCCAGGGGGTTAATAAAGGCCTTCTGAAGCTAAGCGCTTTTATAAGAAAATTATACATATTTAAAACTTTATAAACTATAATCACTGGCTTGTACTGAAAAGTTTTTTCATTTATTTCGGAGTTGTCCTCATTCAACCAGTTTTTGGTCTTCTGCTCATTTGTTAGAAATCATATCATGCACAGCTTTCAATTTTGTTTTGAAAATGTTTTATTTGGCTTTTTCATTTATGCCATGTTTCTCCATAAGAAATATTATTTGATTAATTTGTTACTTCTTTTGGCAAAATTTAAATGTAAGTACGGTGATCATAAACCTCTATTTTTAATTTTGAAATTAGTTTAGCAATACCTAAAGACTGTAAATTTATACTGTACATTTAATTATATAATTTTATTTATTTATTATAATAATTTCTTTCTTC
>CM060603.1:42811740-42851740 GCA_030578255.1 Tiaroga cobitis
TCTGAATTGAGCAGGAGAACACATGCTGAGTTATCCGTGCGTTCTCCAGTTGTCTGGGGTTCACGTCTGTCACCGTCTGTCTCAAGGCTTCAGCCTTACAGCACACACACACACACACACACGTGTCCATTACTGTATAAAGAGAGAAACATTCGCTTTCACATTTGCTGCAAACCCACAGAACACCTTAGGCACTGAATAACAATGGCCTGGAAAGTATCAGCATCACCACAATGGCTTATTTTATTTTTTATTTTATCATTTTAATTTAATTTAATAGCCTCCTCATGTAAGCCACAAACACAACATAAGCACACAGGTTTGACTTGATTTATTTATTTTAATTTTTTTAATTTGAATGGCCTCCTTAAAAATCACACCGGTGTGATTTTACTTTACTTTACTTTACTTTACTTTACTTTACTTTACTTTACTTTACTTTATGTTTTAATAGCCTCCTTATGTAAGCCACAAACACAACATAAGCACACCGGCTTGATTTGATTTATTTATTTATTTTTATTTTAATGGCCTCCTTCAAATCACACCTGTGTGATTTTATTTTACTTTACTTTTACTTTACGTTTGAATAGCCTCCTTATGTAAGCCACAAACACAACATAAGCACACCAGCGTGATTTGACTTATTTATTTATTTATTTTAATTTTAATGGCCTGCTTAAAATCACACCTGTGTGATTTTACTTTACTTTACTTTACTTTTGCTTTACTTTATGTTTTAATAGCCTCCTTATGTAAGCCATAAACACAACATTAGCACACTGGTGTGATTTCTATGGTTAAACATGAGCTCATCTGTTATCTTTTTATTGCCCTAGATGATGTTTTAGAGGTTCAGACGACGCTGGAAGAGAATAACAGGGACTTCAGAGACCTGAGAGAGGCCGAACACACATGCCGTTTGTATTTCAAGTCAAATGTATTTATCCAGCTCTTTTCACAATACACATTGTTTCAAAGCAGCTTTCCAGATAATCGTGGTGTTTATGTTTTTAATATCTTCATGCCTCATTTAGCAGATTAGAGCTGGACAATAATATAGTGTATATTTTGCGACAGAAGCTTGATGTCAGAAAAATGTAATTAATTCAAAATGTAAAAACAAGATAATTTTTTCTGACCCCAGCATAAACTTAATATCTTTAGTCATTTTGCTTCCCAAGTAAATGTATCTTGATTTTAGAATGTTTGGATATTTGTAAAATATGGAAATCAAATACTCAGGTAACACTTTATTTTAAGTTGACGTACTTACAAGTTACTACATGTACTTAATAACAATAAATGACGCATAATTACAAGTAACTAAGCCTGAACCAAACCCTAACCGTAACTCTATAGTACATGTAGTCAGTTAATTTTACTCAGTACTTACTTGAGTAATTACAATGTAACAACGTAAAATAAAGTGTAAGCGAAAATATATATTTTTTAAGTGTTATGTTATGTGTTTTCAAACACCTTTGTGCTGTAAAAACACACAGACACAGACTAATAGGAATGTTGGGGATGCGTTTGGGCAAAATTGCTCAGTACCAATTAGCGAAAGGCAAGAATTCACTCATTACATCACACAAAAAAGTGTGTGATGCGTCTGGCTCTCTGATTAGAGCTAACGAGCTGTAAACATTTCCTGCGATTAAAACCTCATACCTGTTGGGTGAGAAATGTGAGAAACACTCGCCCCGACAGCTGTGTCCGTGTGTTTAACGAAACCTCGTGGAGTGTCTAATAAACCTCCAGCCCTCAGCTATATCATAATGAAGGCTGAAGTCACCTGACCAGCCGTGGCCATGACATCATGGGTCAAAGGTTAAACCCTCTATCAAAGTAATTGAAGGGGGTAAAAAGTTCAACATTGCATAGATCACCCTAGAACGTGACTGAACCTCTGGCCTGATTGCCACCACCCGAGGCGCACTTTATATTGAGATTAATATATACTCTGAGAGGTTTTTAATGCATTGCTTGGTGGTTGTATCTCTATGATGTAGTCAGGGTTATTATAGTTAACTAAAACTAAAGCCATAAAAAAAATGATAATAAAGTATTCAAAAAGCTTCTAAAAACACAAGAAAAGTACTAAAATGAAAATTAACACGGATAATGTTATTCAAAATATCATGGCGTCACATTTATTTTTTAGCGCTTCATACAGTATAATGCAGATTGTTTCAAAGCAGCTTCACAATATTTAACAAGAAAAGAAAATAATTAATGTTGCAAAGTAATAAATTAATACAATTTCAGCTGTAAAGCAGCTCTAAGAAGACAATAGTGTCATTATTCGGCTCAGTTTAGTTAAATGTTGATTCAGTTTAGTTCAATAACCGTGTCAATGTTGCAAAGTTCGTTAGTTATGAATTGAACTCAGTGTTGATTGATTCAGTTTAGTTCATAAAGTTCATAAAGTTACGAAACAAGCTTCATTCACCTATAAAGCATCTCTATAGTGTTGTTATTTAGATCGAGTCAGTTCAGTGTTGATTCAGTTGATTCAATAACTGTCAATGTTGCAAAGTTCATCAGTTATGAAACAATCTTCAAGGGATAGTTCACCCAAAAATTCTGTCATCATTTACTCCATTTGCTCCAAACCTGTATAAGTTTCTTTCTTCCACTGAACACAAAAGAATATATTTAGAAGAATATGGTCTTCTAAATATCTTCTTTTGTGTTCAGCAGAAGAAAGAAACTCATACAGGTTTGGAACAAATGGAGTAAATGATGACAGAATTTTCATTTTTGGGTGAACTATCCCTTTCATTCAGCTATAAAGCAGCTCTACAGAAGACATTTAATACAATCAATAATAGATTCTCAATGATACTAAAATAACACTTCATAAGGCTACTGACAACCACTTTAACTTGCAGGTGTGAGTGTCGAAACGTCCTGTTCACACAGCAACTCACAGTAGCGTCTCGAATACTGTCTGAACATGCGACGGGTGAAAAGAAAAGACAACAGTGACCAACGTAATATCAAAGATGTCCATAAAACTGAAAAGTATTATCACCTTTGATACGACAAGAGTCCAATCAAGCCTCGAGTTTACAGGTGAAACTCGGAAAATTTGAATATCGTGCAAAAGTTCATTTATTTCAGTAATTCAACTTTAAAGGTGAAGCTAGACTCATTACATGCAAAGTGAGATATTTCAAGCCTTTATTTGTTATAATTTTGATGATTATGTATTACAGCTTATGTAAACCTTTTCACAATATTCTATATTTGAATTTGGGGTTTCATAAGCTGTATTTATAACAAATAAAGGCTGTCCTTCGCAATCCCACAGCGAAATTCAAGCCCTGTAACACCAACAATATTCATCCGAAGCAAATGAATCGAGTGAGTGAGGAGAGGCGGGTTTGTGTGAAACGAGTGAGTGAGGAGAGGCGGGTTTGTGTGAAACGAGTGAGTGAGGAGAGGCGGGTTTGTGTGAAACGAGTGAGTGAGGAGAGGCGGGTTTGTATGAAACAAGTGAGTGAGGAGAGGCGGGTTTGTGTGAAACGAGTGAGTGAGGAGAGGCGGGTTTGTGTGAAACTAGTGAGTGAGGAGAGGCGGGTTTGTGTGAAAAGAGTGAGTGAGGAGAGGCGGGTTTGTGTGAAACAAGTGAGTGAGGAGAGGCGGGTTTGTGTGAAACGAGTGAGTGAGGAGAGGCGGGTTTGTGTGAAACGAGTGAGTGAGGAGAGGCGGGTTTGTGTGAAAGAGTGAGTGAGGAGAGGCGGGTTTGTGTGTAACGAGTGAGTGAGGAGAGGCGGGTTTGTGTGTAACGAGTGAGTGAGGAGAGGCGGGTTTGTGTGAAACGAGTGAGTGAGGGGAGGCGGGTTTGTGTGAAACGAGTGAGTGAGGAGAGGCGGGTTTGTGTGAAACGAGTGAGTGAGGAGAGGCGGGTTTGTGTGAAAGAGTGAGTGAGGAGAGGCAGGTTTGTGTGTAACGAGTGAGTGAGGAGAGGCGGGTTTGTGTGTAACGAGTGAGTGAGGAGAGGCGGGTTTGTGTGTAACGAGTGAGTGAGGAGAGGCGGGTTTGTGTGTAACGAGTGAGTGAGGAGAGGCGGGTTTGTGTGAAACTAGTGAGTGAGGAGAGGCGGGTTTGTGTGAAAGAGTGAGTGAGGAGAGGCAGGTTTGTGTGTAACGAGTGAGTGAGGAGAGGCGGGTTTGTGTGAAACTAGTGAGTGAGGAGAGGCGGGTTTGTGTGAAAGAGTGAGTGAGGAGAGGCAGGTTTGTGTGTAACGAGTGAGTGAGTAGAGGCGGGTTTGTGTGAAACTAGTGAGTGAGGAGAGGCTGGTTTGTGTGTAACGAGTGAGTGAGGAGAGGCGGGTTTGTGTGAAAGAGTGAGTGAGGAGAGGCGGGTTTGTGTAAAACGAGTGAGTGAGGAGAGGCGGGTTTGTGTGAAACGAGTGAGTGAGGAGAGGCGGGTTTGTGTGAAAGAGTGAGTGAGGAGAGGCGGGTTTGTGTGAAAGAGTGAGTGAGGAGAGGCGGGTTTGTATGAAACGAGTGAGTGAGGAGAGGCGGGTTTGTGTGAAACTAGTGAGTGAGGAGAGGCAGGTTTGTGTGTAACGAGTGAGTGAGGAGAGGCGGGTTTGTGTGAAACGAGTGAGTGAGGAGAGGCGGGTTTGTGTGAAACGAGTGAGTGAGGAGAGGCGGATTTGTGTGAAACGAGTGATTGAGGAGAGGCGGGTTTGTGTGAAACGAGTGAGTGAGGAGAGGCGGGTTTGTGTGAAAGAGTGAGTGAGGAGAGGCGGGTTTGTGTGAAACGAGTGAGTGAGGAGAGGCGGGTTTGTGTGAAAGAGTGAGTGAGGAGAGGCGGGTTTGTGTGAAACGAGTGAGTGAGGAGAGGCGGGTTTGTGTGAAACGAGTGAGTGAGGAGAGGCGGGTTTGTGTGAAACTAGTGAGTGAGGAGAGGCAGGTTTGTGTGAAACGAGTGAGTGAGGAGAGGCGGGTTTGTGTGAAACGAGTGAGTGAGGAGAGGCGGGTTTGTGTGAAACGAGTGAGTGAGGAGAGGCGGGTTTGTGTGAAACGAGTGAGTGAGGAGAGGCGGGTTTGTGTGAAAGAGTGAGTGAGGAGAGGCGGGTTTGTGTGAAACGAGTGAGTGAGGAGAGGCGGGTTTGTGTGAAACGAGTGAGTGAGGAGAGGCGGGTTTGTGTGAAAGAGTGAGTGAGGAGAGGCGGGTTTGTGTGAAACGAGTGAGTGAGGAGAGGCGGGTTTGTGTGAAACGAGTGAGTGAGGAGAGGCGGGTTTGTGTGAAACGAGTGAGTGAGGAGAGGCGGGTTTGTGTGAAACGAGTGAGTGAGGAGAGGCGGGTTTGTGTGAAACGAGTGAGTGAGGAGAGGCGGGTTTGTGTGAAAGAGTGAGTGAGGAGAGGCGGGTTTGTGTGAAACGAGTGAGTGAGGAGAGGCGGGTTTGTGTGAAACGAGTGAGTGAGGAGAGGCGGGTTTGTGTGAAACGAGTGAGTGAGTAGAGGCGGGTTTGTGTGAAACGAGTGAGTGAGGAGAGGCGGGTTTGTGTGAAACGAGTGAGTGAGGAGAGGCGGGTTTGTGTGAAACGAGTGAGTGAGTAGAGGCGGGTTTGTGTGAAACGAGTGAGTGAGGAGAGGCGGGTTTGTGTGAAACGAGTGAGTGAGGAGAGGCGGGTTTGTGTGAAACGAGTGAGTGAGTAGAGGCGGGTTTGTGTGTAACGAGTGAGTGAGGAGAGGCGGGTTTGTGTGAAACGAGTGAGTGAGGAGAGGCGGGTTTGTGTGTAACGAGTGAGTGAGGAGAGGCGGGTTTGTGTGTAACGAGTGAGTGAGGAGAGGCGGGTTTGTGTGAAACGAGTGAGTGAGGAGAGGCGGGTTTGTGTGAAACGAGTGAGTGAGTAGAGGCGGGTTTGTGTGTAACGAGTGAGTGAGGAGAGGCGGGTTTGTGTGTAACGAGTGAGTGAGGAGAGGCGGGTTTGTGTGAAACGAGTGAGTGAGGAGAGGCGGGTTTGTGTGAAACGAGTGAGTGAGGAGAGGCGGGTTTGTGTGTAACGAGTGAGTGAGGAGAGGCGGGTTTGTGTGTAACGAGTGAGTGAGGAGAGGCGGGTTTGTGTGAAACGAGTGAGTGAGGAGAGGCGGGTTTGTGTGAAACGAGTGAGTGAGGAGAGGCGGGTTTGTGTGAAACGAGTGAGTGAGGAGAGGCGGGTTTGTGTGAAACGAGTGAGTGAGGAGAGGCGGGTATGTGTCAATCACTGTCTGAGAGATGAGAGAGAGAGAAAGAGAAGCTTTTATCATGTATCTATTCTGCGGAAAATGAGTATTGGAAACGTTTCAAATATTTCAGGATCGATATGCATAAAAAAATCTATATTTTTGACAACACTACATTGCACTTTGTTTATTATTTCAGATTCCTTTTTAAAAGACTACAATTGAAAAATGTATGTATTATATATGAATTTCATCCCGGGTGTGAATGTCATGCCCTGTCTCTGTCACTGTAAGTTACCCGAACCACACATGAAAACCCGCAACACACAGTAGACGTGTTTGTGCACTAGTAGTCCAGTCCGGGTCCGTTCACTTAGAATGCGGTCGTCACTCCCGTAAATGACTGAACTGTGTGTGAACTGTGTGTGAACGTGTGTGTGAACTGTGTGTGAACGTAACCGTATTAAAGGGTTAGTTCACCCAAAAATGAAAATTAAGTCATTAATTACTCACCCCCATGCTGTACCAACCCCGTAAGACCTTCGTTCGTCTTCGGAACACAAATGAAGATATTTTTTATTAAATGTGACAGCTGGATCACTCCTCCATAGGCTGCCTAAGGGAATGAATCCTGACGGCCCAGAAAGTCAATGAAGAAAATGTTTAAATATTCCATGTCGCAACAGTGGCTCAACTATAAGTTTATCAAGCGACGAGAATACTTTTTGTGAGGAAAAACAAACAAAAATAACGACTTTATTCGACTATTCCTTTTCTTCCTTGTAGGCCTGAAACGAGACTTCAAGAGATTTCCACGACGCATGCGCGAGAATTGCGATCTCCTTCAACTCCTTCAACTACGTTAAGTTCTCGCGCGTCAGGATTCATTCCCTTAGGGAGCCTATGGAGGAGTGATCCAGCTGTCACATTTAATCAAAAATATCTTCATTTGTGTTCCGAAGACGAACGAAGGCCTTACGGGGTTGGTACAGCATGGGGGTGAGTAATTAATGACTTAATTTTCATTTTTGGGTGAACTAACCCTTTATGGACTCAAATCCTGGACTGACAACCGTATTCTGTCGGTAGGATCTTCTCCCTCATGGCTGATAGATCACATTAGCACTGGCACACCTCCTCAACGATGACATGATGGGCTTATGGGTCAGAACGCCACCAACTGACTTCCGATTGAGACGAATATAGTTTTGATATTCAGTAAGTAACACAAAAGCGCTGTTCTTGCGATACTGAGATCTATTGACTGCACAGGCTTGAGTGCTGCATTATTTCAGTCCTGCCGTCTGGTTTCTTCCCCTCTGGTGCCGATGATTGTAAATGGACACATTGTTCTTGTTTTAAATTTGGATCCGAGAGAACGATCTTGAGAAATGTCTTCGCGTCTGACCACAAATCAAAAGTGGAGCATTTCGTCATTTGGCAATTCTGATACTCACAGATGTTTCATTTCAGTATTTAAGATGGTTATCAGGAAGGCCGGTACATTTGAAATATTTTCCTATTTTTTGTTTTATTTATTTATTTGTTTATTAAATGTTTTTCTTTTTTTAATATATGTGAAATTTTATTTATTAATTTATTTATATATATTTATATAGTTTAAAAATATATATTTTATTCACTTTTTTTTGTGAGAATCAAAGGAAAAATGTGGACAGCATGTTTGGTGTGCAAATGCTACAAATATAAGCTGGCCATTTGAGGACCATTTTTAGTAATTATGAGTTCAGAAAAATACTTTAAGATCGTAAACCCTTTAAGTGTGCAATTTAACTATCTTTCTCAGCAACATTTTCTTCAAAACAGTTGGTCCGTGATTACAGTAGATGATCTGAAAGAGTAAACCGGCCATTGAAGAAGACAGTTTGCTTTAATATCCAATGTAATGGCATGTTTATGAATCACCACGTTACGAGTAATGCACGACAAATCAACTTTGCGTAGCTAGAACCGTTTGCAATCATGTACGTGATTATATTGGCCTTCAATGTTCTTACTGTTCTCCTTAAATGTTCTTAAACATGCTGGAGTTCTTCTGGAAGGACTTTTCTTCTGATAGAGGACAGAAATCTGTGCAAGTAGCCGTTTCAAGTCAAGGAGATTATTGATATTGTCTCTATGTTTCCTCTCAGTGTTGCACAAGCTTGTATATCAAGTCAAAGCAGCTAAACCTGCAAGGTTGTCCAGATCTTGTTTGAAAATGTCTGATTATCAGCAGCAGTGTTACTGCGACTCACATGACTCAAAACACTGTTCTACAGCAAAATGACGAGTACGAATGGAGACTCAGAGCAAGGCAGATATACTAGAGTTGGTGTATTTACAGTGTTCGTCTGATGTGTGTCCAGCTCAGGGCGTCATGCTTCCGCTTGGCATCGACACACAGGCTGATCTCCTTTGTTTGAGCTCACAGTAAAGTCGTGAGTGAGACTATAGCTTACCTGACCGGAAGGAGAGGAAGGAACGTTTGGCGAAACTGATTGACAACAATCATTCTTTTGGTAAGCAGGTCACCTAGCAACCACCTGGAACACCCTAGCAACGTGCTACAAACTCTCAGAACATGTTAGCAATCGTAAAGCATTGCGCTGGCAAGTACCAGTATCTCTGTGGTGGCAACGTAAAAAAGAAATTATTTTTGCAATTATTTATTTTATTTTATTTTATAAATTGTATTTTATATGCATTGCATTGCCCTGGCAAGTATCAACATTACCATGGTGACAATGTAAAAATATTAAAATTATTTTTGCAATTATGTTTGGTGGTTTATTTATTTATTTATTTATTTATTTTATCACCATCATGGTGGCAACATAAAAATAGGATTATTTTTGTAATTATGTTTTGTGGTTAAATATTTTATTATTTTATTGCATTGCATTTATTTCATTTTTATATATTTATATATTTATTTTAGTCCTGGCAAGTACCGGCATCTCCATCATGGTGGCAGTGTAACAAAATAATTATTTTTGCTATTATGTTTGTAGTTTAATTAAATATGTATTTGTTTGTTTGTTTTTAATCAACCGTGAGTCTCTAAAGGTGCTATAGACCTCATGTGCCAGAGAAACAAGTGAAAATCAAAGTCTGAACTTGTTTTTGCGGTAGCTCAGTATATTTCTTTCTCATATTTAACTGGTGAAGTGGATTTTACTTACTGTATAGAGTTATAGATTAAATATAAATGAAATGTATAATTATTATTAGTAGTAGAAGTGGTGCGTAAATAACACACTTCTGCATGTTCTCCTGTCCAGTTCAGTGGCTCTGCAGCTCTTGACTAATAATCTGTTGTTTTTGTGGTTAATGAGGTTGTCTCGGTGTCTTTTGGCTGGCGTCTCTTTGCATTGATAAGCAGTGAAACATGACCAAGGCCACACGGCTCCAGGTGTATGAAGACGTCAGCCATCAGGCATGCACTCCTCTCAGATTGTGCGTGTATGTAACTCGGTACATATCTCTGGCCCATTTCTGAGCATATTAAATCAATGATAAAGAGATGAGGTCATAGCTGTTGGGTGCCAGAGGGCCAGTTCTGACGGTTAATGTTCCTTAAAAGCAGAGACAGAGCATTGAACAGTTTATCATGTTGTGTTTCGCCTTTAAATATGCATGCTTGGGGCCTAAAACAAATGAATGTGCATTATTTACTTTTGCGGGGACAGAATAAAGCAATTCTGAGATTCCAGTGAAGGTCAAGTGTCTGGCCGTCCCGTCGGCTGTCACGACAAAAACACGAGAGGTTTAGCTCACCACTTAGGAATTCAAGACAAACAAGATACTCGCACCGCAAATTTATGACTTCACCATTACTTTGCTAGCGTTTTCATCTCGGTTTACTCTCGCCTTTGTTTTCACAAACTTCTCTTTGACTTTAGTCATTCACCAGCTTGACAAGTCAAACAAGCTGTCCTGTCTGTGATGTTGTGTTAGCACTTGCTGTCATTTTTCTTCATGTTTAACAATGAAATGAGTGGGTGAACCTGACCCTAGCTGGTTGTCGATGTTGCTGTATTAGTGTAGGAGAACAGCCAAAACCAAACACATTTAGTTCCTTTAGTACACACACATTTTTGCTTTGTAAAGTGATTGGACGGTATTTCAGCAAGACAAATAAATGTGACACTGTGCATTGAATAGTATATTCAACACTTCTGTTTGGGTGTTATTGCTCAGAGGTTGCTCTTTCAAAGCTCATAAGACTTTATTAAATTTTCGGTTGTGTTTCAACTCAGTCAAAAACAGGATTGGTGGAATAATTTATTTGTTATAATTTTGATGATTATGGCTCACAGCTTATGAAAACCAAATTCAAAATTAGAATATTGTGAAAGGTTTTCATAAGCTGTAAGCCATAATCATCAAAATTATAACAAATAAAGGCTTGAAATATCTCACTTTGCATGTAATGAGTCTATATAATATATTAGTTTCACCTTTTAAGTTGAATTACTGAAATAAATGAACTTTTGCACCATATTCAAATTTTTCCAGTTTCACCTGTACCTATGAAAATTCAGTCGGATGATCTGACGAAGATATTAGAAATAAAAGTGGACCAAGAACGGATCCTTGAGGAACACCACGGGAAACAGTGACAGAGCGAGATTTGTGTTTATTAATGCTAATAAATAGTTGCCTGTGCAAGCGATATGAATTTGTTAATTGCTTGCAAATTGAAACAGTTTGAGACATTGTTCAGATCTCTTCTTTTTTATTAAAAGTTGCATTTATTTTCATGTGCATTAAATTCGTATTTAGATGTCTGACTTTTGATTGCAGACTATCTTGAACACAGTTTGATACATTTCTTTTGAAACTTTTCACATGTGTGAGGTCTTTTACTCGGATGGAAAATCAGAAAATCAATAGCAAAAGTCTCTATTTCCTCTCGCGAAATCTCTATAATAGGAGAAAAACTTGTGATGAAAAAGAGATGTCATTACCGTTGGTTAGCGATTTGAACAAACCCCCAAATCTAAGCATTAAGCTTTGGCTTATAACTTGTACAGACATGAATGAGGCATAAATCACACAGCTTTGTTGAGGATAAGCGTGCTGTTATTTTTCTAAGCCCGGGCAAACAGCGAGTTTTCTTCAGAAAATGTAAAGATGTAGTTTGTGATGTTTCTTTTGTGTAGGGAATCTTTGAAGTCATTCAGTATAAATGAGCAGCCGTTGACCCGCGTGTTTCCAGTGATCAAATACATCAAAAGGGTTTTGTTTCTCTGCGGTCGTATCTCGTAATGTCTCGAGCTTCTCCATTTATTTAGAGCATCCGAGGAAAGAGATCATACTGATGTGATACTTGCGCTCTGTCAAGTAAATGAGCCCATTGTCTCCATGCAGAGCTGCAATTTTCTCTAATGAGGCCCTTGATAAACGCTGCGTGTGTGGCACGGATATGGACATATTTATCATGCATGGCACATGTGGTTTGTGCTCGTTTGTGTAAATAAAAGACACTCCGTTGGTTTATACCAACATCAACCCACTATTGCAGCTTTACTGCGCCTACTAAAACTAGTTTCCGCTCTGAAAGTTTTTGTTCCATAGTTTGTGAATGCACGAGCATGAGAATTAATATTAATTATGAATAATATTGAAAATGATATTTCCAAAAAGTGGGGAAAAAATGACTATGTGACTGTAACGCATATTTTATCGGAATGTAATGATTTAAATTAAATTTGGCAACATTTTTATTCAGAAGTTACATTAATGGACATTTTTTAAATAGGGATAGTTTTATTTTTTATCAAATTGAAATAACTGTTGTTGTTGTTATTATTGTCATTGATATTCTTATTTTTTATGTTTTGTTTGTTGTAATGCCATTGTTTTTAAATTATTGTATAAAATTCATTAGTATGATTATTTTAGATTTTATTACTTTTGAGCTTGTCATGAATATAACATTTGATGCTGATATGACGTGGTAAAAAAATAAAAATTCAATAAATAAATAAATTACTTTGAAGAAAAGTAAGTGTAAGATGCTATTGTTTTTGTTATTATTTATTATTAATGATAGTTTATTTTTATATTTATTATTGATTTTAATAAATACATTTTTTTGTAGAGAAAATTTTCTATTTAGGCTATTTTATTAATACTTTCTGCTTATGTTTTCATGACAATTGAATCCCCCAAATTCTAATCATTTATTACTGTTTGAGTAATTTTAAGAATTTTTTTTGTTTCCATTATTCTCACTGTTAGCGTATGTTAAATAAATACTAAAAAGTTACTACTTAAATAATGTATAATTTTTTTCACATTACAGTAATGATATCCTTTATTGTAATCGGGATTTTGGGGGTAAATGCAATTGAGAAATGCGTGCAAAAATGCTAGCGTACACAAAGTTCGTTTACTGTAATCACACAGCATCGTATCCCCTAAACCAAAGCCTGATGATGAGGGAGAGCAATCAAAGACCAGAGAAAAGCACATCCAACCACACATTTTGATGAGAGCAGTCACGGCATGACATCATCGCTCATCTTAGAGGAGACTGTTGCGTTTATTGACTGCAGTAAAGCTCATGTAAGCCCACCTTCTGCCAGCCAGGCCTGGTGTCTTTTATCATCATCTTGGGAGGGCATGATATCATCTAGCCCAGCGTCAGCTCCCCGCCATGATGAGCAAGATATTTATTCAAACAAGAACCATCCGCACATCTCGCGTATTTCATATGCTAGAGACGACACTCTTGCGGTCCGGGGTTTTGATGCATTGCTTCTTCATTTCTTTAAACATATATTTCCTTTCAGATTCCTAAGATTAAACCTAGTTTTAAGACTAAGACCTGTGGCCATTTGCATAAACTCATTAGGCTTGTCTTACAAGTAAAAGTCAGTTACATAAACATGTAGATCTGTCTAATTTGATTTGGAAACTAATTACTGATTGGTCAAACAACTAACTGTTTGTCAAACGAGTTCTTAACATAGTGGCTAAGTTTATGCAACCGAACAGAGTAAATTAAGCTATTTGGCCTAAAATTGAATAACTTAAAGTGCAAAACTCATTGCGGCAATGCTGGAGTACTGTAAGTGGTTACTAGGGTGTTTCTAAGGTGTTCTGAAAAGTGCACTGAAAAAAAGTGTGTAGGATTTTTTTCGCAAGACTATTTCTAGTTCTCTCTTGTAAAATGCACTCGCTTGTAAAACATCGGAAATCATTTTATTGCTATGCTAGGATGTTATGAGTGGTTGCCAGGGTGTTGCTATGGTGTTATGGGTGGTTGCTCGGATGTTGCTACGTTACTGACCCAAGTCTAAACAGTCCTACACCCTCAAGTCTTTTTTATTTTTGTTGTCTGTATTGTTTAGGTCCATCTTTCGGTGTACAGTATAAGTCTGTGCTAATGAATCCCAACTTCTGCAGACTCTCTGCTTATTATTTAGGCTTTTATATAAATTTAATCTGCATTAAAATATTTGAGAAAATACATGGTCAAAATATATGACATTCCACAGTCCCTTGAACCAATAACTTATTGGTATATGCTTAGGCAGATAAATATGTTTTCTGATGAGTTGCAAGCATGTTTTTAACTCTCTTGAAGTGTAATATTAGGACAGCGGAGTCTTTCGAGGTGCGGCATCATGTGAAATAAAGATCCAGCGTTTTCAAAGCTCCTCCCATTTCCCTCCTCAAGTATAGAGTTTATCTCTGATGTTCAAGCTGCAACACATTAAGCTCTCTGTGGATGACTTCATAGTGAAACCAGAGGCTTTTACAACAGTCATTAACCATGTCATAACCAGGACCGACGCAACCATAAGGCTCGCTGCCGACTGATGGATCTGCTAAATGAGACGCCTAATCCTGAAATATGGGTGAAATGCTAAACTATTTATGTTAAAACATCCTTTTTAAGTATTTGATGAAGCTTGAAAAAACCTGGATGAACATTTGATTGTCCCACGCTCAGGAGAAAAGAGAGCTCGGGAGTTCTCGAATATGTTTCATTAAAGCATCAACTTTGTCTCGGTTGTTTCTCTGAAAATGCTAAAGAGAAATGTAAATGAAATTGTTGAAACATTAAGAATAGAGATGCACCGATACTAAATTTCTCAGCCGGTTTAGAATGATATCTACCGATAGTTTGATTTTCTTAAAAAAAAATCCCTCCTAAGTCGCAACTAATGCTGTAAACTATACAGGGAAGCCTCTCATTTGGTACAATACTTTAATATTAGAGATTAACATTAACAATAGAGCTATTTTATTTTCAGATATACTAATTACACTCAAATTAAAATGAATTTGAAATGTTTGTATACAACTATAGTATTTTTCATAAACACTTGAATGAAACTCAAACGTGATGCGTAACACGAGAATGAACCTCATTGGTTCTTGCTGAAACTCAAACGTGATGCGTAACATGAGAATGAACCTCATTGGTTCTTGCAGAAGCTCAAACGTGATGCGTAACACGAGAATGAACCTCATTGGTTCTTGCTGAAACTCAAACGTGATGCGTAACATGAGAATGAACCTCATTGGTTCTTGCTGAAACTCAAACGTGATGCGTAACATGAGAATGAACCTCATTGGTTCTTGCTGAAGCTCAAACGTGATGCGTAACACGAGAATGAACCTCATTGGTTCTTGCTGAAACTCAAACGTGATGCGTAACATGAGAATGAACCTCATTGGTTCTTGCAGAAGCTCAAACTTGATGCGTAACACGAGAATGAACCTCATTGGTTCTTGCTGAAACTCAAACGTGATGCGTAACATGAGAATGAACCTCATTGGTTCTTGCAGAAGCTCAAACGTGATGCGTAACACAAGAATGAACCTCATTGGTTCTTGCTGAAGCTCAAACGTGATGCGTAACACGAGAATGAACCTCATTGGTTCTTGCTGAAACTCAAACGTGATGCGTAACATGAGAATGAACCTCATTGGTTCTTGCAGAAGCTCAAACGTGATGCGTAACATGAGAATGAACCTCATTGGTTCTTGCTGAAGCTCAAACGTGATGCGTAACACGAGAATGAACCTCATTGGTTCTTGCTGAAACTCAAACGTGATGCGTAACATGAGAATGAACCTCATTGGTTCTTGCAGAAGCTCAAACATGATGCGTAACACGAGAATGAATCTCATTGGTTCTTGCTGAAGCTCAAACGTGATGCGTAACACGAGAATGAACCTCATTGGTTCTTGCTGAAGCTCAAACATGATGCGTAACACGAGAATGAATCTCATTGGTTCTTGCTGAAGCTCAAACGTGATGCGTAACACGAGAATGAACCTCATTGGTTCTTGCTGAAGCTCAAACATGATGCGTAACACGAGAATGAACCTCATTGGTTCTTGCTGAAGCTCAAACGTGATGCGTAACACGAGAATGAACCTCATTGGTTCTTGCTGAAGCTCAAACATGATGCGTAACACGAGAATGAACCTCATTGGTTCTTGCTGAAGCTCAAACGTGATGCGTAACATGAGAATGAACCTCATTGGTTCTTGCTGAAACTCAAATGTGATGCGTAACACGAGAATGAACCTCATTGGTTCTTGCTGAAGCTCAAACGTGATGCGTAACACGAGAATGAACCTCATTGGTTCTTGCTGAAGCTCAAACATGATGCGTAACACGAGAATGAACCTCATTGGTTCTTGCTGAAGCTCAAACGCGATGCGTAACATGAGAATGAACCTCATTGGTTCTTGCTGAAACTCAAACGTGATGCGTAACATGAGAATGAACCTCATTGGTTCTTGCTGAAGCTCAAACGTGATGCGTAACACGAGAATGAACCTCATTGGTTCTTGCTGAAGCTCAAACATGATGCGTAACACGAGAATGAACCTCATTGGTTCTTGCTGAAGCTCAAACGTGATGCGTAACACGAGAATGAACCTCATTGGTTCTTGCTGAAGCTCAAACGCGATGCGTAACATGAGAATGAACCTCATTGGTTCTTGCTGAAGCTCAAACGTGATGCGTAACACGAGAATGAACCTCATTGGTTCTTGCTGAAACTCAAACGTGATGCGTAACATGAGAATGAACCTCATTGGTTCTTGCTGAAGCTCAAACGTGATGCGTAACATGAGAATGAACCTCATTGGTTCTTGCTGAAGCTCAAACGTGATGCGTAACACGAGAATGAACCTCATTGGTTCTTGCTGAAACTCAAATGTGATGCGTAACACGAGAATGAACCTCATTGGTTCTTGTGGAAGGTCAAATTGATTCATATGGTTAGTTTTACGATGTCTTTATGAAGTTTTTGAAGGTCACAGTGGTAGTTGCGTAGCTGTCAATGGAGGGACAGAAATCTCTCAGATTTCATCAAAATATCTTCATTTGTGTTCTGAAGATGAACGAAAGATTTTGTGTTTGGAACGACATGAGGGCGAGTAATTAAAGACAGAATAAATTTTTTGTTGAAATATCCCTTTAAGCACTTCAAACAAGTATTTTAAAAGAACTTTCCTCTTATACAGGCTTTCACCCCGTCCATCACGTTTGTCGTTTTCTCTGCTGTTGTAAATGTGACTCAGTCGGCTCCACACATGCCCTTATATCCCTGTTGTCAAGGGGTGAAAGGTCATCATGTGTTCAGAACACATGTCATTCCTCTGCTTAAATTAGCTTGTGCACTTTCATTGCTCAGGAAACCTGTTGAAACAACTGTTGGCTGCCCAGAACCAAGACGCGAGGAGAGCGTCTGAAGTGCTTCATTTGCGAGCAGACAGCGACGCGAGCACAGCACCAGCACTGATCTTCTTCTCTGCAGATCTTCTTCTGAAGCCATAAACACCACCTCAGAATGTGTAAAGCGTAATTGAATTGGCAGGAGTTGCTTTTCTCAGTCCTTATTCTCCTTTCCGAAAGCATCTGCTAAACACGTTTTCGAAGGTAAGCGCTTCTGTTTGCATTGCATTCTGGGTCACCCAGAGGTCTCCTGCCGTCTCGCTCTTATCTCCATTCTCCTCTGTTCTCAGTCAGAGAGGAAGTTTTGACAGCCAGACTTTACAACCTCCCGCCTGCGCTTTGCACATGCTCTGACAGAAGTCCAGTGACTTCATCCCTCATTCACGAAAGCTTCCCCTCCTCCTCCCTCTCTCTCTCTCTCTCTCTCTCTCTCTCAGTCCGGCATCATGCCATGCGTTTTCCTCTTGCTGCGCTCTCTGTTCAGTAGCAGATTAGCAGGCTCTGTCGCGCAGCTCCTCCGCCGAAGCCTCACGGCGGCTGCTGGCCGACTCGGGACCGTCCTGCGACACATCTGGGACCGGATCAGTTCCCAGGAGTCCAAGGAGGCCATCCTGGGCTGCGTCTTGTGCATTCTCAACATGCACAAGAAGGTGGACAACTAGATTTTATTTTGTGCTTTTCTTGGACTTGTTGCTTTTTTTCAATTTAGACACCAAATTAAGTTTTCTTTTCATACTGAACTTAACCATGTCGGAGAGCATTGGGAGGAAAGTCCAGCCTTTCACCATCGGGACCAAACTCTCGGCGCCGGCCGTGCCGAAGTGCTCGGACTTGGTTCCAGATGGGTACCTGCCAAATCGCACGTTCTCTGAAAACTGCAAACTGAGGCACCTGAACGAACAGGTGTCTCTCTATCTGGGCCGTGATAAACGCTGCGGGTCGACCCCGGTGAAACACACACGTGAAGACGAACACCTGAACAGAAACACAAGCTCCCCGAACACTGCGTCCAGATCCATTCGCAAGATCACCATCTCCAGCCGGATGGAGGCGTCGAAGGACAGACTGACTCCAGGGATGGACCTGAAGAAAACAAGAGCGAAATCTGAGAATATTAATAACAATAACAACAACACAACCTCCAACGCGCTGCTGCCTAAAATAGTGGGTGTCAGCTGTGAGAATAAACCCAACTCGCATTTGAAGGTAAGAAACGCTTTCTTTGTATTCCTGTATTCGATTTATCTGTAAAAATGTGTCTTAAAGAGGAACTTACAGTAGCTTTCAGAAAAGTCATGCAATTAGAATGAGTGAAAATAAAAGTAAAAAATCTAAAAGTATTCAAGTTTACTTATCAAATGATAATTAGCTAAATGATAATATACATTTAGTGTAAGGCTGAAGTAAAACGTTTTTTTTTTTTTTTATGTGATGAAGATATTAAACAAAAATGCTTAACTTTTACAAAATTATATTTACGGCAATATAATATTACATAATGTGTATGAAAAACCAAGCCATTGATATCCAGAAAATGCAATTTTCTTTCTTTTTTTAAATGCATTCTCATCTCATCATTATCAGCATGCATTTTATTTATAAAGCACATAATATTCATTTTAAATAAGTGCTTTATATATGTAATGAATGAATGTATGAATTAATAATTATTAGGACGAATTCAATATTAAGACAAAAATGCGTAGAACTTTTACAAAAATCTATTTAGTTATTACATCAATATTATTATTATACAATTAAATCTGTGGGGAAAACGTGCGGGAAAAATACATTATTATTAATGATCAAATTAGCATACATTTTATTTAAAAAGCACATAATATTCGTCATAAATAAGTGCTTTATATACATAATGAATGAATGAATGTTTATTTCAGGATGATTTAATATTAAGACAAAAATGCACCAACAACAAATCTGTTTTTTAGCGCAATATAATATTACATTGATATTCGGAACAACAATGTTTTTATTTAGGTTGCTCTGGTTGATTTGTTTAATTTATGAAGCACGTGATATTCTTGATAATCAAGTGCTTAATAAATATAATAAATTAATGAATGAGTGTATGAGCAAAAAGCTTTTTTACATATTTTTTAACTGGTTATTAATAGGGTTAATATTAAGACAAAGGAGGCACAATCAACAAATCTGTTATAATATAGTTCATTAAATTGATGTGTGATTAGAAAAACCTACAGTAAACATTTAAACAGGAACTAATCCGCTGAAATCTCCTGGTGTCGAGGAAACTCAAGAGCCTCTTCTTCATGTTGTCTGTGTTTAGCAAAAGCTTCCGTGATCAAAACATAAGGAGACGTCATGGAAACGGTACACAAATATACGGCGATGATGTCATCACTCTTTCAGCTTTAATATTAGTTGATGCACATGAACTGATAGGCACGTCGTCTTCTACGAGCTGGAAAGCGCAGTGTGTGTGTGTGTGTGGTTCAGATGATGTGTTTATTATGTAACGCTGCTCAAGTTCAGATGATGTCAGAGGTTCGGCTCAAAGGCTCCTTTCTATTACCTTCCACTCTCAGGATTCAGCGTGTGTTCGCTCGGGCTTTGTTTAATGTCAGTGGGTCAGCAGGAGACACCGTTCACGTTTATACTATACAACATAAAGATATACTGTGGGGTCTAAGAAGTCTGATAACACTAGTAAAAAATGATCCTTTTTTCTTCTCATGTTTATTTCATTCCAAATTGCATTATCAGTATCAGTTTGAGTGAAAAGTTTTGAAATGTTTAGAAATGTTAAGGATTTCTAGTATTTGGTTTGTTCTTATATTAATACAATGCATTATAATACAATACAGTACATAATATAATATAATTAGTGCTGTCAAATCGATTAATCGCATCCAACATAAAAGTTTGTGTGTGTATATATATATATAATACTTACAAACTTTTATATTAGATGCAATTAATCTAAATATAATATATAATAATATAGCAATATAATACATCATTTAATAAAGACAATAACCATAAAATAATAACATAATAATAATAAATGTTAATTTATATAGCACCTTCACATAGGCTCATGTTTGCGTTAAAATAAATAAATGGTATATTTTTATTGTATGTTTGTGTATTTTAAAACCTACAAATAATCGGTTTTGGTCATGAAAACCAAAACAATATTGTCCATATCCCATATAATAGTTATGGATCACACCGGCTCATTGTTTGTGTGTTTGTTCAGGTGTTGCTGTGTAAAGATGGTGAGAAGCAGTGCAGTGCTGACCGAGAGAAATTCACCTCTTCTCCACAGGTAAACCTTATGATTTACCAGATTAATAACACTATTCTGAAGTGACTGACATCATACTAGAGAAACTTAAGTAGGGGAGAGCGGGGGCGAAAGTACCATTTTTCAGAAAAACATCATTTTAAAAGATGATGGTTTAGACAGAGATATAATTTTGCTGTGGTCAGTCACTCACAAGTGTGGTCTATCAATACCAGGTGGAATTTTGTAAAAATGTAGAACAACTTCAGTATAATTTCACTTTGAACTTAAGACTGCTCATGTTACTTTCGACCCCATCAGTTGGGACGAAAGTAACACAACAATATACAAGCTAGATTTTTTGTGTTACTCTTGTTTTTTTTAGTTGTTTTTTTAGCCTAAATATACCTGAGTATGACCTTGTTAACATGTAACTGCAAACATATTTTGGCCTTTATCTTTGAAAAAATTGTTAATTTTTTTTTTATTTCAGTTTCATCACATGTTTTAAAAGTAACCCAACAGTACAAACTTGAATTGTTTAGAATATTTTTTTATTGTCAATCGATTTTATAATCGATTTTATATAATTTTTTTTCAACATGAAAAATATGAAAATTAAAATAAATTAGCATAATATAAATTCTCAACATAATGTAACAATAGTTATGTTTCCATCCAGCTGTTTTTATGCATACATTTAAAATGTGCATAAAAAACATCTGGATAGAAACCCTGCAAATTCATAGGTGGAGGTGTTAAAGCTATAAGGTATGGCTAAAGCCTAAATGTGACTAGGGTAAATGGAAACAGATTGAGTGGAAAAAAAAATGGTGACACAGAAATCAGCTGATTTAAATGTGACTTAATCTTTAAAAGCCCCCTCAGAAACATCTGCCATATTCTGTTGGTATAATATGACATAAACATGTTTTAATAAATGCTGCAACACACAGAAAGTCACCACATTAGCAGAGGGACAAAAGAAACACTTGTTTTCCCTATAGCGGGACAAAAGTAACAAGTGTTACTTTCGTCCCGACAGGAACTCCTGACATTTAAACCCGATTTACTTTTATACTGAAAAACTCTGACCAGGCAAACTTCAGGATGTGTTACAGCACTAAATAACCTATAGATTGATCATTACTGTGTGACACATGAAACGAAAAACACAACTTGTAATTAAAAAAAATGACCACTTCAGTAATTTACTTATCATACTCGAAAGCTGCTTTCCGGACCTAACCGCGGGGAACGATGATGAAATCACGTGATATTTAGCAGCTCGGTCACTGGCTGCATGCCGAAAGTGCTGTCATAGCTTGAAACGCAAATGTAGTCAGGGCTCAGAGATCATCACTTTGTTACTTTCGTCCCGTGTTACTTGCTCCCCTACTAGTATGACCAACATTTTATTTCAATTAGTTTTAGTTTACTATAATAACCCCTTTCGCTGCTATTTCTGTTTCCATGTAACTCTCATTTGTGAATTATTCTTATTGCATTTAGGAATTTATAAATCTTTTTTTTTTCACTCTTATAGAAGCAAATATCTTCACTGAACAACATCAGAGCTCAAACATTTATGTTATTGTTAAAAATCTATTTCTCTAAGGAGAAAATGAATAATTTGCGGTAACACTTTATGTTTACACTTTGTTTTAAGGTGTCATTGTTACAGTGTAATTATATAAGTACTGAGTAATAATAATTAACTATACATGTACTTACTATAGTGTTAGGGTAGGATTAGGTTTTGGTTGAGGGTTAGTTGCATGTAGTTATGCATAATTTACGGTTAATACTATGTAACATATGTAACAAGGACACTGTATAATAGTGTTACCCACTTTATTTTACAGTGTCCTTGTTACACATGTTACATGTAGTTTCTTACTCTAAATTATGCATATTTAAAACCCTAAACCAAACCCCAATCCTAACCCTAAAGTACGTACATGTAGGTAACTAACATAACTCACTACTACGGTAACACTTTATTTTACAGTGTCCTTGTTACATATGTTACATGTACTTACCATAGTAATAACAGTAAATGATGCATAATTACAGCAACTAACCCCCAACCAAATCCTAACCCTAGGAAGTACATGTTGTTAATTATTATTACTCAGTACTTAAATGTATAATTACATTGTAACAATGACACACCTTAAAATAAAGTGTAACCCTCACTACTTACACTGTAACAAGGCACCTTAAAGTAAAGTGTAACCTAATTTGTGCAGACTTTTAGATAGTAAGCCAATGGGATTGTAACTATATGCTGTATCGGTTTGCAGATTTCTTGTATTTCTTGTTCCTCTTGCGTTGTAAAACCGTCTCAAGCGCACGACTGACCCCAAACCTCTCTGTGCAGCAGAATTAGATTTTGTCGGTGAATTCCCTCTTGAGTGGTTTGTGTTCAGCCGTAGCCAGATGTATATAAGATAATGGGCTCTTGGAATTTAGGAAGTGATGTCAGTGGCGCAGCAGGCCAAGCCTAAACGACTTATTATTTTAAGTGTTCAGTTGGGTTTTGCAGAGGAAAAAGCAGCGGTGAAACTTTTACAGGCGTTTTGGGTTAATGTGAGTCGAGGCCCTTAAACGCGAGTGGGCTTTGATGAGGCGTGGATGTGGTCTCGGACACCTGTCCTGTGCACGGCGCTGTTGTTTCAGAGGCACGATGCCTGCGGAATAAATGTTTACTTGGAGCATTATGGGAAATCAGCTCACAAAACAAACTGGTGGCCTGTGGGCCGAGGCTTGAGTCATCCTGCGATCGGGAATCTTTCCTCACTGCGACATGTGGAAAACATGAGGTCATACAGGATGAGATGAGACTGGACATGGACGGGACACGCCGAGCGATGGACACAGCTTACATTTAGACTTTTTTGTCTTGTTTTCCAGTAAAAATATCAGAACGTACATAAAACCACTTGAGAAGCAACATTGCTTAAGATATTCTGACTTGTTTAATTAAGTGTATTTTTTTTTTAAACATCGGCATGTTTTTTTTTTTTAAATTTTATATGTGGAGTGTATATTTTCTTTATGCATATTCTTTTATTTGCTTAAAACAAACAAATTGTGCTTATTGGATTTACGACCATTTAAAAAAAAATTTAAAAATATTGCTTAAAACAAGAATAAACAATATATAATATATGCTTTTAATATATATATATATATATATATTTGTATAAAACAAGAAACAAAATTTGCTTATTAAATTTATGACCATTTTTAAAGCATTAATTAAAAATTATTGCTTAAAACAAGAATAAAAAATAGACATTCATACTTAAATACAGTATATATATAAATATATATATATATATATATATATATATATATATTTGTGTGTGTATATATATATATATATATATATATATATATTTGTAATTTATACATTTAATATAAATAAAATACAATATATAGTATACTTTTATAGTTTTAAAAATATATACATGTTTATTTTTAATAATGATTTATTTATTTATTTATTTAAGAATTGTTGAGTGGTTCCATTGACATCTGAAGTAAATGCATCTTGCAGAATATATATCTAATAATGAAAAACAAGACAAAGATACCGATGAAGATGAATTTTTTGCAGTATAAAGTTTTTGGAAACAAACACATGCTCTCAACTTTTATTTCTGATGGCGATGATAGGATAAAGTAACGGGCCGCCCTTTCCCAACATCGGCACAGATGTTTCCTGACTTTATTCACTTTGTGAAATTGTTCGGGCACTTTAAATGTGTCCTCGCCACCATTATCATCCTCGGTCTTCTGGTTATATAAGACTGTTTGCAATGGCTTTCTGTATTGTAAACGGTGTCATTATCTGTTCACAGCAAACATTTACAGCTCCAGTCAGTCAAGAGACTACCATTAGACATCATTTGATTGGATGTGCAATAGCAAATTATCAACAGCATCACTATTACTGTTGCACATGTGTTAGTGATAATAACCAATGTGTTTTCTCATTCTTTTCTGTGTACTCTTGTGGATCATTTCCCACATATTTAAGCTGCTCTTCCTCACTCGTAGTCATCAATGACATAATCACTGTGGGAATTTACTTTGTGGTTGTGTGATCTGAAATGACCTTGTTATTTGTTTTTCAGCCCTTTCATTCTGTAAGCGTCTAACTCTCAGTCTCAATATAAACTCACAATGACGTCACACAAACATCTCAGGCTGGCCAGCACAGAATGTTCAGATGTTTTAGCTCGTGTATATTACCACTTTTTCCCCATGAATAAGTGACATTTTCTTATTTCTTTCCCACACAGACCCATATACTCAAAACCCAAACAAGAAGGGACGCGGTGGACAGTCCATCCTGTGAGCTTTTGGTTTCAAACGTCTCATCGGTGCAGAATGACCACGGTTTCACCCAACAAAACACCGTTTTTAACAAGGAGATCACTCAGGTATGATCGCTGGACTCTGACTATCATCTGCACGTATTTGAAAGTCAAGACAGATTACAGTAAAGGAATAATTCTCATAAAAGTTAAACAATTCACTAGTGGTGTTTTCTGTGTTATTCATTTGCATTTTATGTACTTGGCAGATGATTTTTATTGCTTTTATTGCATTCAAGGCATGGATTTTTAACAATAATTATTACATTTGATGCATTCCTGGGAATCAAACCCCTGTTTCAGAGCTGCTAACACAGTTTAAGCTGTAAGAATGCTATTTACGGTGAAAAGGTCACATTTCACACCAAACGTCAAACATATTGTAAGAAAATTAAGTCTAATAAGTGTAACTATTTATTTTAACAATACAAAAATATGGCAATAATTGTTTTATTCAAATCAGCCAAAATAAGTTTTTAATTAATCAGTGCAAATTATGCAAGCATAAAATAGATATAAAATACCATTTAAATGATATTTCTATATATATATATATAAAGTATATTTTTATAATAAATATAAATACAATTTAAATAACATCTGTACTTTTTGTAGCATTATAAAATGATAATGTCACAATGCAAAAAATTGGATGGATGGATAGATAGATTGACAGATGGATGGATGAGTAGATAGATAGATAGACAGACAGACAGACAGACAGACAGACAGACAGACAGATAGATAGATAGATAGATAGATAGATAGATAGGTAGATAGATAGATAGATAGATAGACAGATCAATAGATAGGCAGACAGACAGACAGACCGATAGATAGACAGATAGATAGATTGACAGATGGATGGATGAGTAGATAGATAGATAGACAGACAGACAGACAGACAGACAGACAGATAGATAGATAGATAGATAGATAGACAGACAGACAGATAGATAGATAGATAGACAGATCGATAGATAGTCAGATAGACAGACAGACAGACACACAGATAGATAGATAGATAGATAGATAGATAGATAGATAGATAGATAGATAGACAGACAGACAGACAGACAAACAGTCAGACAGATAGACAGACAGACAGACAGATAGATAGATAGATAGATAGACAGACAGACAGACAGACAGACAGACAAACAGTCAGATAGATAGATAGATAGATAGATAGATAGATAGATAGATAGATAGATAGATAGATAGACAGACAGACAGACAGACAGACAGTCAGATAGATAGATAGATAGATAGATAGATAGATAGATAGATAGATAGATAGATAGAAGAGGTTGACCTGTTTTTGGTCATTTTGTCATTTTTTCCCTCTAAACTGATGTCAGAAGTAGTGAATTGTTTGAGTGATTGCATCACCAAAGTGGAAAATTACACTTGCAGTTTACAGACAAAAGAAGAACGCGTGCAGATAAAGGTGTAAAGCGAGTGTTCTGGCCCTCTGACCCTGTCCTAGCCCTTCTGTTTCTCTTCTGTGCTTCTCTTTCTGTGGACTTGCAGAGCGGCAGCACAGGGGAGTGGGAGGGAACAGCACAGCCACAAGAGGAGCAATTATTTTGGGATGAGATCATTGTTTGGCCCCGTCTGTTCACGCCTCTGGTCTTCTGAGGCTCGAGTGCTCTCGTTCTCCCATCGCCACACACTCGCTCTGACATACAGGGCATTTGTGCTTCAGGACACAGCTGCTCAACAGCCCATGTGACCCATGAAACTCACTGAGTTACAGCGCAGTGTTTCAGATGACAGACGAGCGGAACACGTCCTTAATGTTAATAGGCTAAAGAACCGCTGCCATTTGTTTAGGAAATGGCCTTTGGATATATTTATTCTTACGTTCGTGTTGGGCAAACCCTCCATCTCTTTATGGGATTCAGTTGACTGATTGACGGAGTGTAGCATTATAGCGTTGGGGATGTGGAAACGAGACTCTGTTTAAGAAATCCCAAATGAAGGTAAATTAAAGGAGTGAAAGTCAACACATCCTCCAGCGCTCTTTAAGACTGCCCCGTAAAAACCTTTATAATGTAGAGACCATAATATTGTGTATTCTGTAGGGATCCACTTAAAAAAGTGCGTTAATTCTAAACTTATATACCAATTAAATGAAACTAGATTCATATTCAAATTAAGTATCTACTCTGAAAGAAAGGAAATTAATACTTTTATTCAGCAAGGATGCATTAAGTTAATCAGAAATGACAATAAATACATGGTTAATGGTACAAATAAATGCTGTTTCTATCCCTGAACAAAAAATGTTTCACTGTTTTGACAAAAAAAATTATAAGCACAGCTGTTTACAACATTGATAATTATCAGAAATGCTTCTTGATCGGCAAATCATCATATTATAAGGATCATGTGACACTGAAGACTGGAGTAATGATGCTGAAAATTCAGCTTTGATCACAGGAATAAATTACAGTTTAAAATATATTCACATAGAAGACAGTTATTTTAAATGATAATAATATTTCACATTATTGCTGATTTTGCTGAATTTTTTAATGCTTGGTGAGCAGAAGACTTTTTTTCTTTTTCAAAAACATTAAAAAATCGTATATCTGTGGGATTATTTTGACCTGTTTCATCGTCCAGCAAGTGAAAATCGTTCTCCTGATCGTTTAGCAAGCGAACAGCTCAAAGTATGAGGAAGATTTTTCAATTCCTATCAAACATTTCCTAACTCAATAACCTCTTGATATCAATGTCACTCTTTTTGCTAATTCACTCAGAGAAGGAAGTTGAGATGCCCGTATGACATCAGGCACGCTGATGACATCTATAGCGGTATATATATATCGTTTCACCGAAACATGCGGTATGATTTACAGAATGTTATTTTTTTGAAGAACAGACTATTGTTCTAAAGGGAAGCGGAAGAAACAAAGGCTTCGGCCTCCTGTATGAAGTCATCGAAACGAGGCGATAGAGCTGTTTACACAGGCCTCCAATATAGAAATACCTTTGAGCCTGTGGGAAGCCATTAAAAATAATGGCTGATCTTTTATTAGAAGTGACATCATATTATTTTTTATCTGCACTGTGAGATCTTGCCAAGCATTGTGGTGTTTTTTTCTTCGCTTTTGTCCACATGTGATGTGAATCTCCGTGTTTTTGATGTGAGAAAGATTTCGCTTTATACTCTCAAGACCACGCATTTCTGAAGAATGTGAAAAACAAAATTGACGTGTCCTCAGCAATCAATCACATCTGTCGGTGCGGGACGAATTATGAGGCGAAGATTACTATTTAATATGTGCACTAGTAGTGATGGTTTCTTTAGCCGTTATCCCCAAGCTGTCTCCTTATGTTTAGCCTGATTTGTTGGTTTTATTGGCTTTGGAAATCACAACGCAAACCGCTGCGTTTAGTCTTGTAGAAATGACAAGTTCATTTAACAATCCGTTCGTTGGCGGTGATGTGGGTGGGCTTTTTGAGGACCGCCAGTGGTCATACATTGTGTTCATACCAAATAAACATGTCCAGGACCTATCTGGGCTCGGCCACCTGTTTTCTATTCGCGCAGTGCAAACATGGCCAGAAATGGTGCTTTCAAAAGCCTTATGCAACAATCCGTGCGCTCCGGCCAAAAGAAACCTTTGCTGCTCGTAACGGTACGTCTGAGAAACAGCGAGCGATCTCCCGATGATGTTTCTGAAGTGTTTCTGTAAGCCGAGACACAAGTAATCGCTGTGTTCTTCAGAAACAAGAACTTGTCTTTCCTCGGCGTGAAATAATAGCGAGTGACTGTGACTTCACACATGTGCTTTAAAGAACCCTTTAAAATCTATTTGCTTAATATTGTGTTTCCACAGTGCTCTCAGAAAGCTAAGCGAGCGTAAAATGGGCCTTAAGTGTCTCAACATGTGCTCATGTTTCAAGCATTAAGAATAAAGTACAAAGAAAAAACAGAAAGGATGAAACTAACATGTGATCCAGGCTTAATAGTTCAGAAATTGGTCATTTTGCGTGGAATTGCCTTTTGTTTCGGCCAGGTTTCTCCAATAATAGTAGCATTTAAACGTTTGGGGTTGGTACGATTTTTAATCATCAGCAGGCAGCATCCATTTAATAATTTTAATAAATATAAACTTTTACACCAGTGGCTCCCAACCTTTTTTTGTCTGAGACCCCCTTTTTCCCAAGAAAATATTTTAGGGCCCCCCTTCACATTTAATGATATTATCGCTCTTGTAAGCTTGCAGCAAGGATGACAAAATATGTTGTTTTCAAACAAACGGTATGTTTACTATAAACAGATATGTTTATGCACAAATAATAGCCTGTAATATTGAGAATACACTAACAAAAACATCAGTAAGCCCTTTGTAATTTAAAAACGTAAGCCTAGGAGAAGCCTATAAATTCGCCCTATTTGAAATGCAAAAACAAAAAAAATCACACTGGTGTGTAGGTAAAAAAAATAAAGAATATAGACTATTACTAAATGACTGTTGTCTGGGGCCTCAATACTTGCATGTTATTTGTGAGGCTTTATCAATGTGAGGCTCTATTTTTACGCTTTTGGCGCTATAGCGAGCGATAAAAAACTTGCGTTGATTAACAGAATAATGCGTCTTTCGGAAGAACATTGTAGCCGGAACTACTTCTCTCTGTGTACGTCTATGACGAGTCCCGCAGGTTCTGGGCTCCTCCGCAGCGGCAGTGATCCGAACCAGTGTAAAATAGTCCCAATGTAAACACCTATTATAGGTGTACCATAGTGGTTCAGGATAAGACAAAAACATGGATTGAATAATGGATTCATGATGAACTCGCTCGTTATATCAATTTTGTAAATTTTGAACAGAAAAAAATTAAGGACTTTTATTTTATGCTCATTGCTCAAAACATTATGCTCATTGCTCAAAACATTTCAAAATATGACGCGACCCCCCACAGAGCTCGCTGAGGCCCCCTTGTGGGCCGCGACCCCCCCTGTTGGGAACCGATGTTTTACACTATGTTATTATTGCATACTGTTTAATGTACAACAACACTGAGGTGCTAATAGTATCTGCCACTATTTATAAGTATAAATAGCATCTAGCTACTATTCACACTTATTGCAAAGTAAATACTGCCATTTTTAATTAGTGTAAATAGAATCTATGGCTAAGAAAATATGCTATTTTTACTTGGTGTAAATGGAAATGGTTGTTATTGTTATTCCTTATTTGAAATAGAACACTTTTTGTAACATTCTAAATGTGTTAACTGTCACTTTTGTGTTCCAAATTAGTCACTCGTGAGGTTCCATTTCAATTAGTTGTAAGTGTTTAAACTTTAAAGGAAGCGTTGTGTGTTTGTGTCCCGCAGGCTGAGGCGTGGATCAGAGCGAAGCTACGAGACCTGCGGGACGGCGGTAACGTACAAAAATGTCCTCTGACCGACTGGGAGGAAGTTTGCCAAACACTCCAGAGAGATTTGAAGGACTTTGAGAACACAGTCATACAACTCAACCAGGTGAGGACAAACTGTCTTCATTAGGACAGTAAGATTGATGAATCATCGTTCAGGTTTCAACAGGTTCCAAAATCAACAAAAAGAAGTTCTCCCTTTTGCAATTAAATGGCAAAACATTTACAAATTGTTATGGAAACAATCTTTTAATGCTGACCCGTCAAAGCAATTTTAAACGGCTCAATTGTGAGACATCCAAAATGACAAAAAAAAAAAAAAAAAATTCCCCCGAGCACAGCTAAATTTGTCCTCTTTTCCTACATTTTGAAATTGTACATTGCAAAGAATTAACCTCTCCTGACACACATCCCTGGAGGGGTTGCACAACTGGAACTCCTGTTAGTCTAAGAGAAGGGGAACGAGGACTTGGGTGGATTTCAAGTCCTCTGATATGATTAAACTGTTGTTTTAGCGGACTGTAAATCATCAGAATGTTCTTTTGTAGCTTGTGTAATCCTGCTCAATGTTTGTGCAGATGGGAGAGCAATTAATGTGCAAGCTTAACCCGACGTCTGACCTGGTAAAGAAACAGCTGGGTCAGATCCGCGACCAATGGAACGCACTCAAACAGACGGCAGCCAATCAAATCAAGGCGATGGGCGGAGCTAAGACTCTCCAGGAGTTTAACAAGAAGGTGGACCGTCTGGAGGCATGGATCAAAGAGAAGGTTAAATACTAAACCTGGTTATACTAATTCACAAAGCCTTTGAATGGGATTGGTTTTGGATTTTGTCCTGAATCAGTAATCTTAGTGGTTTATATAGAGAACATGGAGGTGATTCTGCGTTAGGATAAACATATCACAGTCACGTTTCAATTCACAACCAAAAGAGACAAATATGAATGTATATTTTGCATAAAAAAAATTTATGCTAATTTTTCTTTGTGATATTATTTTCATGACACATTTTCATACACATTTTCTACAAAATTCTCATTTATTACACATACTTTAATGCATATGGATTCTTTACTTTTGAGCTTTTTTAATTCCTTGCATTTTTTTAAATGATGCTCATTAATATAGTACAGTAAAAGCGTCCTGTAATAAAATTAGCCTTATTTTAAGGCAGTTTAACAAATACTAACATGATGTACAAATATTTAAAATTTAATTTCTCAAATTACTGTAAATTTGTTTGTTTGTAATGAGAATTTTCTTTTGGTAAAATATAATTTTTGAAATATGTTTTGACAGGTTTTGTGTGATTTACCTGCTAACTGGTAATGAGTAAATGTGTAGAATGAATAAGATTTGGGTTCAATTTAATTCTACATTCATCATTTATTTTAATATTATTCAATATAAGTCAAAGTTTCAGTAAAGTAATGATAAAAATACACTTAAAAAACAAAGTACTTAAGTTATAGTAACCTTACAGAGAGTTACTATCAATGTGAAAAAACATCACTGTGAAATTTACTTTAGTGAGCTAGAATTTTTACAATGAATTTTGGTATTTATCATGCTATATGTTTATTTATGAAATGTATGGTTTGCAACAGAACATAGAGGCATATGCATTTTTAAATATGTTGAAATATGTGTGCTTTTGCTCATATTTTTACTCTTTTTCTTCACTCATTAATCGTCTGCCTGCTTTGCATCTGCGTTCAAGAAGCCGAGGTGTTACTTAACAAGTCTGTTTTACATCTCACCATGGTAGCCAGGCTCATTTAGAGCAACAGTAGCCGTATTCAAAGCAAACAATCACTGGGCTACAACAATTCAGGGCTGTAAAGCTTTTATATCTGTGTCAGCAGGAGCGGGAACAATCGCTGGCCAACATCCTTGGGGAAAACACTGACAAGATGCAGCTTACCAGGAAGATACTGGATTTGAAACAGGTGGGTGATTCCAGACAACAACCGCAGAAATTGCTGCTAAATTCTCAGCCGGCATCAATTATCGGTACTGGAAAACAATTGGCTTTTTTGAGGTAACATGTATGTTAGTAAGTGCTTCCGTTTATGCACATATAGGCCACTATTCCTTCCTTTATTTACTCACAGATTCACTAGCATCCTTCAAGCCAATTGAATCAGCCATTTGTGCTTCTAGGGTTGGGAATAATAGACCATTGCCAAACATGTGATTCAAGCACCTGGTTTTAAATGTGGCTGGGTTAAATCTAAGATTATTAGAGCTCAGGGAATCTTGTGTGCTTAAAGGGATACTTCGCCTCTGGAAAGATGAATGTGTATTTAAAATGGGTCATTTATGTGGAAGAAATGTGAAATTATTTTTGAATTTGGAGCTTTCTAGACTGAGAAAAGCCAGAAAATGTATTTTTGGCTTATGTGGATGAAAGACAACAACTCCCAGAATGCACTTGCTTCGCTGCCCTAGGAGGCCACGCCTACCGGTAACAGAGCGCAGTAGTTAAACAACAAGTCTAGGCTACTAGTGAGTCTCCGTGATGAGTCTGCCCGGGATTTCGAGATCGCACAAAATGTCCGGGATTCGGCTTTTGCGTTCTACAGTCGCCATTCATCATGTTTTCTGTGGCGAGCAGGACGAGTGAGGGCCGCGGGAGAACGACGCGAGGCCGGTGGCGTGATTACTGATGAGCGACACCTGTGAGACGCACCGGTCTCGTATCTCTCACGGAGGAGCGGGAATTTTCTTAGCAATGTTAAAACGCACATTAATCGATCACTTGTTTAGCGTTCATGTAAACACGACATTCAGATTCACCAATCGGAATGAATTCAGTTAGATTGAAACGAAAGGTGTGCATGTAATCAATGAATGGCGACTGCAGAAAGCAAAAGCTGAATCCCGGACATTTTGCATGATCTCGACGGTCGGACATGGTAACCCCTACTACTCGGCTTTCTCCTACTAAGTTACTCAGCTTTCTCCACAGAACAAGAGCCTGCTAGCTTAGCTTCCAAAAAAGATGTCTGACACTATGTGTAGATTCTGTGAGTGAGATCCCACCCTCTATGGGCGGGTTGAGAGCATGCGGGACAGCTCCTACTGGCTGTAGTCTTTAGCCTCTGGCCAAAAAATCCTCAGATGACACAAAATTACGTTTTTTGCGTCATCGGAGGATTTTTTCCAGACAAAAAATACATAAATCTCTCGTCTCAGGGACATATGAGGATGGAAAGCACGGTAATTTGAAAATACTACAGGTTTTCTACTAATACAAAGCTTAATGCTAAATCCTGAAGTATCCCTTTAACTTTCTTTCAGGATGAGCAGCTCTATCATAATCTTCATGAGGAGATCAATCATATGGCCATCAGACTGGAAAAACAGGGAAAGACTGAAGGGAAGACCATCTCAACCCGCAGGAAACACATCAACAAAATGTTAGTGCACATAATTAATAATAATACATAAAACATGATTACAGACCTTTAGAGTCACTTTTTGTACAAACTTTTTAAAATTAAGTATTTTAATATATGGTTATTATATAAAAACATATGGTTATATATATATATAAATTTAAAGGGCCCAAAACAAACTTTTTGCCACACCTGACTTATAGACTTTTTTTTTTTACCAGCCATGAAACAGATTAATCCTTATTAAAGTTTAAAAAGTTATTCAGTCAAGAGCAATGAGTGATTGTTCTTTGTTTTTTGTTGTTTGATTAACATTAATGACAAGGACGGCAGTAAGAATATTAGGCTGCTGTCACTTTAAGAGCTAATGCACGGATCCAATATACTATTACACGTGTGTTTTATTTCTCAAATGTTTACGTTCAGTTAAGACATAACTGACTTTGTTTACAAGGATACCAGGGCGTTTTGCCAATTTTGTTTGAATATGTCTATTCAAGCGCAAGAAGATGTGAAAGAGAGCTCGCACGAGTAACGAATTGAGTTCCCTTTCACGTCGTCTTAAGCTTGAATAATTAAATTGGCAAGGCTTTAACTTTCGTGACGATGCAACCCTGTCAACTGTCCCGAGCGTTGTTCACTTTTGTCCACATTTATGTTGTCACAATTTTGCATTGTTAGAATTCATAAAAATGTTAGTGGGCAACTGGTGATTGACACGTTTCATATACTCGCCAACACCAATTTTTATTTGTATTTGGCGCTTAGCGAATCTTCATTTTAGGCCTGTATATGTATGTTTGTATATACATATATATATTTATATTATCATTTTTATTTGTCGACTATCTAGGTGGCTAAAGGCCCAGTCGCACTTGAAAGAATATCATGAGAATCTTCAGCTTGCCCTCGAAGTCTCATCCTTCTACCAGCAGGCGGATAATCTTGTCTCTTCCATCAATAACATGGTAATCATTTTCCTTCATATTTCCATCTATTTCAGTTCAAACCCCACAGGAAGGCCATTATTCTGACGTGTCCTTTGATGTGAATATACACCCCACTGCTGCACTGAATGTTGAGGTGCTGATGTAATCCAATAATTTTATTTATGGTTTTGCTCCTTTTTTATCTTTTCATCCAGAGAAAAAGCCTCTCTCCGAGCAATGGAGTGGAAAACGGCCGAGACGGGGAAATTCGGGACATTGCCAGTCAAATCATGGTGTGCGATCCAAAATTCATATCCCGTTCTAGCTACAGGATAGCTATGTGCCGTTAGTTCACTGTCCAACTGTCTGTCAAACAGCATCTTGACGCCCGTGTTTGTTTTGCTGTGTCGTTCTGTGTGGTTCCAGATGCTGGATGTGACTGTTTCCCAGTTATCCAACCTTCACCCGGCGCTGGCGGCCCGGGTCACACAGAAGCAGAGCGAGTTAAAAGACTCCTGGGCCGTCCTCCAAAAGACTCTCAGGTAACTCAAACCACCATAGTTATAAACCGCACAAACCCTATGGTGTCCTCTCGGGGACACAAGCCATTTCACTCCTTAATGGGCAAACTGTAGGCTTTCCACAGAGCCGAAGGCACTTTCCACAATCCTGTTTTTGTTGCATTTGTATTCCCCTCCACCAACCGTGTGGTGCACAGCCAGGGAAAACGTTACCAAATGATAATTAGATGCATATAAAAATGCGTGCTTATTTTCATAATGTCAGCTATTACCAATCGGAATCCCCCCTCCCGCTTAACGTAATGTTTTAAAATACTAAACACCAAAACAAGCCGTCTAATATAACATTTTGTTGGAAATTACTCTGTTTGTTTGTTTGTTTGTCTGTTTGATGCAGTTTTGCAACTGAATCCAAGTTTGAGCTTGTTTTGCATTTTATTGCTCCATCATCTAAGGCGTCCATATTGATTTCATTGTCGTTTGAGGTCTAAAAGTCTGCGATTCCTGCTCCCGAGGCCAGTTAGTCATAATAAATAACGTGCTTACTGCGGAAAGATTGCCATCTCCTCCTCATGCCTTCGGTTGAGGATGAAGAATGTTTATCCCTGTAATTACAGGAATTTATTCCTTATATTAAATTCATAAGAGTTTATTTGGGCACTGCAGATGTTTAATCAAGATGAATTCATGGCAAAAGTTACTAAAGGTGAAATAATACACAAACAGCTCGTTCTGTTCGGTGAATGTAGTAAAACTTCACAGGAACATTTCTGAGGGAAATTAATAAAGACTTATTCATAAAATTATAAAAATATTTATATTATTTTATTATATTATACATTGATTAACCCTTAAATGCATGAATGTTTCACCAATCATTATTACATAATTGTATTTTATATATTAAACAAAACAATTATATATAAATATATTTATTTGTTTAAAATTGTTTCTATTATATATTTTTAGTAAATAATAATGCTGTTCCATACTAGTCATTCATTATTAGTGGCGTTTTGCAAAGCCAAACACCATTCACAAAGAAGAACTAGTAACTTATGTATGTATGTGTGTGTTATCCTCCAAAAGTTTAGCATTTCATTCTTTAAATCCCCTGAATCTGGTTATTCCCATGTGTGTATTTATTTTAAGACATGATGCAGAGTGTTTAGTCATCCGTCTTGGTGGCTTCGTTTTGAAAAACATTTTGGAAGTTACAAATACCAGATGTGTAATCAGCTATCACCAGTCACTCACAGTCACTATATTAAATCTGCTTAGAGTGACAGTAAATGAGAATCCACCGTCGACATAATTAGAGTCAGGGATGAAACTTCTGTTTTCTTGGCTCGGGTCTCCAGTGCTGTTGGCAGGTCGGTTTGATGGCTGGGTGTTTGTGTTTGTAGGAACGAAAAGGCAGCTCAACTACCCTCTTTAAGCAGGGGCAGCAGTGACCCTGAAACCTCCAGCCCAGAGACGCCCGGCAGCGTGGGAACAGACACACACAGAATTATGGGAAAGGAGGTTAAAGAGGAACAAAATCGTCTGAAGGGGTTTACGGTATGCAGTTATAATTGTACTGTTATATTTACTTACTTTCTTATGTTGCCTATTTTTCTTTGCTTCCTTTTTGGTGCTCTTGTCGAGCGGAAATACATAAATGACAAAGTAATTTTCACAAGCGTTTTCACATAGTGTCTCCCAAAACATGAAGCATCAAGCTATAGACGTTACACGATCGCCGAGAGCGCTGCAGATTCATTGATTTCATTTGAACATTTGTGGAAGTGACTATATCACATTAACAATGTTGTTTATATGTATTTGTTCAGTCCACAGCTAATTAAAATGATTTCCAAATAGTTTCTCGTAATTTTACGTGGCTGACTGTAGCGAAACAAACAAACAAAACTGTGGGATGAATAAAAAAAACTTCTTAAAGTTGTAATAATGGATACTAAGCCCCTTTATTATACTTATTAAATATTCTGTGCAAATTAAATGATAAATGATTAAATGATAAAATTGCACTTTTCACATGGACGTTAAAGCGGTTGATGCTGTTTGTTTTGAGACCTGTTTTTAGCAGGGTTATTTTCATATTATTTATATACTATTGTAGTATTTATTCATATTTTGAATTGCTGTTTTTTATATTTTCAGTTTAAGTTTTAGTAATTTTGTTATGTCCTTTTATCGTCTTTATTAGTTTTAGATTTAAAAATATATATATATATTTCTTTTTAGATTTTATTTATTTTTATTTCAGTTTTAGTAATTTTAGCACTTCAACCTGCACTTATTTTAGTTAAAGCTGCAGTCCGTAACTTTTTTGGGTTAAAAATTATCCCAAATAAAATTGAGCAAGTACAGAACCAGCCAGTGTTCAAAACTCTCTGCTTGCCGTAGCTCGATTCAAAGCCGTAAGCTTGTAATAATGTTTTTAACTCCAGTGGTACTGGTGGATTTCCGCGGGAGATTCGAGCATGTCTTTGCGTCATTACGTCACATCTGTACACACACATCTGTACACACACATCTGTACACACACATCTGTACACACATATATGTACACACACACATCTGTACACACACATCTGTACACACACATCTGTACACACACATCTGTACACACACACATCTGTACACACACATCTGTACACATTAAGAAGGAGTCTCGGCTAGTAGGCTATGAGTGTGAGGATGTTGGAGGTGGAGATTTATATCCTTTTCTCACAGCACTTGATATAATTAAACTTATCAATTTGATGGCGGATCCAGAAAGGTTCAAACGACAACTAGAGACTCACCCGCTGTAAAATGCAGAAGACTTCAGACTTCGGAGTGATTTTCGGATTCAGCGCGATTTACTGCAATGCCTTTTTTCCCTTAGTTGGTCAGAACAAAAGTGGATGTTACTCACTGAAAATTATCATGTTGGCCATACTTCCAAAAAGTAGAATCCAGTTTCCACACCGGCGCGGTGACTGACAGCCGCATGTTCTCCTCAAAACATTGTGTTCATCCACGCTGTGCCGTGCCGAGGCACAACTCACGTAAAGTTGATAATTCTGCGAATGACTGCAATTGCAAATTTCGAACAGAGATGGCGACAAAGAGGAAAAACTACGGACTGCAGCTTTAAGTTTAGGACAACGTTTATCATATAATATTTATATTTTATGTTAATTCAGCTTTATTTCAGTGAAAACTTTTTTAACCACACAATTTTTTTAGTCCTGACGTGAGTCGTGTGAAAGAGCCTCGAGTGTTTTTACTGCTTGATGCTGAAAGGGCGATCAGCACTTTTCCATAATTACAAAACAACCGCTAAACATGAGTGAGTATTAGTTCCTCTATAGCATAGAGCTGATTCTGTGCAGCAGTCGCTTGAGTTTCGATTGTAAATGACCTCTGACACGTCGAGTCTGGCTCCTCTTTCAGACACACAAACACACTTAAATGCAGTAGCTAAATGTGAGGCTCCTCTTTTCCTGCTTGTCGGTTTGGATGGTATGCAAATGAGTCAGTTTCTGTAATTTATTTTATGACATCCTCTCTATCTAACAAAGCCCCGTTGTCTGTGAGACACCACATTCAGGAAAAGCTTTTCAAGGTGTTATTGACACTGGCACGACGCATCTAGACGTTTCCATGAAGGATGAAGCGCTTTGATTGTGCTGAGAGGGCAAAAACAGGCCGCCAGGACAAGCGGCATTCTCTCTCAAAACTCACAAATCTACAAGTTTTCATATCCGCTGACATTATGGCTGAAATTACACCTTTTGGATGTAAATAGAAGAAAACACTCATTGCATTAATAAAATAGCAACTTGAAACCATTTGTCATATCACAGGCCGTTAGCGCTGAAGAAGAGCTTCAGTGTGTGCAGTGATATGATTATCTTGGATGCTTTTCCTTCCTTTCTTATTTTTCGGGTCAGTAAGATTTTTTTTAAAAAGAAATTAATACTTTTATTCAGCAAGGATGCATTAAATTGATGAAAAGTGACAGTAAAGACATTTATAATGTTACAAGAGATAAAATAAACACTGTTCTTTAGAACTTTCTATTCACAGAATCCTGAAAAAATAGAATATAAAAATATAATGTTTCTTGTGCAGTAAATCATGTGATGAAATACAAATACATTATATGTGATATGTGTGTGTACATAAACTCTTTTGAAGAATACCATATTACTACCATGTTAAATCTCCAAATAACTGTGCTATTTTATATGCATTTAACAATTAAAACTAGTCGAAAATTAAGCATGGGAGAATTAGTGAAATATATAAAAAAATACTCTTACAAAAACGTACTGTGGTTACACCATGGTACAGTTATGGTATCAAATGATAATACTGTAGTACTTTAAAATTTACCGTGGTACTGAAATGTCCAAAACACCCGTATTTGACATGCAGATCTTCTTTTTCCCACTTTTTCATGTATGTACTTAAACTGATACTGCCAAAAATGAAGAGTAAAACATAATTTCCAGTAAAACATGACCTGTTTTGTCCAGTTGCACCATATTGTCTCTAGCTTTGACTAGTTTAAATTGTTAGATCCCATTCCCAAAATAAGCATTGCTTCAGGTTGTCTGGCTTCGGTTTCATTGGCACAATGCTAGTGACGTTCTGGGCTGAAGCAGGTTTGAAACAATGGCCACTTGTGTCAGTGCTGGTAGCAGAGGTTACCTGGGTGTATCGTGTACGGGATCCGCGCTCATTACTTTTTATGGAGACTTTTACTGGAAGACACAAATCCCCAAAACTAGCGAGATGCCAGATGGCACCACCGGTCCGAATGCTTCTAACCGAAGCGCTCTCAAAAACACATTGATACACTGCAAGTGTCCCGTTGTGCATGCTTAACTTTCTCAGTAAGATTCTCTTCAAACTGTTGAATTGTCAGGACTGCAGTTTACTTGAAAATATCTGTAGAAAGAGACAGTTTGTGCTACTATAATCGAGCCTTAGAAAACTGCTGAAACCAGCTTAAACCAGCCTGATATGTTTTGGTACTTTAACCCTGTAAAGCCGACTGGATCATATTTGATACGTGAATTTCTAAAGCCTCTGAATGATCAACATGATCAAATCTTTGCTGAAAAAAACTGTCGCGCACAATCTACTTCATGCTGTCGTCCGATTGATTAGTTTAGACTCTTTTAGCAAGT
>CM060603.1:42856740-42909240 GCA_030578255.1 Tiaroga cobitis
TTTGAGATATCAACCTCAAATTTGGTACACAACTTGTTTATAGTTTTGATTTTCTTGCAATTTTAGAGTAAAACATTTAGTAAAATATACATTTTGTATTCGATATAAAAAATATTTTTACATTTCACATTTACATAAACTTCTATAACTCTTTTGTTTTTCTATTTCACTACACAACAATACAATACTTCTGCAATTTTAAAATCTAAAATTTTAAAGTGTCTTCTTTAAACAAGCCCAACCTTAGCTCTATATTCCAAAGCATTCTTGAATTACTACCATTTATGTTTGAATAGTGCATTTTCATGTCTATGCGAGAAAAAAAATGTGTGCCAGTTAAAGGGTTAGTTCACCCAAAAATGAAAATGATGTCATTAATGACTCACCCTCATGTCGTCCCAAGCCCGTAAGACCTCCGTTCATCTTCGGGACACAGTTTAAGATATTTTAGATTTAGTCCGAGAGCTTTCTGTCCCTCCATTGTAAATGTATGTACGGTATACTGTCCTTGTCCAGAAAGGAAATAAAGACATCATCAAAGTAGTCCATGTGACATCAGTGGGTTAGTTAGAGTGTGTTGAAGCATCGAAAATACATTTTGGTCCAAAAGTAACAAAAACTAGGCCTTTATTCAGCATTGTATTGTGTTCCGGTTCTGTTGTGGATCCGCGTTCAGTGACGCCGCTGACGTAAGACGCTGCTGACGTGTGTCTGGTGCGCCCGAGCTTCGGTTACAGTCTGAGGGAGACGCAGGCTGGAAACAAAACAATCTTCGCAAACATGTCTAAGGATTTCCACACAGAGGAAGACTTGCATTTTTTTTCCCAGCCATATTTATTTGAACCCGAACACACGGACGCACCAGACACACGTCAGCAGCGTCTTACGTCAGCGGCGTCACTGCGGACTCGTGAACGCGGATCCACAACAGAACCGGAACACAATACAATGCTGAATAAAGGCGTAGTTTTTGTTACTTTTGGACCAAAATGTATTTTCGATGCTTCAAAACACTCTAACACTGATGTTACATGGACTACTTTTTTACTACTTTTTTACTTTTATATATAATTTTTTTATTTAATTTTTTATTAGCTTCATCTTGGGTCTGACAGAGAGTAACAATAACATGTAATATAGTGTAAGTAATATAGATACATATACACTCGTGATGTAACATACATTAATTCACATTATGAAAATAAAAAGACAAACATAATTATATGCTCACATACACACACACACACAAACAACCAAAAAAACAAAAAACAAATAGAATCAAATAGGAATTAAAATTTTATGTTTTCAAAAAAAAAAAAAAAAAAAACGGGGTAAAACAAATGACCACAAATTATGTAGTTGTTGACTCCTTAAAGTACTCCAAAAAGGGGCGCCAGACTTTCAGAAATAATTCTGGCTTTTGTTTCATTGCGAATCGAATCTTTTCCATCCTAAGAGCATACAAAAGGTCAAAACCCCATTGGCGATAAGAAGGGGGAGCTGTTGCCTTCCAATTCATAAGAATAAGTCGCCTAGCCAGAAGAGTTCCAAAGGCTACACTGTCAGCCTGCAATGTGTTTAGATGAACAGGTTCTGGCAGGATACCGAATAGTACTGTTAATGGGTTGGGGTCTATTGTTAAAGAGAAAATAACAGAAAAGCTCACATGGACTACTTTGATGATGTCTTTATTTCCTTTCTGGACAAGGACAGTATACCGTACACACATTTACAATGGAGGGACAGAAAGCTCTCGGACTAAATCTAAAATATCTTAAACTGTGTCCCGAAGATGAACGGAGGTCTGACGGGCATATGAGGGAGAGTCATTAATGACATCATTTTCATTTTTGGGTGAACTAACCCTTTAAGGGCTTGAAGCACTATATAAATCAAGCTGACTTGACTTCACAGGGTGTGAGAGACGACGAGCGCTTCGGGAAGCCTTCAGACGGCGTGGAGATCCCAGCACGGGCCTGTGCCAGCGATATCATGCTCAAACTCCAGACAGCCACTGAAAGGTGACATTTAGCATTGGGTTTTTCTCTTCGGAACATTTTTGCACTCGTACAAATTGCATGTTAAATAGAGGTCCTGTGTTTGACTTTACAGCGGGAACGCGTCGAGGCCCGAGTCCATCGGCCACCCACCGCTCCACACGCAACTCCAGAAGTTCACCGTTTCTGCAGACAAGGTGCCCATTTATTACTGGTCCATTACACAATCGTTTATGCTTCGAAAACACCAACTGTGTCCAATCGGACAGAACAGGGAAGCTCTTCCAGCCGACATCAGCAAACCTCCTTTTACTGCGGTTTAACTGACAGACTAAATAAACTCATGAAAGGTTGATGGATGGGTTTTTGCTAATTGGTTGAGGATTGTGTGTTTGTTTGACACCGGTGTCGGTCTCCGCGGGTGTATGTGACTTCCAGGAATTGTTCTGGCTTGAAGACCCAGTCAGCGGGTTCTGAACCCAGTCTGGCGCACGTAGCCAGCGGCTCAGAGGTCAGCCAGGTCTAAATATGGATTTATTCTCTCTTTCTGTTGGAAACATGTCTTCCTATTTTCCCATGGAATGTGACGCCTCGGTCCCGTTCCAGAGCTGAAGAGCTGAAACCAGTTAGACATTAGCATTGGTGTGCTCTTGGCTTCATGGTGGAGGAATCAAGCAGGAAATTCATCCATATTAATGAACTAATAATATTAATTATAAATCAGACTGTTAAATAATATGAATGTTTTATATATTGTAAAAAAAATATTATACTTATAAATGTAATAAAATCAATATAATTATCACATTTAATGTTTATGAATAATGATACAAGTTGATATTATTAAAATGCTTATTATTATTTTTATTCATATTAATTAGAAATCAGACTTTTTAAAATAAATTTTCTATATACATATAACATTTATTATAAAGTAGCAATATTATAAAATTTCTATTATACCGATAAACAAATAAATTAGAAATGTCACTTAGAAATAAGACTTAATTAAATCAATTATTTAATGTAATATTTATATAAATCAAATTCATATTAATGTGGATATATAATTAAAAGTAACAATATTATCACATTTTTATTTTACTGATAAATATGATGAAATAAATATTTTTAGCAATTGTAATAAAAAGTCATTAATCATAATGAAAATAAATGAGAAAAATCAATTACAAATTGATAATTAATTGTAAAGTTAATTAAATTATTTAATTATTATAAACATTAAAATGATACTTAGTTTAATATTAGTATTGTTATTATAATGAGTATTAATTAGAATAAATTTAGTTTAGAAGAAATATAATTAGAATTAATTATTAGAATATATAAAGTACATTTAAAAATAGTTGTTCTAGTGGTAAATATAGGTTATTACACACATATGTGTGTGTGCTGTGTCTTATGATTATCAGAGTATTATTGTGTTGTTAGCTTAGCAACATGCTAATGTCAAACTGTTGGAATCATTGAATCAATAAAGTTGCGTCTTCTGTTCACTGTCTGTGAGGAAGAGTGGGAGTAGGCAGCTTTCAGTGTCATGTGTTCATATTCTCTGTGTGTTTTCCACAGACTCTCTCCTGGCTCAAAGACAGCGTTGCGATGGCCACTCAAATGTGCAGTTTGGTCGGACCGAACGGTTTTGACGCAGCCAAGAGACGCCAGGCTTCACTGGAGCAAGAGATCCTGTCCAACACAGCCAGGATAGAGCTGGTCAAGAAGGTGAGTGTGTGTGTCAGTGCTGATCAAAAATAATAGCTTTTACACCGATTATCGGTATCGGTGTCTACTTTTTCATAGGGCTAGCTAGATTGACTATAGCATGAGGAGATGATGGAGCGCTCACAGGAAATGCTCAGTTGTCTTATTAGTAAGAGCGTTTGTTTCCATCAGGAGGGTCACGGTCTGGTGAGGGCTCAGCATCCGGGCAGCGTCAAGATCCAGGAGTTTCTGAGTCAGCTGGAGGTCCTGTGGGACGAGCTGAAGAGAAGACATGAGAGGAACGGACTGGTCCTGAAGGTCTCAGAGGAACTCAACTACAGGGTACAAATATCCTGTCTTTGAATGTTTGGAATGATATGCCTTCTGTTTTTGAATGAAAGTAGTATGCACTATGTATTCTGAGCACAATATGCCATTTGTTTTGCTTGGCATGCAAGAATGCCCAGAAAAACGAATACATTTGCCGAAATGCACAGGATGCATCTAGAGCACACGGTGTGGAGGACTGTAGCCTATCCCATAATGCAATGCCTGCAACAACATTGAGAATCCATTTGGAGTGTGATGAAGGAAATATCATCAATCATGATTACTCTTCTTTTTTTTTTTATTGCACTGTCAAAAGTTACAATGTTCACAAAACTGAAATATAAAAGCGAAAACACTGTATAAATGTACATGATGAATTAACTGCGCAACATAAGGTCATGTGACAAAATATTGAAATATTGATTATTGCATTTTGCTTACTGTTTCTAAAAATAGCACATTTTATATATTTTATATTCGGTTCTGCATAAAGAAAATTAAGCCTATTTTTAATGGCATCAAGATTTTTAAAAACATTTAATCTTTCTCCATATATATTTGTGTATGTATGTATTTATTTATTTATTTATTTATTTAAATGATATATTTAATTTATGCTGATAAACTTAAAAAAAAAAAAAAATCAGTGGCATTGCTATTATTGTCACAGTTAATATTGTAATATTTACTTTATTACAGTTATGATAATGTAATGGGAATTACAAACTCAAGATGCATTTACAGTAATAAGATTTTTTGTGGAAAAAATTTGCTTAATTGTCTTGAAAATAATCAAGCAAATAATGCAAAAGTTGTTTACATATAACACAAATAACATACAACGTCAGGCAAATATTTACACATGCAAAAGTGTACTGAAAAAGAAAGGGGCAAAAATGTAATAAAATTTAAAAAATGTATTCAATAAAATCAAAATAAAAAAAACACTAGGACATATTTGTATGATTTTAATCTTTTGGACTCATTGTTTCATTTTTTTGTTCCATAAGATAATATATTCTACACACACAAACACAAATCTATTGTTAATGAAGGAAAGTAACATGAAAGGGGCAACAAATAAAGTAAATAATAACATAATTAAATTAAAAACACTAGGATTATATCATTGGACTGTCAAAAGATAAGATATCTTACACAAAAAAATTATATAAAAAAGTATATAAAATATATTTTTTATAAAACAACAAAATAAATTAAAATTATATTAAAAACATATTTGTATCCTTTGGACTCATTATTTCATCTGACTGTCAAAAGATATTCTACACACACACACACACACACACAATATTTAAAATGCAAAATAACCATATTTTGGCAAATGTATGCAGTATGTACGTATATCCCTACATTGTGCACTATAAAATCAGAGCAACCTGTGTGGAATATTGTATCCCACAAAGCAATACAGCAAATTTCAAATTATAAGACGTAAGTGTGCTCTGCCTCATGAGTGTATTTGTGCATCGCAACAAATATTTACAGGATTTTAAAAAAGCACAGAGCACCTTCGTGATTATTTGGTGGTAATTGTAAATTGTAATGTGAACTCGGGCATTTTCTATAAAGCTGCTTTGAAATGATGTGCATTGTGAAACACGCTATACAAATAAATGTGAACTGTCGGTTGTCTGGTTGTGTTGGTCAGGTGGTGCGGATGCTGCAGGCGTTGGCCAGTCTGGAGGCCTGGTTAGAGGCGGTGGAGCTGTCCATCACACAGGCGTCTCTGGCTGGAGACCCCGAGTCTGTGAGCGTGGCAGAGCAAGAGAGCTGTCAGCTGGAGCAGGAGCTGGAGGCCCGAGGACTGGAGCTGCAGAACCTCAGGCATGAAGTCCATCATCTGAGCAAACAGAGACATCTTCACACTCAGCTGCTTCCAGCTCGACTGAAGGACGTGGAGAAGAAGTATGTGCTGTCAGTTCAGGACGCACACATGTTGCTTACTCTGGTTCTGATAATGATGTCCATTCTGTCCATTTTATCATGAAATTCAAACAATAAATGGCATTAAATGTGACGTCACAGATCGCTGTAGTGCCGGCAGCGCAAGTCTTTTCTTTCACTTTCATACAAGTTATACAGGTGAAACTCGAAAAATTTGAATATGGTGCAAAAGTTCATTTATTTCAGTAATTCAACTTAAAAGGTGAAACTAATATATTATATAGACTCATTACATGCAAAGTGAGATATTTCAAGCCTTTATTTGTTATAATTGTGATTATTATGGCTTACAGCTTATGAAAACCTTTCACAATATTCAAATTTTGAATTTGGGGTTTTCATAAGCTGTGAGCCATAATCATCACAATTATAACAAATAAAGGCTTGACATATCTCACTTTGCATGTAATGAGTCTGTATAATATATTAGTTTCACCTTTTAAGTTGAATTACTGAAATAAATGAACTTTTGCACGATATTCAAATGTTTCGAGTTTCACCTGTATATGGAAAAACACGCATGAATATCAGTATTTCTTTCAGGTTCAGCAGTGTGCAAATGGCACTGACCCAACAGAGCTCCGAGCTGAAGGACACGCGGATGCTCACCGAGTTCCTGGAGAAGGTGGAGCTTGAGGAAAGTCACTACAGCACCGTGGGACAGGTTCGAGTTTTTCTCAGTTCACTTACACTTGTGCAATTGGCAGATGCATTTTTATCCAAAGCGACTTATATTGAAATGTGTACATTTGATCAGTTCATGCATATCCTGGGAATCGAACCCATGACCTTGTCGGTGAATATGTTGTAAAAATATATCGGCCATCATATCGGTATCGGCCGATAAATGTTCATTTTTAATGTTATTGTTATTGGCCCAATAAAAAAAATTTTTGGCCGATATATTAAAGCCGATAAATAATGGATTATTTCCTCCAGCTGAGACACTTCAGATGTTCGCCATGATGGATTTGAATTGCTTGAAATATGATTGGAATGGCTTAAAAAAAGGAAAATACAGTTAAGTGCAACATGTGCAGCACAAGTCTATCATATAGGCTACGTAAAATTATGAGTTATACTACGTATAATTATCATTATAATTGTAATCAGGCTCTCAAAAATTATATAAAAAATTGGATTTAGATCAATCAGCCAATATATCGGTTATCGACTTTCAAATGGAAAGAATTATCGGTATCGGCCAAAATGTTCCTATCGGTGCATAACTATTATTATCATTTATAATAATATTATAAATGTAAGTATATGATTAGAATGGCATGGTCGACCAATCAGAATTGAGAATTCTAGAGAGCCGCATAATAACGTGAGACTCATGTTAGTCTATTCTTTTGGTTTGATTTCCTAGCTGTTCTAGCAGAAGTCTTATTCTTTGTTTTCCTGCAGCCCCTGTGCAGTGAACTGGACTCTGGACCGTCTCTTCTGGGTTTACAGGGGAACGAACATGATGAGCCCCTGATGAAAGCCATCGGAAACCCTGCAAAGGAACTCAGAGAAGCTGTGGAGATGCTCAATGATACAGCGCGAGAGCGGGGCCGTTCGCAGTCACATGACCAGAGCATCCAGGAACTGCTCACCAGGGTGTGTAGAATCGGAAATCAATTATATCAGATCAACTTTTTAATGTTTGTGTTAAGGCAGACCGGGCAAGGAAGCATTTTGCATAAGCATAAGCGTTTGTTCTTCCCGGTACTATTCATCTCCTCCTCGTTTCCCAGCATGCCATGGTGTGTGTGCGCGTGGAGCAGTGTGTGCAGCGCTGTGCTGAACTGGCCATAGATGTGCTAGAGATGGAGAGTGAGATGGCTGTGAGGTGTGAGCCGGATCGATGTGGTCTGGATGTCCTGCAGGAGTACCAGGACCAGCTGGAGGTATGGCGACTCTGAACATTAATGCAGGACTTCCAGAGAAACATGTTGCAAAGCAAAAGAGTTTAGGGTGAATCTCACAAAACCTGTCGAGAACATGCCTTGTGACAGATAAGCACAATTTTGCCTCATATTCTTTTTTCCTGTAATGCAAAAAAAAAAAAAAATCTCCCACTAATTTATAATTTTTACTTAATGCAAAATAAGACTGTACAGTTTAATTTTAAATAAATTTTTTTTTTTAATTTAAAGTCCCCCTGGAGTCAATCATTTTATCCCTTAAAACTTACCTTTGATCACCAAATTGACATTTGATGATATTTATGCGTTTTTTCCTTAAATCTTAAATCTACACCTTTGCCTCATTTAGTACACGCGGTTCTATGAATATGCAAATGAGCCCCGCCTCCACTCACTCACTCAGCTCAGAGATCCACTGGTTGACGATCACACGTTGATCTGATTGGTTACAAGGCAGTTTTTGACGTCAGAAACACCAGCGATTTCAAACCGTGTTTTTGAGACTGTCTTTGGTTCACTGCAGTTTTAAGCAGAAAATACTCAGCAATGCTGTCGACATATGAACTTACACATGGTGTGTCTTAAAGCATATTAAAAACACCACATAGACACATAAACAACATTAAAAGCTTGATTTACACCACAGGGGGACGTTAAATAAAAAATACTTTTATACGGCAATTATGTTTACTCAATTGTCATGAAAATAATCACAATTATCTTTTAGATTTATTATTTCTATTATTTTTATCACAATGGAATTGAGTTGAAATGTTATTATGTGAGACAAAAGAGACTATGGAGTGATATGAGACATGAAACTTGCATAGAGTTGTAGGAAAATAATACAGTTTAGTATCATCATACACAAATATAAATGATATTATTATAAAAATATTATTACATCACAATGAAAAAAATGGTCTTAAAAATAGAGCTGTTTTATTCATGCATATTTTTGTGGTGAAATGTGACCTGAATATGTCTTCATGAGATTCACCTTTTTGTGGGGCTGTTTATTTTTCAACAAAAGTCATTAAAGACAGCAACCAAGTGTTTTTGCAAAACCATAAGCACTTACTAGAGAACGCGCTCTTGAGAACAGGAAGCATCTTGTTTGCCGGGACTCTGTGACCTCGCAGTGTGTTGATCTGATGGAAATGGCTTTCTCCCTTTTGTTTTAGCACATTGTTTCTAGAATCTGTTTCCTGTTGTGGTTGAAGTTTGACATGCACTCAGGCTCAGCCAGACCCTTGTTTCATTCAATAGATGTTAATGAAGTCAGTGAGCCCACACATGACTTCATTATCCACACAGGACTCCATTGTGTGAGAGTTTTTTGGCATTTATGATGTGTATTTGTATGTCAGTGGATTAATTTGTGACTGCAGCATTGTGCATTGTGGGGTGCTTTTCAATGCAACCTCAATAGTGTGCATAGCACAAACACACACACATCTGTCTGGAAGCCCCAAAGCGCAAGAAATGACCTAATGGCTCATACTAAAATAGTTTGACGCTCATGCATAAGGCATCTGACAATCTCTGTTTTGCAGGCGCAGATCTGAAACACTGAACGGCTTGATTCTTATTAAGCCTTTAACACTTTTAATTACATTCAGAAACACTGTCAGGGATGCCAGCATTGCATTTGTAAAGCATATGGTTCCTTTTAGGGGTTATACTGCCAAAATAGCACAGGTTGAATAGTATTCTGAACTCACACACGGGTGTCTTTTCTGTCTCCAGGCTGAATACGGGGTCTTAAAGGAGGAGGTCGAGGCCATGAAGAGTCTGGCGAGCCGTTTGTCAGATGTTTGTCCAGAAAGGATGAACGCTGTAGGATCTGAGATTCAGAGCAGTCTGCATTCCTGGGAAGAGCTCGGCAAAAGTGTGTCTGAAAACAAGGAGAGACTCCTGCAGTTTGGGCACCTGCGCCATTTCTTCAGGAACTACCTGGCTATGATGTAAGGAAACAATAAAACTATTAAACAAGGCCTTCTTTTATCTCACATTCTGTTCACACTAAAGATTGACCTCATAGGAACATGTCCAGGTCCATAATTCACCCCAGAATCACCATCCATCAAGACCATCAAGGTGTCTGTGTAAATGCATCTAAATGCCACTTCAGATGCAACTTCTGAAAAATAAAATAAAATGCTATGGCCACATTGTAGTCTGAAGTTTATATGTAATAAATTCTATGTTGAATCCAAATATTGCTTTATAAAGCTACTTTTTGTAATGTCTATTCAATGCTTTTCTCATCTAACACAATAATGACTTTAAATGATCTTTGGGCTGTAGTTTCTCAGCCAAAATTAAGGAGCGATTCATTTGTGCATCATGTAATTAATTCGATTTTTTAAAAATGGCTTGACATTTAATATGTATTTAATATTGTATTTAATATGTATGCATCATTTTAGTATTTAAAAAAAAAAAAATCCAAAAAATAAATGCAACACATAATTTTTGATTTCTTTGTTTTGATTTTGGGGTGAAATGTGACATGTTTTTGTGTGATTCACCAGGAATGTTCTCTAAGTTTATTTGCAGAGCTTGTTTTATTAAAATGTTTTATTTATTAATGGGAAATGCCTGTTCACATTGTGTTCTCTTCATGCATTGGAGAGAGGTCTGGTAAGCATCATCTTGAGCTGTGTGTATTGGCCTGAAGCTCTTGTGTTCATCCCTCTGCTGTTCATCTTCTCTCCCACAGCTCTTGGACTGAAGACACCCGCTCCTGCATTTTCTCAGAAAGCGCTCTGCGTCAGAGCCGAGAGAACCAGGAGCCTCTAGTCGAGGTTCTGGATCGGCAGATAGAACAGAAGTTTGAGGAGTTTGATCAGCTCACCGTGGCTGGAGAAAAACTCTTTGGCGATGAGCATCACCTTAACAAAATGGTAGAGTATGATTTGTATAAATAAAAGAGATATCACAAATAAAGTTTCTTTAAAGAGGTTGTATTATACCTTTTTTGGGCTCTACTAAAATAGGATTTCATGCTTGAATGATCAAAAAACACATTATTTGCCCTATATTCTCCATTGTTGCGGCTCCTCTCTTCCCAGTCTGTCAGTGACGCTCGGTTTAGTTCCTGTCTCTATGAAGCCCCGCCTTCTGAAAGCACACTGTGCTCTGATTGGTCGGCTGGAGCAGTGTGTTGTGATTGGTCAAGCGCTTCGAGTGTGTTTGGGAAATGTCCCGCCCCCTACCATAACCGGCAGTTTAACACACTACTAACTAACTCAACCAGGCCCCGCCCCTTTATTCAGCGTATGAATTATTTAAATGAGGAATATTGTGACGTGTTCGTTCCCGGAAGAAACTCAAGACTACAATGGAGGCGTTTCAGGGAGTTCAGAAACACTGACACTGATATAGAGAAGAACTCACTTTGCAGAGCTTTTTCATGCTCAAACAGCAACATTACACACTAAAGAAAGATGAACATGTAAAAAAAAGAATAAATCCTCTTTAATATCGATTTCAGTTGCTTTGCCCAATTTATAGCTCTACTTTTACTGTTTGACAACTAATTTAATATATCTCCTATGAGAGTACAACCAATAGAAGCTTCTTCTAGGATGACAGAAACAATGACAGAATGTTTTTTTTCCTTTGCTCTTTGTCTTGTGATCAGATCAGAGAGAGGATGGAGGAGCTGAGGAGCATGCTGGGATGGATCCTGGTCCACTGGAGGGCTCAGAAGGATCAGCTGTTGAGCAGACAGAAGGATGAAGAACCTCAGACAGATGCCATTTACTCTGAAGCCACGGTCTGCACCTCGCAAACACAGGTAGATCCCATTCATTGATGGTGCTTCATTATCATAAAAATCAACTTAAAGGGCACATAACACACACAGTTTCTGCCAATCCCATCATGTTAATCTTGAGTACCTATAGAGTAGTATTGCATCCTTCATATCTCTGAAGAGTCTTTAGTTTGATCAGATTTATAAAAGACAGATATGCTGTACCGATTCTTTCCGAAAACAGCCGAGCTCCTGGAGGCGTAGCTAAAGAGTCACGCACAAGACATCATCACATTATCCCTAGATAATGTTTGATTCTCTATACGTTCGTGTTGCTTACAGTATATGCACTGACGCGCCGATTGCCAACCAAACACAGACACTTGATGTTACTTACCGCCTGCAATTCCGTCTCATGACAGGGATATTTTAGCACTGGGACCACTCCATGTTTCAGTTTCAAACGATCTGCAAACTGGGCTTGTTTATAAAACAGTTGTCACCGAAATTCTGGGAACAAAAATAACAGTTTGTAGTTTTGGTTTCTTGCCACTGTCGCCTTTTCCGCCTTTTTTTCGCCTTTGTCGCCATTGGCTTTTGGCTTGCTAAGTATTGACACCATTATATGAGAACTGAACTGAGCTGGACGATGAAATCACGGTTTTCTCCATAGCGGCTGTATATATAAATTAACTAAATGAATAACTTTTTTACAACAAAAATGAACCATCACTGAGCTTACTTAAGCTGGACTGTGACTCTATTTTCTTCTAGAAAAAAACTTTGTTGCATTATTTTCCTGTTATCTCTGTAAAGCTGCTTTGAAAACAATCTGTATTGTAAAAAGCGCTATATAAATAAAGGTGAACTACTCTGTCATACGTCCTACTCATTTTTTTAAAACTGTGGCCATGTTTGGCATGAGAATCCAATCAGTCAGAATGCATGAAATAGCATTCCCTTTACTGGTCCCAAAATAAGGTTGGTTTTATTAGTTATTTATTTATTTTGTTTGTTTGTTTGTGAAATGTGATCTGGCAAATCCTTGACAGTCAGTTTTCATTAGATCGACCCAAAAAGGCAGTCTCCTCATTAAGCACGCGAATTCTGCCTTCTTTCAGGTGGAAACCTCAACCCAAGTCTCTCAGAACAGAATAGAAAGCCTCACAAGTCTCATTGGTGACATGGAGGATAGTTTGCAGCACAATTATGGATACGAGGTGATGAAGAGTGTCAGTCCTAAAGGAAGCGATGACAGCAGTCATTTAGAGAGTCCGGATTCACCGTACCTGGTTCTGGAGGAACCCAGTCCCACTGCTTTAGGAGGAACCGTCAACCTCATCCTCAGCTTCAGTAACTCTGGAGACACACAGATCCAGGTACAGGCACCTGGCAGGGAAAGTGGCGTGCCGGTGCCCGAGCCTGTGCACAGGGTGAGAATAATGCAAACATCACAAACATACAATCACCCTACTGTCGATGACGCAATGCTCTAGTTTGTGTTCTCTATTAAGGTCCTTGCACACTGAGTCTGAAATTTTCGCAGGTTAAAAAATAAACACTACTTCACGTTGTGTCAATCACGTTTACACACTGCCTCCGAAACTTTCGTCCGTCATAAAAAAAAAAATTCAGCATTTTTCGCATCTGTAGCAATCATTTTGAAAGGTGTTCAGTGGACTCAGTGTGCAAGGACCTTAACTCTCTTCTCTTTCCTCATCGACATCCTTCTCTGTTTGATTTTCTTGTACGTTCTCCTTCAGCCTGCTGAGTCTCACTCTTCTGCCTGTAAAAGCTTTTGGAAGCGCTGCCAGGGGCTTTTTGGTAGTTTAAAGCAAAAGAAAAAGATTTATCGACACAGTGCAGAAGAGGTAAATACGGTTGGTCGGTGGCCCTGCATGAGAAAACAAAAACATGGTGCTGTGTTTGTGTGCATGAGGACTGTCGTGTGATGGACTGACTAACACCATGATCTTCAGAAGAGAAATCATCTCATCATATCATTTAAAAAAGAAGCATTGCAGTACATCTCAAAATCGTAGTATAATAGTATGCTATTCTGAAAAGAGCCACTGGCCTGAACATTTGTTTGTTTGGTGGGTGGAAACGCAACAAAGCCAAAGAGACTTTGGAAGACGAGTCGCTGTGGTTTAGGGGAGATTGCAAACGGGTATAGGCAGGTAATGAAAATATTACTGAGGAAATTGCCACTTCCACTGCCAGTATAGGAAGCATTAGAAACCAAGGCAAGAAACTCTTCCAAGACACATATAAAGCCTCATTTCAAACAGTCGGGTTGTTTACAAAACTGTCTTTGGGAAAATTTTGAAAGTAATTGCAACAAAAATAAAAGTGTGTGTTTCTTGGAACGGTTACAGGGACTTCAAAATATAGTAGCATATAGTAGCCTTACATGGATTTGCAGTATCCTAATTTTATTATGGCATTAGGGTCTGTGAAGTGTAGACTTCAGTCAGTAGTAGAAGTTATTTTGGAAATTTTGTCCATTGCTGTATGTTTATAGATCTCAGATTTTTGGAAAACATCATGAGGATTAGGGCTTGTGTAAAGTTGTCTAGCTGCTGTCACGGCATCTAATTTTGTCATGGCAATCTAATTGAAACATGTATGCATTGAGTCTCTTACAGTGGCATCCATAAGACATCTGTAAACTAAAAGTGCAGTTAGCGATTTCTGAGAAACGGTGTTGAGAGTGGATCGGACCGATCACTAAAACACACTTGTAGCCAATCAGCAGTAAGGGGCGTGTCCACTCATTAGGGGGGAGGTGCCTGTGTAGCATAGGGTGCTTCTCAATACTCAAATTGATGCTTCCACGTTTCCTCGCTCCTCCGTTCTCCAGCCCGTGACCTGGAAATCGGTCGAACTCAGCCATCAGCTAAGACATGAGAAAAGGAAACAAGGAAAAGGAGCGAGGATGCACAAATAAGAAATGAGAAGCACCCATAGTGTGTTCGTGAATTTGGGTGCGGAGCTATCAAGGTAGGGCGTGTTTGTTTTGGTGATTTCAGATATCAACAGCATTTCTCAGAAATCACTTACTGCACCTTTAAGACCAGACATGTACTCTAAAATGAGTGTTTCAAGTTTTCTGAACTTACACAATAACTTGAGGAACAGAGCAAAAGTTTAGTCTTTATTCTCTTTAAACTGTTGCTCCGTCGTGACAAAAGAGTCTGAAACCAGCAGAGGCCAGGGGCTTTTATTAGATCTAAAGATACGCTGCAAATCGGTTCTTTTAATCAGATATGCATGTACGGAGAGAGACGGAGGAAGCAGATGATAAGAGAGGTGATAAGATGCATGAAGTGGAGTTTTTCACTCTTACGTAAAGCTATCTTTAAGCCTGATGACAGCAGCGCTGTGCTGAGATGTGACCTCACCCTTCGCTTCCCATGATCGCTGAGTTTTGAAATGGCTCCCAGCAGGAGTGGGGGGTGCTGGAGAAATTTTGATGTGAACTTTCTGAAAGGCCCTCCTGACTGGCCTGTGTGATTTATGGTCTGGGGCTGCCAGAGAAGCACAAGATTAGTCACGGGGTGAAAGGTCAAGCCATTACAGCTGTGTATGACGACATGTTTAACAGCAGATGATTCTTATTAAAACCCAGAGTAAAAAAAACCCTAAGTGTGCTTGTGTAGTCATGCTAGTGTTCTTTTGTGTGTGTTCATGTTGTTTTCATGTAAATCATCATTTCATGTATCATTTTTGTGCAGCAGTGTTTGAATTATGAATTGCACTGGCCATAAAAAGTTTTTGGATACTTAAGCCACACTTAAATATGAATGTCATTGCATAAGATGATAAAATATCAAACCGAGTTATATTTATTATAAAGATAACACAAGCATGGTCCAAAATGAAGACACGTTCTGGTTGTGAAACATGAGTGAATGTTGATAGTTAATGTGATGAGCTGCACCTGTATGAACTCGACAATAACTGATTTCATACATGCATGAAAAATGACCTAGTGACCAGCAGCAACAGTTGTTTGCATATGCCACTTCATAACTTTTATGTAATGCAACGACATTCATGCATTTTTTTACATGTGACCTAACTATCCAAAATATTTTTGGACCATTGCACATCAGATAATTAGCATGATGGATCTTTAAAGGGTGTACTTTGTATTGAAGCGTGACAGTTATGCATGCTAAACACTGCATGCTAAAATAACACTCTAAAGCAATCTTTTCCTTTCGTTTTAGGTAAGTACTTACTTGCATGTTATGGAAAACAACATGGCAGTAGCCCCAGTGTATGAGAGTATGACCCTACCCCGAGACAAAGCCCGGTGGCCCTTATCCTCCTCTCCCAGGACCTCCCTGTACGCTTTCTCCTCCCCTTGCACCTCTCCATACCCCTCGACCTCCACAGAAGACACCCTTCAACAGGCCAACAACAACCCCTCTGTTCACCTCTTGCCCAAGAACGGCAACATCTCAATCTTCAGCAGCCTGAAGAGGAAGAGCAAGAAGGCAAAAAAGGAGAAAGATGACCGTAGACTCACCATTCAGAAGATCATGGGAGAAGGAGTGTCAGAAGAGGCTTGTTTGCCACCTGTACATGAACCAGTCATATATGATACGCACACTTGGCCCCTAAAGGAAAGGAAGAAGCGGAAAAATGCAAGAAAACCAAACAGCGATGAGACTCAGGTCTTGGACTACATGAAGAACCCTTTGATGAAAGACATAGATGCAGAATGTTCTGGAGGGGTTGGATCTCCAGGTCATCACACCTTAGAGGTTGCCACCCACGGACATGTGAAGAACCATTGTAGGTTTCTGTCCTTGGGCTCGGTGTTAAGCTTCGACCTGCCCAAGGATATGAGCCTTATCCCTAGCATTCAAGATGTCATTACAATTGGCCCTCCCGAGCAAAAGAAGACAGACTCTCAACACCAGGACTCTCAGGTTGATCGTCCAACACCCCTGAGCACCTTTAAAACCGCCCGCTCACCTCTAACGCAAAAAGAAAAGTCCAAACAAACTTCTCCAGGGGAAGTAATCCTTAAGATTGATTGTAAAGACTCCAAAAAGATTGACACTATTTCATTTACTGAAGATGAATTTCCTCCTCCACCTTCTCCAGTCATTGAACACATCTCATTTGAGGAGAATCCTCCCTCATTACTCCAGCAGAAACACCTGTCTGGGATAAGTACAATGCTCAAAGAAGAGGTGAATTGTTGGGACACAATAGGAACTAAACTTGACAACAAAGAAAACCACTATGTAAGTCCTCCAGAAGATGCAAGCCAGGGGATTTCCAGTCACAGCTCAACTACAGCAGAGATTCACGTATGTCCTAGCATCCATACCTTGGTTCACAATCTTAATGGACACATCTTCAATAGGTCAACCAAGACCTCAAGCACTCAACAGTTGAGTCCAAACCATGCATCTCAGGTGGTGTTGAACTTCAGAGCCAATGGAAGAGAGGACTCAGTGGACTCTGGTCACTCCAGCTCTGGAAGTTTCAAGTTGTGTTCAGAGGGTTTGTACGTAGACTCCTCAGAGTGTCCAGTTCCCAAGAGGACCATTGGGAAGGTACAATCCCTGGATGCAGGAGTCTCCAACAGGAACTTAGAGTTCTCCAAAGACAAAAGCCTTACTTTATCAATTGACGTTGAGGATCCAGTTCATCCTGACCACCAACAGTTTGAGCTGGAAGAGGAGGAGCTGGAGGACATCTGGAACCACACCAACAGCTACCGACAGAGTCTAAACTCTGATATCATGTATAACGGCTACCAGGCTTTGACAGCAACCTCTTCTCCAGACCAGCATAGGGAACCCTCCTCCAAAGAACAAGTAGGACTCTTCAGAAAGTTGGTCACAGCCTCCGCACCCAACCTTCTTGTGGCGGAGTTTCGACTACCACCATCTATCCAGTCTATGGTGGGTTGTGGGAAGCCGCAGAACTCAGTGGAAGACTGGCAAATTCTTGATAAAGGGGACAGGAGGTCATGGGCCGCATTCACTCAACGGGAACAGGTTTACAAACAGGTGGCCATTAATGAAACCGCTTCAGATCCGGTGAAACTACCCGAAATAGAGGACCAGCAAAAGTATATCTACCATTATAGGGAGGAGGAAGAGGAGGAAGAGGAGGAGGAGGAGGAGGAGAAGGAAACAGGGTTTATGAAGGTGAGGTCTACAAGTTGGCAATTAATCTTGTCAAACCCTGACATTTAGGAAGTTAGAGGTGTCCAATCCTGCTTCTGGAGGGCCAATGTCCTGCAGAGGTTAGCTTCAACCCCAATTAAACACTTCGGAACCAAGGAATTCAAGGTTTACTTGAAACATCAGGGTAGGTGTTTGGTCAAATTGGAGCTAAACTCTGCTGGATGTTGGCCCTCCAGAATTGGACACATTTGGTTTAAGTAGTTGAGCTGTTGACTTGTGCTGCCTTCATAACATGTCAGAATGATTTTTATGAGATGAGCACCCATGAGCGCCACCACAGTATTGTAATCAGCAGTGGGAGGATTAGGACTTTCTTTAAGGCCAGAAAATGCTACTTAATTTGGCTGATTTATGAGGTGACAGGTGACATTTCCCATCATTCAATGTAATAAATAACATGCATAATAAAATGCTGTTCATTTTGTTGCTTTTGAACTAAAATGCTAAAGTAGGATCTTCCCAGGAGGATTTTTTTTTTTTTTTTTTTTTTTGGAAATCTTTGACTTCAAATGAAGTTTTGGTCAACACATTTCATATAATTATCCTCATTGTTGTTGTAGTTATTATTAGTACCGTTTAATCTGTTTTTGTCACAGTACTTAATGCATTGATATGTGTCTCCTCTCTCCACAGGACCAGTCCATGAGCCTCCTGTCTGTTCATATGGGATTGGATTGCACCAATGACTCTGATATCCAGGTACACAGAAGTTAAATTGCAGACCATACCAAAAGTTTATATGATATTTACTTTAAAGTTCTTCGGAATATTGAGAAATAAAAGACATTACTGTATCTATTCATTGTGAAATAAGGGTTGTTAATTCTGAACTTTGACCGATCTTTTTCAGAGTGGAAGACAAGAACTAGAACTGCCGTCTATGGAAGGTACACTGGAGAGGAAACACAAACTACAGCTTGGTGGAAAGAAGGTAAATATCACAACTACAGATATTTTCTTCACACAGAGCACACAAGTGAGTATTTTGTGTCACAGTTTTCATGCTTTTACCTGTGGTTTAAGTTATTTTGGTGCATTTTTGGTTGGTCTTTATGTAACCAATAAGCTTAATGTGCTATTTCAGGCACCATGCAGGGCGTGGAACTCCTATCATGCTGTGCTGTACAAACAAACAATATGTTTCTATCAGGACAGGAAAGATGCACTCAAGGTAATCTTGAAGACTTCATGATCTGGCTTTGCAAAAAATTTTGTTCCTTTATTGTAAACAGATATCATAAGTTATAATTAGGGATGCACCTTATATCTGCCACCATATCGGTATCAGCCGATAAATGTTCATTTTTAATGTTATCGTTTTCGGCCCAATAAGAAAATTACGCCGATATCTTAAAGGCGATAAATAATGTATTATTTCCTTCAGCTGAGACACTTCAGATGCGCGCTGGGGCCCATGATGGTTTTGAATTGCTTTAAATATGATTGGAATCACTTCAAGAAGGAAAATATAGTTAAGTGCAACATGTGCTGTCATATAAGCTACATAAAGCTATAGAAAAATTTGGATTAGATTTATCTGCCAATATATCGGTTATCTGCTTTCAAATATAAAGAGTTATCGGTATCAGCCAAAATGTTCATATCAGTGCATCCCGTTAAATCGCAAGGTTAAATTGTGATTTGAATTACATTCAATGGCAGCTGTAAAGCAGCTGAAGATATGAGTTAACCAAAACAAGTCTATATTTGTACCCTATAGAGCTGTGTGACGAGCCTTCCTCTCAACCTAATTGGAGCAGTGTGTGAACCGTCGCCGGAGTACACCAAAAAACCCAACTGCTTTTGCTTGAGGTAAATGATGAACAACTAAAGAGTTGTTTTAGTTACAGATGGGAAGTAGTTTGAATTGCTTCACTTGTTCTACCATTTTCTCGCAGATTGCGCGATGGATCTGAATATCTCCTCAGTGCCTCCTCACTATTTATGATGAAGAAATGGATCCTTAGAATCCAGGCACACACTGGTATTATACCATTTACTCTCTGTCTGTCTTTAATAGTCTGTTTTTACACTCATATTCAAATGAGATCCTCTCTCTCTCTCTCTCTCCACAGCGCCCAGTGATTCTGTAGTGAATAGATCGAAGTGTCGTGGATCTTCAGCTTCAGCGACGCTCTCTAGACATTCTCCTCCTATCTCAGACTGTCAGTATGGAGATAAATGTCGCTGCTCCGTGAGAAATTATGTCACCACCACGGTTTTAGCACAGAGTCAACCTGCCTCAAGCCGAACCAAAGAGATCATAGTGCACACCAGTGATGCTCTGCAGATCCAGCAAACACATCAGGATCTGTTGCTCCCCACATTCACAGATGCAGGTCATTCTGGTAAGAAACTGTGTGAAGACTGGAGTAATGGCTACTAAAAAAATCAGCATCTATCTATCTATCTATCTATTTATCTATCTATCTATCTAGATTTATCTATATATTGATCTCTCCGTCCATTTAGATCTATATCGATCTGTCCAGCTATCTAATATATATATATATTAGATATATTAACACACACACATATATATATATATATATATATATATATATATATATATATATATATATATATATATATATATATATATATATGTGTGTGCAATTTAAGTTGACTTTTTAGTCAAATACTGTAGTTCATTACCATTATATTATAAATTACTCAAGTTTATAGTTGTATTTCATAAACCCTCATTGTTATTGTTCCAGAAAAATGGCTGAGTGTATTATAAAATGTATCATTTATAATAAATGTGTATACATTTTGTTATTAAATCACTAAGTAGCTTCAAAGTAGTTAGTTAAAAAAATATATTTTCTTAATCAGTATTTTTACTTGTTGTCGAATTCATTTTTAAAATAAATATCTAATTTTTCTTAAGTATGCTAGTATAATGTATTTAAAAGCATACATGAGATAAATTTAGCTTTTAGTTTGACAGTCGCTTCCTCAACACTGGCCGCTAATGCGAGTAATAAATAAATAATATAGCTGCGAGCAGCGATTACGGGCCCAAGCCGGTGGCACCGCAACCCCGGTGCCTTTAGGTAAAGGCACCGGAGTGGCGGTGCCGCCGGCTTTGGCCCTTCATCGCTGCTCGCAGCTATATTTATATATATGTATATATATATATATATATATATATATATATTTATATATTTATATAAACAAGCCGGTGGCACCGCCACCCCGGTGCCTTTAGGGTTACTGTGCGTGACGGGCAATAACGTAACCCCGCTTTGACCTTTGAGAAGATGTGTGCTGTAGAGCTTGCATCAGTGTGGGCTCTGCAAAAGTGTGCATTGAGGGCACATATCAACCACAAAGTATGCGTGAGCAACCTTCTGAAACCTAAAATGAAAAATGAGACACCCTACGGTCTCATGGACTTAATGGACACATGAAATAAGTACACAAGTTTGAAAGTTATATGAAGTGTGCCAAGACAGAATATTTGCCTGATCTGATTAGAAAAATAGTTTTTGTGTGTGTGTGTGTGTGTGTGTGTGAGGCGTGATTGAACAATGTAGACATAAAAACATACTCCGTCCTTTTGTTCATACAGGACATTATTCAAACTACAAAGTGTTTACTTATATTTGTGTACAATCGCAATAAAACACAACATTGTGCTTTTGTCAAACTGTAAACTACAACTGTCACCCAACCAAAATCTCTTACACACACACACACACACACACACACACACATAGTTTAAAAGCAAAAAAATCTTTTGGACATTCATCATATTGCATTGGTTTTCATTTATTGTTCTCGAACAGAGCCCTAATCTGTTTATTTTTTCAGTTACACATTCTACATTGATTAAAAAAGAAAAATCAAATGTGTTTTTATTTTATACATAAATAAATAATCTATCATTCAGATGAGAGTAAAGTTAGTGTTAGTTCAAATTTTAAGGAAAACAAAAATATGATCTGAAATATCGCACATTCATTTAAAATTCATTCAGGTTCAATTACCAAACATACAAATCTCAATGTAATTTAAAGCAAACAATACATTTAAAATATATGGGTTGTATGCAATTTTTTATATATAAAAAGATATATATCCAAAAATACAAAGCCTAAACTTTAACAAGGGTTAAACAATCACTGTAACAGACACAATCACACACACACACACACACACACACACACACACACACACACACACACACACGTCAAATCACTTACATTTTAGATGCAATATTGACTTTTTTTCTGTTTCAGCAGCGAAAATAGTTCAACAAAGATCACAGCAGAACCATCGAGCATCTCACAGCAACGCGTTCTCATTACTGAATGATTCAGCATTTTGAACAAATCGGTTGACTCAAAGATTCAACGACCAATCCATAATCTGTCTCATTCATGAATCACTCAGCCGTTCGAACGAATCGTTTGAACGAATGAATCAATGACTCGCTCATTAAGACGGTCGCCTGGCGACACCTAATGACGGTTTAGTGTTATGTTTAAAAGTATCATTCTTTCCAACGATTGTTAATTAACTCATATTTGAAACATAAGCTATATATATATATATATATATATATATATATATATATATATATATATATATATATATATATATATATATATATATATACACACACATATATATACACAAAAATAAAATAAACACATTTGAAGCGTGTTTGCTTACTAAATTGTGAGCTGAACGAAAGTTGCAGCAAATATCAGCAACAGTCCGTGTGGACGTCCGCGATCGAACAGTGGAAACATTGGCTACTCCGTCATTTTATTCAAGAAGATCATTCAAACTGCAAAGTGTTTACTTATTTTTGGATACTCGCAATCAAACACAACATTGTGATTTTGTAAAATACATTCAAGAAATCCGCCCCCGAAATGGGGCTTCTTTTAAAATGAAACGAAAATGCTCACAGCTGCACGTCTTGTGGAGACGTCCGTTACTTTCGCTTTCAAGTTAGCGATTTTAAAGCCCCCAGCGGAGTCACGGTGGGAAAATATTCCCATAGTAGCATATACAATTTAATACAATTGGCCTACCTGATTTTGAACACAAGAGGGCAGTAAAGCACTATGAATGATTTTTTTTTTTTTTTTTTTTTGGCTAAACAACCATTCTGGCTGTTTTTAAACTTAAACATAAATCTTAAATTGAAAAAAAGGAATACAATGGGTTTAGTTCTAATATTAGTATAATTTTATAGAAAAATAAATGGTGTATAATTACATTTTAGAAAGATATGAGACATTTCCTGATTCTTTTTTTGACATAATCCCTCGCCATAGCAAAACCGTTTGAGATATTCAATATCCGTTCACAATTTAGCATCTTTAATGTATTTTCATCAAGTTGAAAAAGTTTTGTAACTGTAGATGAAACTAACCCCCCACACACACTTTTGTCACAAAAGGTGGCGCTACTGAGCCCCTGCACCACGCCCGTTTCTGAAACTTTGCACATGTCTACTGGCTAGTAAATGTGATCTGTCTGTCAAGTTTCATGCAATTTTAAGCAATTTCAGGCATGCTAAGAGTCTCAAAAGCATCCAAAAAGAATATTAAAGTTTGATGCGTTGCCATGGCAAAAAAAATTTTTTTTGACTAAACAACCATTCTGGCTGTTTTTAAACTTAAACATTATTCTCTAATTGCTCTCACCATGCCCGTTTCTGAAACTCTGCACATGTCTACTGTCTAATAAATGTGATGTGTCTGTCGGGTTTCATGCAATTTCAAGTATGTTAAGAGTCTCAAAAGCATCAACAAAGAATAATAAAGTTTGATGCGTTGCTATAAATTATATATATATATATAAAAAATACATATATATATATATATATATATATATTTTTTTTTTTTTATATACATATATATATATATATATATATATATATATATATATATATATATATATATATATATCTCTCACTTGCCTTACCTGAGAACAATGAAAACAATAAAAAAAACTAGGGAATCACTAAACCGAGAGAATTATTCTGTTTTGATGATACACTCAAAATATTACACAAGCAATTCTTTAAATTTAATGATATTCAGAACAGAACAAGAATTCAAAAAAACTATAATTAAGAATTAACCGAAATAATTGAAAGCGAAAGTGAAAGTAAGTGGTGTTTGGCCACGTAACTCTCTCATTAGAATCAAACTGTTTCAACATTTGCGATGTATTTGGATGCTAAACTATTCTTTATTATGGGCTTTGTACTTCACTCAGGTTTCAATATGTGTGTGTGTGTGTGAGGTGCGGGTGCGATTGAACTGTTACACATAAAAACATACTCCGTCCAATAAAACACAACAAAGTGCTTTTTTCAAACTATAAACTCTTGTCAAACTGTAACCTACAACTGTCACCAAACTAAAATCACACGCACACACTGTCTAAAAGCAAAAAATATTTATCCAACCCCATTTAAAACAGTCTGTGGGTGCCATCTTTTGGACATTCACCACATCGCATTGATTTTCATTTATTGTCCTCAGAGCCCTAATCTGTTTATTTTTCAATTACACATTCTACATTGATTAAAAAAGAAAAATTCAAATGTGTTTTTATTTTATACAGGAATAAATTATTTATAATTCAGATGAGAATAAAGTTAGTGTTTTACAATTTAAAGGAAAACAAATATATTGTTCTGAAATATAGCACATTCATTTTAAATTCATTCAGCTTCAATTACCAATACAATCTTAATTTTATTTAAAGCAAACTATACATTTAAAAGATCTTGGTTCTGTGCATATTTTGTAATTTAAAAAAAATACAAAATTGTTATGCAAAAAGACAAGGCCTTAGAGATTTCTTTATCCTTTAATGCAGGAAAAATCACACAGCAATGAAAGGCTTAATATCATGTCACTGTAACAGCCAGCCAGCCACACACACACATATAAACACAGACACCAGCCCTCCCTCCCCCTCCCTCCCCACACAGACAGCCACACACACACACACACATAGAATGGGAGGGGGCCCTCTCTCTGTCAAAGAGTGACAGAGAGAGATACCATTTCATGAAATCCACATTCAAACCACAATATCTGACTTTCTGAGGGTTGGAGCTATTGACTGTAAATTAGAAAGTTGTTTGGCTTGAGGAGAAGAATATACAAGCTGAGTTTTGTAACTGTAGGTAAATCTAACTAAGTTATAACACACTTTATATGTCCTTTTTTAGTCATGAAAATTCATTTCCTCGCCACGGCCAAACCGTTCGAGATATCAAAAATCCGTCAGCAATTTAGCATCCTCAATGTCTTGACTTCATGCACGCCTAGTTTGGCGATGATTGAATGAATTGCCTAGGAGTAGTACTTCAAATTCCACAGCAAGCGTTTTCCAAACAACCCATAATAGCCGACTTCCTGTTGGGCTGGCGTAAAACTTGACCAGGGGTAAAATGTTTGGCCCGATGAGATCTATATGTGTACTGAGTTTCATATTAATTCATGCAAGCGTGTTGAATATATGGACCAAATTGTCGGACCCCGTTCAAGGGGGCGCTGTTGAGCCCCCCTGCCATGCCCGGGTACCAGCTTCAGCCCGGCCCTGATGGCCGTGGGTTCTGACCTGTGTGCAAAATTTCAAAAGTTTTTGAGCACGTTAAGAGTCCCAAAATCCCCTGAAACCTTGAAATGCATTAAAATCAATAGACAAATCCCTCACACACAGAGACGGAAAGAGAGGGAGAGAAAATTCTCAGAAACATCCACATTCAAACTAAAATATCTGACTCCCTCTTGGTCTGAGCTAATGACAGTAAATTAGAAAGTTGTCCGGCTTGATCTGAACAATATGCGTACCGAGTTTTATGATTGTAGGTAAAACTATAGAACTAACACCCCCACTTTTGTCAAAAGGTGGCGCTACTGAGCCCCTGCACCACGCCCGTTTCTGAAACTTTGCACATGTCTACTGGCTAATAAATGTGATGTGTCTGTCGAGTTTCATGTTATTTCAAGTATGTTAAGAGTCTCAAAAGCATCAACAAAGAATATTAAAGTTTGATGCGTTGCCACGGCAACAGTATCTAATATATCAATAATCCTTTCACAGGTCAGATGAAGTTTGAAGCAAATCGGGTTAAAATAAGAGGGTGATTTCAAAGCATTTTGAAAGTGACACACTTCCTGCTGCCAGTTGGTGGCGCTATAACTTTGACTCACAATAGTCACATCCATGTGATCGGCCTCTTAAAGCGAACACACTGGTGAAGTTTCGTTAAGATCAGCTAATGTATGCTGAAGTTATAACACACTTCCTGTTTCACGTTTCTCGCCATAAATTCGTTTCCTCGCCACGGCCAAACCGTTCGAGATATCAAAAATCCCCTGGCAATTTTTCATCCTCAATGTCTTGACTTCATGCTGACCGAGTTTCGTGGCATTTCTTTGAATTCTCTAGGAGAAGTACTTTAAATTCCATTGCATGCGTTTAACAAACAACCCTAAATAGCCGACTTCCTGTTGGGATGGGGTAAAAAGTAAGAGCATGAAGTATATATGAACCGATGAGATCTATATGTGTACCGAGTTTCATATTATTACATGCAAGTGTGTTTGATTTATGGACCAAGTTTTCGGACCCCGTTCCAGGGGGCGCTGTCGAGCCCCCCTGCCACGCCCGGGTACCATCTTCAGCCCGGCCCTGATGGCTGCGGGTTCTGACCTGTGTGCAAAGTTTCAAGAGTTTTCGAGCACGTTAAGGGCCCCAAAAGTGCCCGAATAGTCTTAAGAAAAATATAGAAAATGAGTTTCCAAACAACCCATAATAACCGACTTCCTGTTGGGCTGACGTAAAACTTAGAGCACGAAAGTTGTTTGGCCCGATGAGATCTATAAGTGTACCGAGTTTCAGATTATTACATGCAAGCGTGTTTGATATATGGACAAGTGTTCAAACCCCGTTCCAGGGGGCGCTGTCGAGCCCCCCTGCCACGCCCGGGTACCAGCTTCAGCCCGGCCCTGATGGCCGCGGGTTCTGACCCGTGTGCAAAGTTTCAAGAGTTTTTGAGCACGTTAAGGCCCCCAAAAGTGCCCAAAAGGTAGTAAAATAATAATAATAATAATAAATATAGCTGCGAGCAGCGATTACGGGCCCAAGCCGGTGGCACCGCAACCCCGGTTCCTTTAGTTACCTAAAGGCACCGGGGTGGCGGTGCCGCCGGCTTTGGCCCTTCATCGCTGCTCGCAGCTATATTTATATATATATATATATATATATATATATATATATATAAATTATATATATATATATAAAAAATACATATATATATATATATATATATATATATTTTTTTTTTTTTATATACATATATATATATCACTTGCCTTACCTGAGAACAATGAAAACAATAAAAAAAACTAGGGAATCACTAAACCGAGAGAATTATTCTGTTTTGATGATACACTCAAAATATTACACAAGCAATTCTTTAAATTTAATGATATTCAGAACAGAACAAGAATTCAAAAAAACTATAATTAAGAATTAACCGAAATAATTGAAAGCGAAAGTGAAAGTAAGTGGTGTTTGGCTCACGTAACTCTCTCATTAGAATCAAACTGTTTCAACATTTGCGATGTATTTGGATGCTAAACTATTCTTTATTATGGGCTTTGTACTTCACTCAGGTTTCAATATGTGTGTGTGTGTGTGTGTGTGTGTGTGTGTGTGAGGTGCGGGTGCGGGTGCGATTGAACTGTTACACATAAAAACATACTCCGTCCAATAAAACACAACAAAGTGCTTTTTTCAAACTATAAACTCTTGTCAAACTGTAACCTACAACTGTCACCAAACTAAAATCACACGCACACACTGTCTAAAAGCAAAAAATATTTATCCAACCCCATTTAAAACAGTCTGTGGGTGCCATCTTTTGGACATTCACCACATCGCATTGATTTTCATTTATTGTCCTCAGAGCCCTAATCTGTTTATTTTTCAATTACACATTCTACATTGATTAAAAAAGAAAAATTCAAATGTGTTTTTATTTTATACAGGAATAAATTATTTATAATTCAGATGAGAATAAAGTTAGTGTTTTACAATTTTAAGGAAAACAAATATATTGTTCTGAAATATAGCACATTCATTTTAAATTCATTCAGCTTCAATTACCAATACAATCTTAATTTTATTTAAAGCAAACTATACATTTAAAAGATCTTGGTTCTGTGCATATTTTGTAATTTAAAAAAAATACAAAATTGTTATGCAAAAAGACAAGGCCTTAGAGATTTCTTTATCCTTTAATGCAGGAAAAATCACACAGCAATGAAAGGCTTAATATCATGTCACTGTAACAGCCAGCCAGCCACACACACACATATAAACACAGACACCAGCCCTCCCTCCCCCTCCCTCCCCACACAGACAGCCACACACACACACACACATAGAATGGGAGGGGGCCCTCTCTCTGTCAAAGAGTGACAGAGAGAGATACCATTTCATGAAATCCACATTCAAACCACAATATCTGACCTTCTGAGGGTTGGAGCTATTGACTGTAAATTAGAAAGTTGTTTGGCTTGAGGAGAAGAATATACAAGCTGAGTTTTGTAACTGTAGGTAAATCTAACTAAGTTATAACACACTTTATATGTCCTTTTTTAGTCATGAAAATTCATTTCCTCGCCACGGCCAAACCGTTCGAGATATCAAAAATCCGTCAGCAATTTAGCATCCTCAATGTCTTGACTTCATGCACGCCTAGTTTGGCGATGATTGAATGAATTGCCTAGGAGTAGTACTTCAAATTCCACAGCAAGCGTTTTCCAAACAACCCATAATAGCCGACTTCCTGTTGGGCTGGCGTAAAACTTGACCAGGGGTAAAATGTTTGGCCCGATGAGATCTATATGTGTACTGAGTTTCATATTAATTCATGCAAGCGTGTTGAATATATGGACCAAATTGTCGGACCCCGTTCAAGGGGGCGCTGTTGAGCCCCCCTGCCACGCCCGGGTACCAGCTTCAGCCCGGCCCTGATGGCCGTGGGTTCTGACCTGTGTGCAAAATTTCAAAAGTTTTTGAGCACGTTAAGAGTCCCAAAATCCCCTGAAACCTTGAAATGCATTAAACTCAATAGACAAATCCCTCACACACAGAGACGGAAAGAGAGGGAGAGAAAATTCTCAGAAACATCCACATTCAAACTAAAATATCTGACTCCCTCTTGGTCTGAGCTAATGACAGTAAATTAGAAAGTTGTCCGGCTTGATCTGAACAATATGCGTACTGAGTTTTATGATTGTAGGTAAAACTATAGAACTAACACCCCCACTTTTGTCAAAAGGTGGCGCTACTGAGCCCCTGCACCACGCCCGTTTCTGAAACTTTGCACATGTCTACTGGCTAATAAATGTGATGTGTCTGTCGAGTTTCATGTTATTTCAAGTATGTTAAGAGTCTCAAAAGCATCAACAAAGAATATTAAAGTTTGATGCGTTGCCACGGCAACAGTATCTAATATATCAATGATCCTTTCACAGGTCTACATCTGCCGTGTATTTACATTATACAGATGAAGTTTGAAGCAAATTGGGTAAAAATAAGAGGGTGATTTCAAAGCCTTTAGGAAGTGACACACTTCCTGCTGCCAGTTGGTGGCGCTATAACTTTGACTCACAATAGTCACATCCATGTGATCGGACTCTTACAGCGAACACACTGCTGAAGTTTCATCAAGATCAGTTAATGTATGCAGAAGTTATAACACACTTCCTGTTTCCTTTATTCGCCATAAATTCGTTTCCTCGCCACGGCCAAACCGTTCGAGATATCAAAAATCCCCTGGCAACTTTTCATCCTCAATGTCTTGACTTCATGCTGACCGAGTTTCGTGGCGATTGGTTGAATTCTCTAGGAGGAGTATATCGAATTCCAGGGGCATTCGCTTCCAAACAAACCATAATAGCCGACTTCCTGTTGGGCTGGGGTAAAAAGTAAAAGTACAAAGGATATATGAATCGATGAGATCTATATGTGTACCGAGTTTCATATTATTACATTCAAGCGTGTTTGATTTATGGACCAAGTTTTCGGACCCCGTTCCAGGGGGCACTGTCGAGCCCCCCTGCCACGCCCGGGTACCAGCTTCAGCCCGGCCCTGATGGCCACGGGTTCTGACCCGTGTGCAAAGTTTCAAGAGTTTTTGAGCACGTTAAGGGCCCCCAAAGTGCGCTGAGAGTCTCAAAAGTATCCAAAAAGAATATTAAAGTTTGATGCGTTGTCACGGCAACAGCATCTAAGATATCAACAATCCTTTCACAGGTCTAAATCTGGCGTGTGTCTACATTATACACATCAAGTTTGAAGCAAATCGGGTAAAGCCTGTTTGATTTATGGACCAAGTTTTCGGACCCCATTCCAGGGGGCGCTGTCGAGCCCCCCTGCCACGCCCGGGTACCAGCTTCAGCCCGGCCCTGATGGCCGCGGTTTCTGACCCGTGTGCAAAGTTTCAAGAGTTTTTGAGCACGTTAAGGGCCCCAAAAGTGCGCTAAGAATCTCAAAAGTATCCAAAAAGAATATTAAAGTTTGATGCGTTGTCACGGCAACAGCATCTAAGATATCAACAATCCTTTCACAGGTCTACATCTGGCTTGTGTCTACATTATACACATCAAGTTTGAAGCAAATAGGGTAAAGCGTGTTGGATATATGGACCAAATTGTCTGACCCGTTCAAGGGGGCGCTGTCGAGCCCCCCTGCCACGCCCGGGTACCAGCTTCAGCCTGGCCCTGATGGCCGCGGGTTTTGTCCCGTGTGCAAAGTTTCAAGAGTTTTTGAGCACGTTAAGAACCCCAAAAGTGCCCGAAAGCATAAAAAAGCATGAAAAAGCTTAAAAAAAGGAATATTAATGTTTGATGCATTGCCATGGCAACAGTATCTAAGATATCAATAATCCTTTCACAGGTCTACATCTGGCGTGTGTCTACATTATGCACATGAAGTTTGAAGCAAATCGGGTAAAAATAAGAGGGTGATTTAAAAGCATTTTGAAAGTGACACACTTCCTGCTTCCAGTTGGTGGCGCTATAACTTTGACTCACAATAGTCACATCCATGTGATCGGGCTCTTACAACGAACACACTGCTGAAGTTTCATCGAGATTAGTTAATGTATGCAGTAGTTATAACACACTTCCTGTTTCACGTTTCTCGCCATAATTTCGTTTACTCGCCACGGCCAAACCGTTCGAGATATCAAAAATCCCCTGGCAATTTTTCATCCTCAGTGTCTTGACTTCATGCTGACCGAGTTTCGTGCCGTGTGTTTGAATTCTCTAGGAGGAGTATTTCACATTCCATTGCATGTGTTTTCCAAACAACCCTTAATAGCCGACTTCCTGTTGGGCTGGGGTAAAAAGTAAGAGCATGAAGTATATATGAACCGATGAGATCTATATGTGTACTGAGTTTCATATTATTACATGCAAGCGTGTTTGATTTATGGACCAAGTGTTCAAACCCCGTTCCAGGGGGCGCTGTCGAGCCCCCCTGCCACGCCCGGGTACCAGCTTCAGCCCGGCCCTGATGGCCGCGGGTTCTGAGATGTGTGCAAAGTTTCAAGAGTTTTCGAGCACGTTAAGGCCCCCAAAAGTGCCCAAAAGGTAGTAAAATAATAATAATAATAATAATAATAAATAATAATCCTTAGGAAAACAATAGGGCCTTCGCCTTTTCAAGGCTTGGGCCCTAATAATAAATAATAATCCTAAGGAAAACAATAGGGCCTTCGCCTTTTCAAGGCTTGGGCCCTAAATATGTAAGACAAATGTTTTTGACATCCAAAAGAGGGCAGTAGAGGACTCTGTGTTGAACATGAGCCGAGCTTCACGCAGACATTATGAGGCATGGTCACATCTGTTTGCTGTCAGCGGATTTCTATTTCTGGAGAAGCACTTCTATTCAGCGCTCTGGATTTTGTCATTTCCACCTTGGTCACATTATTTCTCACCTCCAGTACTTTGTTACTCAATTACACTGTCTGCCCTTGTCCTGTAGAGGTTGAATGATTCATGTTCTGTTTTTTCTCTCTGTAGAGGATGAGTTTGAGTCTCATGGCGAGTCTCTGAGACAGAAGTTGTCCTCTATGTCCACCATTCAGGGCTGGACCAGTGAAAAGAGACGCTCACACTCCTTTACCTCAGGTACAGCCACTGCACTCACAACATTTGCCATGTAAACAGGTCATTCTTATGAAACGGTGCTATATAATGCTGTTCAGTTGTGTCCAAAAGTGATGTCCGGCCTAGGACATCTTCACCCTTTATTCAAATATTATCAAAAATGTGTTAAATAAGCATATTGCATAGTTGTGCTTGGAGTCAATTGTTTTATTTGTGATAATGACGCAATGAAACATGCTAATTGTGCTGACATCATTTTTGGCCAGGCTGTCATAGAAATTATGAACACATGCAAACACAAGAGAGAACCAACAAAATATTAATAAATAATTATGTTGTAGTCAATGCAAGCTTTCTGTTTATCTATGCTTTTTTTTGCATAGTAAAATAAAGCCTGTAGCTGTAATTAGGTTCAGTAGCTGAACCTTAATCAAGTATAGTCTTTTGCTCTTCCCTCATCTTTAAAATATTGTAAAATAAAATATTTCCCTTGTATTTTGATGGTTTAATCGAACTTGTAGGGTCATTAAAAACAAATATCCCCTGCGGACGTCACTTTTTGCCACTACTGTATATTCACATTAATGCATGACAGATGCTTTTATCCAAACGACATGCATTGCATCAAGGTAAACATTTAATCTGTTCATGCATTCCTATGAACAGAAACCATGAGCTACTCTTGGCTACAGGAACGCTATACAATGACTACAACATAATCAGTTATTAATGATTATTTTGTTGGCTCTCTCTTGTTTTTGCATTTGTTCATAATTTCTTTGTATGACAGCCTGACCAAAAATGATGTCCCACAAAATTTGGCAAGTTTCACTGCGTTATTATCACAAATAACTGACTTTTTACTCATATTTGAATAAAGCGTGAAGATGTCAATTTATCTAGGCTTGACATCATGCATTGTAGTCTATGTATAAATGAACTTTAAACACTGATATCTCTGTCCACAGCCACGTATCAGAGGATAAAGCCTGTAGCGCCCCCTTCAGGCAAAGGCCAGGACAGCAGCTCCAGCTACTCGGTGACTTTATTCATCGGAGATCGAGAGATGCCGTCGGTCTGTAGAAGCACAGCGATGGCCGAGGAGTCCTTCTCCGATCTGCCCATGAGGAGCTACATGAGCCTCCCGCGGCCACCCAACAAATCCGTCTTCAGGAAGTTCTTTGGGAAAAAGGAGTGACTGACACTTTCTGTGACAACGACCCTGACTGACATGTGCAGGACACAAGTTAAACGCTTCTGAAAAACTTTTTTATTACAATTTATTTATGGATTTGATGGCGAGAATCATTTTTTTGTCATTTTTAAATGAGATCTTGTATGGTTGTTTAATGTTCATTCCTTCAACCGTTTTGATATCCGGCTTGTTTTAGCCAACAATGAAATGTACTCATCCTCACGTTGTTCAAAACCAATATGACCCTTTCTTTCATGGAACATTATATTTACATTCATGCATTTAGCAGATGGTTTTATCCAAAGAGGAACAAAAGCAATTTGTCACAGAGCCAATGATATTCATAATATACAATGCCAGGTTTATTAGATTCAAACAAGCTAGAAAAGAGAGAATGCAGAGAAGACAACCCTGGAATAACAGTTCATAATTTCTGATGACAAAAAGCACCACATAAGTATCATGACAGTAATGCATATGACTTGTCCACTATATTTCAATTGCTCTCAAGTCATAAAACAGCTTTGTGTGAGAAACAGACCTGTGTGAGAATCTTCCCTTGGTGCTTTTTTTTGTCATTTTTGGAGCTTGACTGAGCGTTATGTAAAAGGGGTGTCCAGTCCTTCTGGAGGGCCACGATCCTGCAGAATTTAGCTTCAACTGTGTGGATATGTTTAGCAATCCCAAACGCTTCATTACCTGATTCAGGTGTGTTTAATTAAGCTTGGAGCAAAACTCTGCAGGAAAGTGGCCTTCTGGAAGAAGGACTGGATGAAGAGAGTGAGATATTTGAGTTTGCAACATCCAAAGGGTGAGTTGAGTTTCATTTATGGATGAATTATTTTTTCTCATGCTAAAAGTTCCTTGTTTGCCATTGTTGTTGTAAATGTGCATTAATGAGTGAAGTTTGCTGTGGACATGGTGACAGCTGCCATAATGAATCTACTGATACGAGACTTGTGATATGTAATGTGTTCAGTGTTTCCACCATATTCCAGTTGAGGTGGTCTGATGTGTTTTCAGTTCATGTATGTTCTTTTGGCCTGGATTGCAATAATCCGTCCAGTCATTGTTTATTTTTTATTAGGTTTTGGCACATATTATTTGTCAGCTTGTCATGTTTTTCTGTGTTGGTTTGAGTTCTGTGTGGTCTTGCAGGGTTAGTTCACCCAAAAATGAAAATTCTGTCATTCATTTATTCATTTTTTGGCAAACTATCCCTTTAACACGTGTGTTTCCAAACTAAACATTTGATTCACATATTCTAGTGTTGCTTTCGGTATTTAAACTAATGCATTGTGTCGTGCATTTTAGGAGAAGGTTTTTATGGGAAGAAGTATTTTTACGGTCTGGGTCAACTGTATCATATGATCCTTGTTGTTTTGATATTGGTGGCCTGGGTGTTTATGACCAATTGTACACACATTTAAACATGTAATGCATTATTTTAGACTTTTCACAGTGGAAAACATTTTACGACTATGCTGATATGTTCAGTTTGTAAGAAAGAAAAAAAAGGAGAAAAAAGTAGCTGAATTGTGCCTTAAAAGAAAATAAGGTCATTACAGCAGTTTAAACGAGTTTTGCATTATGGCATTTTGTGGTTAAAGATGTGGCAAAACAGAAACTGCACTGGTGATCATTTTATTGAGTGATATACATACATAAACCACCATAAACCATGCAATTATGAGTGTCTAAAACTAATGAATTAGAAAAAAATTAAATACAATTAAAGTAAATATTGTTGAAGTATAGCTCAGTTTTGTCTCTTTAGTTTGGCATCATATTGCTTTTATATCCTATCTAATTGCAGAAATGTGTTTTATAGACAGACAGTCACCGATTACAGTTCCTCCTGAACCAAAACAACCAGCTCACGCCGTCATAACCATAATTACAAGATGGCAACCTGTGACGTTCTACCCGTAGCGTCATATCAACACTATCAACGATGAAATTAATCTGCAGCAGTCAGGTGGTACAAGAGCTCTGCAAGTTGTTTACGTTCCTTATTATTGTAATTTTATGTGCTTTGAGACATGCGGTAATTTAACGCCGTCTCTCGTGACGATTTGCTGACTGGAATAACTGGAAGCGGATGACACCGGAAGCCAGACACATTCAATTTACAAATTCACTCTTACGTGAAAAATAAGGGGGATAGACTTTATTCAGAATAGCGCCATGACAGGTGTGAAGTGAAAGCGAGGCTGTGAGGGATAACCGTGTTTTCAATGGCATCCGCTGTAAAAAGTTGTTTAAAGCTTTTTTGATTTTTTTTGTGTACTGAAACTTCTTGGAAATATGTTTGCAGTGTTTCGTCAGCTGAACAATCCAAAAACACATGAAATAAAACCACGGCCCACTTAAGAGATATATGTCTATCCCTCACAGCCTTGCTGGCACTGATGTGAATGAGGTCTTTTGCTAGCTGCTTCGAAATTGACCTTTAACTGGTTTTAAAGGGGTCCTATTATGCCCTTTTATGATTTTTTGTTTTTTATGAATATGTTTTTGGGGTGTACTAGAATATGTTTTCATGCTTGATTGTTAAAAAAAAAACGCATTATTTTTTACATATTTTACATTATTACAGCTCCTCTCTCCCCAGTCTGGCTCAAACATGCCGGTTTCCAATGAAGCCCCTCCTTCCGAAATACGAAATGTGCTGTGATTAGTTAGCTGGCCCAGTGTATTGTGATTGCCAGCGCTTAGGGCGTGTTCGGGAAATGTCCCAGCCCTCCATAACTGCCAGTTCTTCTCTAGTGTAAATAATGATGGCGTCAATTTCAAATCAGTTCGAGCTCGATTCGGACCCTGACAATGTTAATTTCACAGGACGTTTTAGAGTGGTATGTTTGGGGGAATTTTCTTATACATTATAGATACGGTGTTATCCACCATTTAATTGTGATATTTGTTGGAAAACTAAGGTAATACAAACAGTAATCGATCACAAAACCATGGTTCATTTGGTGGACAGTCTTACAAAAGCGAGAGCTTAAAGAAACAGAAAACAAGCAGTTCTTCATAAAATGTGCAGCGCAAAATAACGTTTGGGTTTTAATGTTCAGGGATGGTGTTTAAATTTTAACCACTCTAAGTTCCTCAGCCTTAGGAAGGTCAAGCTCAACCAGGCCTCGCCCCCTTTTTTGCGTATTCCATGGGCGGGATTATTTAAATGAGTAGGCCTACCATTGTGACTTCATAAGATCCGAAATCACATTGTAATGCAAACGACCTTGCAGATCTTTTTGTTTGTTTGTTTAAACAACAACATTACACACTAACTAAAGTTGAAAAGGTGGAAACGCATAATAATAGGATCCCTTTAAAGGCTGTATCACAGTGAATAATCTCCTTATAGGCTACTAACTAACATTTAGACTGGAGAAATGAGATATCAACCGTCTATGGATATAACAGTGGAGTTTTTGGATGGTTTATCTGACTTACAATATTTGAAAGCATTTTTATATATTTGTAAAATCAGCTAAATGTGTTCTTATATAGGCAGAGAAAAGCGGACACCGCCTTCGTCTGGGATAAAACAATGGCATGCAGCAGCTTCTCATAGTAAAGAAAAGAGCTGTTTGTTTGTTTGATGCCTCATGCCTGTTTAACGATCCACCGGGCACACAATCCCCTCCAATTCAACACACCCTCGTCCTTCCCTCTCCGATGGGGATTTCAAAAGCGCTGATATGCCAACTACAAACAAACAGTAAGAAATCCTCCACAATAATCATTAAAACTGAGCGGAGGAGAGGATCTGAGCCTTCCGGCTCAAACCCAAACCCTCAGAGGTCGATACTGGGCTCGTGAGTTTGCATATGAAAAGCTGTTATGGCTGGAAGCTGGATGCCCCCCCCAATCCCTTTAAGCTTTCAAAGAGTCTCCGCATACATAATTGGTGAGTATTTCACGTTGAAATGATAATAAGAGACGGTACAGTCGCCACTCGAAATGAAGCGCGAAAGGATGCTAAACAAAAGAGGATCCGTGGTAAATCCGAGCTGACAGAGGGGGGTGAAAGTGCTCAAACAATGGCTTTCACCACACGGTCAATGTCGGATTAGAATGCATTAAGTACTCGAAATGTGCCAAGTGCAATGGGACGGGCAGATTTTTTAATGGACCGTGTAGCATCGTTCAACAGCGGCTCCCATCATGCAATACGATATCCAGTCAGGTATGAAAAAAAGAGAAACGGTCACACATGTAGGCTAGCTATTGCTTCTGATACAGTAAAACGAAAAGGCAAATGCTTAAATATTTGTCAAACAAAGCATTAAAAAGCATTAGGTCATTTTAAAAGTTGTTTTGGCTTTCAGCTTTCATTTATTAATGATGTTTGCCAGTAGACTGTCTTCCACAGAAAGCTGTGCACAGAAAGCTGTGCACTCGCGTAACTTTTTTTTAATTTGATATTTTAATTGTTTTTAATGTATGTTTATAACACACGTTGTATTACGGGTATATTACCTTTGCACCAAATTACAAAAAACTAGTTAACGCTGCTTTGATGGAGTTTTTACAGTGGCTAGGAGTGACGATAAAATTGACATATTTCTCTTTTCCAACTGCCTTTATCTACCCTTTTAGATATTTTACACGTCTAATTGAAAAGAACAGAAGATTTTGTTTACTGACCAAAAGAGAGTACATCCCGTTAATTCAGTGGTAAGAAATTAGTGTTATCCTAACTCTATTTAGTCACATAATTGTTATTCATTTTTTAAAGTCTGAATAAAATTTATACTGTAAAAAATCCATATTGATATTGTGTTGAAGTCTTTGTTATTTTGCGCTTAAAGGGTTAGTTCACCCAAAAATGAAAATTAAGTCATTAATTACTCACCCCCATGCTGTACCAACCCCGTAAGGCCTTCGTTCGTCTTCGGAACACAAATGAAGATATTTATGATTAAATCTGAGAGGTTGATCACTCCTCCATAGGCTGCCTAAGGGAATGAAACTTGACGGCCCAGAAAGTCATTAAAGAAAATGTTTAAATATTCCATGTCGCAACAGTGGCTCAACTATAAGTTTATCAAGCGACGAGAATACTTTTTGTGCGAAAAAACAAACAAAAATAACGACTTTATTCGACTATTCCTTTTCTTCCTTGTAGGCCTGAAACAAGACTTCAAAAGATTTCCACGGCCGTCAAGTTTCATTCCCTTAGGGAGCCTATGTAGCAGTCATGAACCTCTCAGATTTAATCAAAAATATCTTCATTTGTGTTCCGAAGACGAACGAAGGTCTTACGGGGTTGGTACAGCATGGGGGTGAGTAATTAATGACTTAATTTTCATTTTTGGGTGAACTAACCCTTTAACATAAAATCTGTTACTGTGGTACAGTGATACAAGTGACGAAATCGTATATATTAAAGGAATGTTACGGGAAGGTTAGTGGAACCTAAGATAACATTATATTTCCGTAACAAAAACTTTCCTGGCTAACTAAAATCAAACGTTACAAATACATGTTTTGGGAATGTTCCCATTTAACAAAAAATTGTTAGATGGGAAGTAATCACCTACAGTAGCGAGTTAGTAACACGCTAAGAACACCTTAGCAACGCCCTTGTAACCACCTGGAATACTCCAGCAACACCCTAGCAACATGCTAAAACCACTCAGAAAACCTGTCTCTTCTCCTCACTAAGGTTGCATTTATTTGACCAAAACATAGTAAAAACAGCAATATGTAACTTTTACAATAGCTTCTTTCTATTGTAATATATTTTAAAATGTTATTTTTTCCAGTGTATGGCTGTATGCCTGACACCAGTGAGACGGGACCTTAATTAAACCCACTTCTCTGTCAATGACTCATTATTTCAATGAGTCAGTTGTTTATCCTGAGCGAAGTTTAGCATTGCTGCTATTTTGCTGTCCATCCACATCACATCTCAGTTTGATCCCTGACGCTCATAATGAATCAATGAAGAATGAAAAACTCCAGGACTTTTAAAAAAAGACATTCATCTGTGGTCATTAAAAACATCCCGCAGGAAAGAAAATCACAAATGAGACCCTCCTCAAGATCAAATAAATAAAGACCATTTCTGCTTGATCTACGATGCATTAGCTCTCTACTCTTACTGTGTTGATTTTTATTTCTCTTAAGGAATTTTAGGAGAAACGTCTAAAGCAAAGATTGATATTAAAATGTCATATAGTGGGGTCCAAAAGTCTGGGAGCAGGGTCACTTTCTGATGGTCCTGGTGTCACTTTTACTCCATGATGTTGATAAACGAGCAGAGCCTGTTTAAAAAGGCCATTGACTGGTGTCACGAGTCAATTACATTGATAAAAAGCCAACAATCGAAGTCTTTCTCTGCCGGTCATCAGAAGGACTGAATCGGAGAGTATCGGGTCAATGGCAGGGCAGAGGGGCAGGTGTCGCTTTCACTGCCCTGTGTCACAGAGGTCGTGAGCTGCTCCTGTAGCCTGTCCCGCTGTCAACATTTGATCACGCCACAGGTCAAACTCACTTGACTGAAGAAATCAATGTGCACTAACAGGCGTCTCACATTCTCAATAGTCTATATCGTTGCCTGAACCAAAGAACCAAAGTGTCCATATGCTCACCAAAAAACATTAACCCTTACGCCGTGTTGAAAACCCTAAAACACCTTTGGTTTTCCCGATCAAAAATGACCGACCTTTTAAAAATTGCTTGTAAATCACTCGCGATATTATCCCAAATTATTGGATTCAATATTTTTGTACATTTTTCTTCCAATTAGGAAAGGTTTTGTATTTTTTTTTAAACTGATTAATCATAGGCCTCATTGGTCTGAGGATAGAGTTGTAATAATAAAAAAAGTTGTAAAAAGCCTGTAATACTCTAACTCTAAATAGTGTGTGTGTGTGCGTGAACGAACTTAATGAACATGCTCTTATTATTGATCTCCCCCATTCATTTTCAATGGATGGTCATTTTTGACCAATATAAGCTCAGATCAATGAGGCCTACAAAGTCAGTTTGTATTCAGTTTCAAAAAGAAATACAAAACCTGGCCTAATTGAAACAAAACAAGTTGACAAAAAGATTGAATCCAATATTTGGTTATAATTTGACTGTCATAACTGTATTTTTGATCAAATAAGCGTAGCTTTGGTGAGCATAGAGACTTCTTTAAAAAAATACAATTATTCCAAGCTTTTGACCGGTACTGTACACCACTGAACTAGGGTGCGTTTCACAAAAGCATCGTTTGCCAACTATTCCGTCGTTATCAGCATAGTCTGTGTTTCCCGAAACCATCGTTCTAGCGAACATTCGCAAACAGCATCGCAAACTTGTGTGTTCGGAAAGACGGCTCTCGACCTGTGGTTAGAAGCAGAGTTTCTTGTTTGCGTGACATGTGGACTCAATAAATCCTTATCTTGAGCAAAATAACCAAGCTGACATTCAGTACAATCTATATCTTTTATTTAGAATACATACAAATGTCATTTACGTCTTAGTTTGTCAAGAAATTTAAAGTGGCGTTTTTGAAGAGTGTGCATGTGCGTGCGAACGTGCTCTAGTACGATCTATGATTGAATCAGGAAATGAAGCAGAATAACTCAGAAAAATTAGATGCCATGTCATTTATAACAAAAAATATAGCACTAATTCTATCTGAAACAGATTAGTTATTTTTTTATTACTTTTATTACAATACGGTTTCTGGAAACGTTCGTGAGCTAGTTGATTTCTTCCACACATCATACTTCGGTAGTTAAGCAGCGAGTTATTGTTGTACGGGAAACACATCTCTGTTTGATTATCACATTCATAAGCGTTTGTATTTGAATGGTACTGTAATATACTTCAAAACATACAGTAGTATTTCATGGTATATTTCTATGGTGTTTGCACAGCATCTTGGTGGTGAGTTAAATCTATATGTAAAGGAAGACTTTCAACAGATTCCTCTTGTAATTTTAGTATGTTCTTTTCCGTGAGCGCGAGCTGAAGGGTTTGACCCGGTGTCATGGGAAACTCTCTGTCTAAATGTGTCCCCGAGGGCCGTTTCTGACCATCCCTCTTGTTATTGTCACCACTGGCCAGAACCTCAGAGGTCACGACCTCTCTCAGTATTCACTGATTCATATGAGGCTGGAATCCTATATCCCGTCTCAGGGAACTGAGGATGTGTTTGTCAAACGGAGAAGAATGCTGAGAAACAAGAGCTCTTCTGAAGCAAACGTTTCATTATATCATGAAGAAATAGCACTGCCAGTGTAGTGTTGATGTGTAGCATCTGTCTCAATTCTGTTGATTACCAAAGATAATTATTTCACATTCATGCATTTGGCAGGTACTTTTAATCTGACCAGTTACGAATTTCTAGGGATTCAAACCCATGATTTTGGCGTTGCAAGCGTCATGCTCCGTTTGAGCTACAGGAAAACTTCTATTACCAGTTTGAATGACTGTTGTTAGATTTTAATTCAGATTTGAAATATTTGTTTGCAATATGAACTAACGGTAACATCTATGGACTTTTAAGGTAACCCGCTAACTTAGTTATTTTTATTGTTGGTATTTTATTCTATTTAAATATCTAAATGTTAGTGAAACGAAGAAAAATAAATAGTGTGTGTCAGGTGTCTGGTATCGAGTGTTTGTAGTCGTGTTCTGTGATCTGTGCTTTTATATCTCTCTTTACTGTGGTGTTCCTCATGGCTTTGATGTGTGTGTCCTCAGAGCTGAAACTCTACACGAGTGTTTTGATCACGGCTCGCAGCGCTTTTACAGTGAACCTCTGCTCCTGTGGTCGGTCCTGTACTTTTGTTCAGCTCTCAGGTTAAAGGTTATGCAAACAAATTATTAAATGTAGAAATCTGACATAGACACACACACACACACACACACACATGAATTAATTAATTCACACTGAATTAATTATCATTTATTAAGTCAAGTCAAGTCACCTTTATTTATATACACTCACCTAAAGGATTATTAGGAACACCATACTAATACTGTGTTTGACCCCCTTTCGCCTTCAGAACTGCCTTAATTCTACGTGGCATTGATTCAACAAGGTGCTGAAAGCATTCTTTAGAAATGTTGGCCCATATTGATAGGATAGCATCTTGCAGTTGATGGAGATTTGTGGGATGCACATCCAGGGCACGAAGCTCCCGTTCCACCACATCCCAAAGATGCTCTATTGGGTTGAGATCTGGTGACTGTGGGGGCCATTTTAGTACAGTGAACTCATTGTCATGTTCAAGAAACCAATTTGAAATGATTCGAGCTTTGTGACATGGTGCATTATCCTGCTGGAAGTAGCCATCAGAGGATGGGTACATGGTGGCCATAAAGGGATGGACATGGTCAGAAACAATGCTCAGGTAGGCCGTGGCATTTAAACGATGCCCAATTGGCACTAAGGGGCCTAAAGTGTGCCAAGAAAACATCCCCCACACCATTACACCACCACCACCAGCCTGCACAGTGGTAACAAGGCATGATGGATCCATGTTCTCATTCTGTTTACGCCAAATTCTGACTCTACCATCTGAATGTCTCAACAGAAATCGAGACTCATCAGACCAGGCAACATTTTTCCAGTCTTCAACTGTCCAATTCTGGTGAGCTCTTGCAAATTGTAGCCTCTTTTTCCTATTTGTAGTGGAGATGAGTGGTACCCGGTGGGGTCTTCTGCTGTTGTAGCCCATCCGCCTCAAGGTTGTGCGTGTTGTGGCTTCACAAATGCTTTGCTGCATACCTCGGTTGTAACGAGTGGTTATTTCAGTCAAAGTTGCTCTTCTATCAGCTTGAATCAGTCGGCTCATTCTCCTCTGACCTCTAGCATCAACAAGGCATTTTCGCCCTCAGGACTGCCGCATACTGGATGTTTTTCCCTTTTCACACCATTCTTTATAAACCCTAGAAATGGTTGTGCGTGAAAATCCCAGTAACTGAGCAGATTGTGAAATACTCAGACCGGCCCGTCTGGCACATACAACATCCCACGCTCAAAATTGCTTAAATCACCTTTCTTTCCCATTCTGACATTCAGTTTGGAGTTCAGGAGACTGTCTTGACCAGGACCACACTCCTAAATGCATTGAAGCAACTGCCATGTGATTGGTTGATTAGATAATTGCATTAATGAGAAATTGAACAGGTGTTCCTAATAATCCTTTAGGTGAGTATATAGCGCTTTTTACAATACAGATTGTATCAAAGCAGCTTCACAGTGATAACATGAAAATAACACAACAAAGTTTGTTTCTAGAAGAAAATTGCATCAACGTCCACCTTAAGTAAGGTAGATCAATAATATTGTTGAATATTAAATGTCCCCAACTAAGCCAGCCAAAAGCCAAGGCAACAGTGGCAAGGAACCAAAACTCCATCAGGTGACAGAATGGAGGAAAAAACCTTGGGAGAGTCAGGCGGAGGGCCAGTTCTCCTCTGGCCAACGAAGGAACAGTGTATGATTCGGGCAGCATTACAAGTCAGATTGGATCGGAACATTTAGAGTATTTATCCATTTCCATCTGGTTGGAAGTCGAAGTAATCACGCCGGTATGGAGACGAGTTGTTGAGGATCAGTGTCGATGGCTGTTGTGTCGATGAGGCCTTCACAGGGCTGATGAGGCTGGCACTGCAGGATGAGTTGGGATGGGTCCAGGCGCAGGTCCACCATAGACTGTCCCTCGGGATAAACAGAGAGACTAATATTAGTAATATTAATATTTATTAACTAATTGCAAATAATTCAATATGCAAACAAATGGTTAAATGTGCAAGCTTTGAGCTCTGAATTGTGTCCCGAACCCACTGGTTGTGATGAGAATACTACAAGTGAGGAGAAGGGGTGGAGGGATCCTGATAATGGACGAACAGAGGTCTGCTGTATATACACCTCTTATCGTTAATGAGTTGATTAACTGAATGTGCTCCTCTTGTGTTAATCAGGTTCATTATCTGAACATGCTCCTCCCGATGTTAATAAAACATCATATAAATTAATGAGCAGTTTTGAGCTGTATTTGAGCTGTGAATCATTTAAAAAATGAACTGAATTCATTTGAATTTGATTTGATTGCAAATAATTCAATACACAAACAAAGGGTTAAATGTGTAAATCTGATATAAATATAAATATAATAAGCAGTTTTGACTGTATTTCAGCTGTTAATCAATTAAAAAATTAACTGAATTAATTATAGTTTTATCAATTGCAAATAATTCAATGCGCAAACAAAGGGTTAAATGTGTAAATTTAATATAAATATAAATCTAATAAGCAGTTTTGACTGTATTTCAGCTGTTAATCGATTAAAAATCAACTGAATTATAATTTAACTGCAAATCATTCAATATACACAAACAAAGGGTTAACTGTGTAAATCTGATATAATTATAAATCTAATTAGCAGTTTTGACTGTTTCCACTGTCAATCAATTAAAATACAATAACAAATAATAATACAATAAACATACATAAACTAATTAAATTTACTGAATTTATTTGTTAAACTATTTGCGAATATTTGAATATTGCAATCAATATTCTCTGTAAAACTAACAAGCCCTTAAATGAAGAGCATTCAAATAAATTACATTATTAATGTCCATTAAAATGACCAAAAAAGGCTTTGGGTGTAATTTTCTTTGTTGTTGCATATAATCATTTTATTTGAATTATCATTAACTTTAAGATTAAACCGCTTTCACCTTTGAAAAACACATTTCAAGACCCCTAAATTCTGGCTTTAATTTCCAATGTCTATTTTTCATGCATTTACCAATTCATTATCTCAGACTAATATATGCTGCCGTCTCACTCTTTACTCTCCAAACGCTGCTTTGTTCAGAGTGCATCTCTCATTTGTTGTATTCTGAGCCGGTGGTTAATTGGCAGCACGCCTGTCTGTTGTGATTCATCTCAATGTGTGAGGAAGCTTGTTGTAAACTGTAATATATTAAAAGGGTGCTCACAAAAGCTCCCTCGCTCTTTTCTACAGTCCCGAGACTGTGTAAACCCCCTGGGCTTCATTCAGGGAGGGCTCGGGCATTTAGCGTCTCCCCTCTATGAATGTATGTCAGCGATATGGAAATGAAAGCCGATTCGAAGGCGTCCAAACATGCTTATTCAGTAAGGCTTTGTGTTGACGGCTCTGTCAATGAGGGAAGAAATACACACACACACACACACACACACACACACTTCTCACCATCTGTATGTGTTGGCACCGGATGGAGGGGCTCTTATGGGCAGACGCTCGTGGTTATGACCAAGTCTGTTCTGCAAGCTAAGATAAAGCAGACTTCTAGAAATTGCTTCTGTCCTTTTTCGCTGAGGCTAAACTCCTCTTTAGTGCGCACGAGGGAAAGGCTCTGAAAGCAATTTTAGAGGAAAATGAATAAAAAACAGGATGCAAAATCGGTGGGCGTAATGATGCTCGGGTGTTAAAAGTGAACGAGTCAACATTTATGCTGAATCTTTTGGCTAATATTACTTCAAATATAATGCAATTACTTTTCTAAGTAATCTAACTTACCCATCAGACCGTTAAACAGACGAGAAAACTTGGCCTATTTTCAAAGTGACAGATTCTAGAGACCAGATTGTCATAGAATTATTGAGAATTATTTTACCATTTAATTATTTTTAAGTGGCAATTGTATAGGAACATCAGTGCAACACAATACAATGCAAACACCTACAAATACACAATCAACTGCATAGCAACACCCTGGAAACCACCTAAAACATCATAGCAACAAACTAACAGCTTCTCAGAATGCCTTAGCAACTGCATAGCAACATCCTAGCAATGCAACCAACCAGAATACCCTAGCGACTGCATAGCAACACCATGGAAACCACCCAAAACATTGTAACAATTGCATAGCCACATACTAATAGCCCCTTAGAATGCCTTAGCAACTGCATAGCAACATCCTAGCAATGCAGCCACCCAAAATACCCTAGCAAGTGCATAGCAACACCCTGGAAACCACCCAAAACATTGTAACAATTGCATAGCCACATACTAATAGCCCCTTAGAATGCCTTAGCAACTGCATAGCAACATCCTAGCAATGTAGCCACCCAAAATACCCTAGCAAGTGCATAGCAACACCCTGGAAACCACCCAAAATATTCTAGTAATCACAAAGCAACACACTAACAGCCCCTCAGAATGCCTTAGCAATGGCATATCAACATCCTAGCAATGCAACCATGAATACCCTAGAAACTGCAACTGCATAGCAACACCCTTAAAACCACCCAAAACATCCTAGTAATCACAAGGCAACACACTAACAGTCCCTCAGAATGCTTTAGCAACTGCATAGCAACATCCTAACAATGCAACCGCCCAGAATTCCCCTTTCGACTGCATAACAACACCCTGGAAACCACCCAAAAGATCATAGTAATCACATGTCAACATTCTAACAGCCCCTCACAATTCCCAAGCAACTGCATACCAATATGCTAGCATCTACTTAACAATTGCATAGCAACGACCTAGCAACCAATACAAACACCCTAGCAATTAGCAACACCCTGGAAACCACCCAAAACATTATAGTAATTGCATTGCCACATACTAACAGCTCCTTAGAATGACTTAGTAATTGCATAGCAACAACCTAGTAATGCAACCACCCATAATACCCTAGCGACTGCATAGCAACACTCTGGAAACCATCAAAAAAAAAAATCCTACCAACCACATAGGTACATGCTAACAGTCAATTGCATAGAAACATGCAAACACAAAGAATACCCTAGCAACTGCATATCAATATGCTAAAATCTACAGCTATGACCTAGCAACCACCCTAGTAACATGACACCCTCCCATAACAACATATGGTGGTGAGTTTTGCATAGGCAAAACATTCAAAACATTGGAAAATGTGAAGATTTAGTCTTTATCAGTAAAATTAGTCTTTATATGTCTACTTAACTGAAAACAAATGCAATTACCCTTTCATGTGAAACATTCATGGTTACATTTATTTCCTAAGGCACGTTATTCACTGGTTGGTTATGCAAGAAGACAGAGAGAGATAAAGGTTGGAACACAGATGCATATGGGGTCAGTGGTCTCTGGCAGAGATGCCCGTCGCAGTGGGTGAAGAACGGGACGGGCGTCAACACGGTTATGTAATCCATCTGTGCTGCCACTGCAGGCGATTGGCACTGACTTAGCTTAGCTGGCTTAGAATAGCAACGGGTGACCCTCGCCAGTCCCCTGACAGCCACAACTCTACCCACAATCCCCTTCTCAATCTGTCTGGCCCTCTGCAGCCCTTCACCTTCAAATGATCTGGGCTGCGTAAAGCTTTAAGATATACAGTCGTGAACTTCCATAAGCACTTCCCCGCCGCCATTTTGAAGTGCGTTCAACTTCGTCAAGTGGGAGAGGGAAGTTTATTTGGACAGACCCTCAGTATGTGTACTTCAGGCAGATCCATGGACCACAATGCACCGTGATTGTGATGTCACAGCAGGTGACATCACAATGACATCACACCCGCTTAATTTACCTCCCACACAACTTAAAGAGTTATTTTGACATTTAACCGCATTTAATACCTTAAGCCATTTTGCAGCATCTCTTCTCTTCTCTGATTACGGGGGCGGGGCAACCTGTCACTCACACGAGATCCCCCAATAGCGGACCACAACCATCCAATCAATTACCCACAGACAAAATCAAGCCCCGCCCTACATTTTTTCTTGTTCGAGAAGCCATTACACTTGGATATACGTCACAATAGGGAAGAAAAGACTATCGCAACTTCCATTTGCAACTTCCAAAGCGATGTTTCAACACTTTTTAGGGGGCCGTGCACTGAAGACACCTTCTTGAGTTACTTGCGACAGAATATGCAAGTAAAATAGGCAGTGAATGTCATTTCATATTGAATTTTAAGCACTTTTTGAGACCCCTTCATACTAAATGAGCAATATGATGTTCACTATACACACTAAAACATGGACTTCACCAGATGATTCATCAGTCAGAGACCTGCGTCTGAAAACTGGCACAGAAAGGTCTGTGACGCACATCTCTCCTGGCAGTGGCCTTTCTCCTTCCTTTGCATTTGCACAAACTGTTATCCAACTGACCCTTGGCCCGTTCATCTCAAGACCTCAGTCCTGCAAAAACTCACAATTTTATTCATATTAAGACAAAAGCACAGTTGAGTTTTGTTTGTGAAAGAGTTCTGACCACAACATATGTAAGAGAAAATCTTCACTAACTAATGCAAATGTAGATAGATACATTTTTTATTTGATTGATTTCACATAATTAACATTATAGGTTTAACACGAGCACACAACCTTCTCGAGCACTTTCTTGCTTAATTCCTTATTTTTATTTCAAATGCAGTGCTTAAAAATGCTTAAAGTGAGACCAAAAATTATAAATTGGGGAAAAAGCTGTTGAGGTTGGCTTAACAGAATTGCATTGGCCATCTGTAATCATAATATTCTTTGCATTCTCTTACAATATTACATGCATTAATGTCAATATGCCTACAATTTTTTTAAAAAAAGTTGTGATTAGATTAATAGCATTGTATTGGCCATCTGTGATCATGCTGAACTACTCTTATTTTTTCCATTTTTTAATTATACTCAATGTATTACTGTCAATACTTTTTAATGTTTGAGGAATATTATGTTCATAAAAAAATTAAATAAAATCTGTCATCATTAACTTTTTAGTCGTTCAAAACCTGTCCATCGTTCTTGTTGAACACACAAGAGGTTTTCCAGAATTGCTTGGGAAAAGCATATATTGACCAGGGATTGTCAAGTGCCAAAAATAAATAAATAAATAAATAACCCTCCCATAACAGTAGTTCATACGACTACATTCCAAGTCTTCTGAAGTCACATTATAGCTTTGGGTGAAGAAAAGCCAAATTTATGGTGTTATTCCATCAATATTTATGTTGTTATTCTTTCAAGAGTTGTAGCTCTCAAATTTCATTTGCACAGGGGAAGGTTTTAGTGAATAACAACATAAATGTAAGTATTTTCCTATTCAAAAAAAGAATCATAAAATTGAAACTTGTCCTTCTGTGTTCTAAAGAAGAGAGGCATTTTTTAGGCATATTAAGGCACGCTTTTCCATATTTGAGGTTAAATGAAACATCTGGAAGCCTGACAGTCTTGTCAACTCAAATATTACTTTATTTTTCTGTTTAATGGGAAATGTAGATGCAGGAAGTACACGTCTCTGAGAGAGGAAAGGTCGGCACCTTAGTGGCCTCTTTATGGATTTGAAGATGTCGAAGAGCATTTAAGGCCTGACGAGGCATCATCTCGTCTTCATCCACAGTCTCCGTGACTCTCACACTCCCTTCCTCCAGTGCGCTTGCTCCGAATCAATAATGCAGGGGTCGATCCATTATGAGACGTGTTTGAGAGAGACATGCATGTATTTAACACGTGTGACACACTGCGCTATATTGAAAGAATGGAGCGCTTGAATGAAATGAAAATGACTTGAGAAATATATGATCAGTAGTTTATCAGTTCCTCCTCTTTTACTTCACACACTCTTGTACGGCAGACACAATTTCATCAAAGATCGTGTCTCTGTTGTCCTTTGTGACCTGTGGGAGGAAAAACAGACAGCACAACTTAACTGGAATTTTACATTTTCTGAAGAAAATGAGAACGGAAAAGATGAGCAATTGTGAAAAGAGCAAAAGCAAGGGCTGAATTGTTTGTTAAACATCCATTGCAGATAGTTCCCAGCTCAAGTTTTTTGTGATTAATAAGACTTTTTAAACATAATTTCATAGAGTTTGCAAGTTCATAAAGAACAAGTTCTAGTGGATCAATAACTAGAAAAGCCTATATTTATTGATATAGACTCAATTTTTAAGATTCATTACAAACTGTTCACAAATCGGCAATAAAAAAAGCGATTAACACATGAAAATTCTTACATTTAGCCCCTTTAAATAATCATTTCTCAAAACACTTTCAATATGCAGTTACGAAGAATATTGAAAAAATAAACGAGTAATTGTGGAATGCATAGAATTTGGTGAACAATGCAAGTTTGAATTCTGTGGAGCTTCTGTTGATGTGGGCGCAGATTCCATACAGGCCAAACAATAAGCAATGTGAAGGAATCTGAGTTCTCAAGCATCATATCAGCACACAACACATGTAAACCTGCACTGGTTCACAGCGTGTGTTTCCACAGGCCTCGGAGCAGACGCCTGGATTCCTCACATGCTGGTCTAGACACACTGGACAATGACTCACGGATGAACGCTCAGATGTAGCCACGCTTCCATTTCCCTTTTTGTGTAGGACCAGCATGCATAATATATCTTCTGGGGAAGTTTGTGCATGGAACATTTGGTCATGAAAATAAACTAAGATTTATGCATTTAATTTGTGAAACAATTCACAATTTCATTAATGTATGACTGGTAAATGTGCATCATATTAAAAGGTACACTATATAACTATGATGAGTCAATACATCATCAATCCTTCTACCAAAATGTGTTTTTGTCTTACTCTGATTCTCTATGGTAAGGCTATTATAAGTGTTTATATTTTAGACCTGTCGGTATGGTTTTCGTGGGAAATTGCGTACATACGTCACTCACCCGTGCGTGTCTAGTTATATCCGTAAAAAGAGGTGCTCCGGCTGCTTTGAAGCGTGTCTGGTGTCGGAGTGGCAGATGTTAGTTGAGTGTGTGTGCGTTTGTGTGTCTGGTGTCGGAGTGGCAGAGGTTAGTTGAGTGTGTGTGCGTTTGTGTGTCTGGTGTCGGAGTGGCAGAGGTTAGTTGAGTGTATATGTGTGTGTGTCTGTGTCTAGTGTGGGAGTGGCAGAGGTTAGTTGAGTGTTTGTGCGTGCATGTGTGTGTGTCTGGTGTGGGAGTGGCAGAGGTTAGCTGAGTGTGTGTCTGGTGTGGGAGTGGCAGAGGTTAGTTGAGTGTGTGTCAGGTGTGGGAGTGGCAGAGGTTAGTTGAGTGTGTGTCAGGTGTGGGAGTGGCAGAGGTTAGTTGAGTGTGTGTGTCAGGTAGTGGCAGAGGTTAGTTGAGTGTGTGTCAGGTGTGGGAGTGGCAGAGGTTAGTTGAGTGTGTGTCAGGTGTGGGAGTGGCAGAGGTTAGTTGAGTGTGTGTGTCAGGTAGTGGCAGAGGTTAGTTAAGTGTGTGTGTCAGGTAGTGGCAGAGGTTAGTTGAGTGTGTGTGTCAGGTAGTGGCAGAGGTTAGTTGAGTGTGTCTGTGTCTAGTGTGGGAGTGGCAGAGGTTAGTTGAGTGTGTATGTGTGTGTGTCTGTGTCTAGTGTGGGAGTGGCAGAGGTTAGTTGAGTGTGTGTGTGTGTGTCTGTGTCTAGTGTGGGAGTGGCAGAGGTTAGTTGAGTGTGTATGTGTGTGTGTCTGTGTCTAGTGTGGGAGTGGCAGAGGTTAGTTGAGTGTGTCTGTGTCTAGTGTGGGAGTGGCAGAGGTTAGTTGAGTGTTTGTGCGTGCATGTGTGTGTGTCTGGTGTGGGAGTGGCAGAGGTTAGCTGAGTGTGTGTGTCAGGTAGTGGCAGAGGTTAGTTGAGTGTGTGTCAGGTGTGGGAGTGGCAGAGGTTAGTTGAGTGTGTGTCAGGTGTGAGAGTGGCAGAGGTTAGTTGAGTGTGTGTCAGGTGTGAGAGTGGCAGAGGTTAGTTGAGTGTGTGTGTCTGGTAGTGGCAGAGGTTAGTTGAGTGTGTGTCAGGTGTGGGAGTGGCAGAGGTTAGTTGAGTGTGTGTGTGTCAGGTGTGGGAGTGGCAGAGGTTAGTTGAGTGTGTGTGTCAGGTAGTGGCAGAGGTTAGTTGAGTGTGTGTCAGGTGTGGGAGTGGCAGAGGTTAGTTGAGTGTGTGTCAGGTGTGAGAGTGGCAGAGGTTAGTTGAGTGTGTGTCTGGTGTGGGAGTGGCAGAGGTTAGTTGAGTGTGTGTGTCAGGTGTGAGAGTGGCAGAGGTTAGTTGAGTGTGTGTGTCAGGTAGTGGCAGAGGTTAGTTGAGTGTGTGTGTCAGGTAGTGGCAGAGGTTAGTTGAGTGTGTGTGTGTCAGGTAGTGGCAGAGGTTAGTTGAGTGTGTCTGTGTCTAGTGTGGGAGTGGCAGAGGTTAGTTGAGTGTTTGTGCGTGCATGTGTGTGTGTCTGGTGTGGGAGTGGCAGAGGTTAGCTGAGTGTGTGTGTCAGGTAGTGGCAGAGGTTAGTT
>CM060603.1:42914240-43079240 GCA_030578255.1 Tiaroga cobitis
TGAAGCTCTCTAACAGAGTTCACTCTAAAGCATTATCTATAGTGAAGGGTCATATTCATCCGCACGGTCACGCAGAGCCGAAGCACAACCAAAGTGTTCTTCCACAAAATGTATGCAGTTTCATTTTTTTAAATGCTAGCGGGCCAAACATTACATAGTGTATTTGTTTGTTTGTTAAAACAGTGTAACCCAAATGGATGAAAATTTTACATGCAAAACAAATACATAAATCCTAAATTTAGGCCTGAATAAGTTTATGACTGTATTATAGTGTCATATAAATTCTATGAAGTAGGAAAAGGACGAGAACAAACTAAAAAAGTTTCCATCTGCAGTATCTCTCTACAGTAAGTTTAAGTGTTGCATGTAAATGAAAGGTGCCAAGGATGTTTGCATGGAAAATTCCAGCGACGTAAATCACATTTTTACCATAAATATCTTGACGTCCTGTCTGCTGCGCACTTCCTCCACCAGTGCGAGAGGTTTTCCTTTAGGAACAGGGATGGTGCCCAGGATTGAACAGCTGGAGGCGTCCAGAGTCTGTCTCACTGCACGGATAAACGCTTGGCTGAACAGCTCCATCTTTCCGATCTCATCGATGACAAACACCTTCTTGCTTTCCTCACACATCTGTTTGATGAGGACACTGGATCATGAAACTGAATCTGAAGAAACTCAAATCTAAACATGTTTAACAAACTTTCTGCATGCCGTTTTACAGTGTTACTGATTTAGTAGTAACCCGTATGTTGTTCCAAACCCCCACGATTTCCTTACTTTTATGACACAAAAGCTGTGTTTGTGACCTGTGGCCGCCAAGCTCCAAAACATTACAGAAAAGCATTTAATATGATCATAAAATGTATTTATTATTGTGTGATGATGAACATAAATCCTCCACAACTCTCAAATGTCATTGACACTTTCACAATTACATCTTCAAGTTCGTATTAATATGCATCGATGCATTTGGCATCGTTTACATGCCAGAATTATTCTTTTAGTCATACCATTTCTGGTGTTGATAAGTGGTGGTTGTACTTCTATTGCATCGAATGCATCAGGGTTATTATAATTAACTAAAACTAAGCCATTTCCGTTACTTGAAATAAAATAGAAGTTAAAGGGATAGTTCACCCAAAAAAATTAAATTCTGCCATTAATTATTCACCCTGATATCGTTCCAACCCCATAAGACTTTCATTATTCTTCGGAACACAAATGAAGATCTTTTGGATGAAATCTGAGAGTTTTCTGTCCCTCCATTGACAGCTACTGAACGCTACTGACACGGACGCTTCAAAAGTTCATAAAGAGATCGTAAAACGAATCCATATAAAATGAGCGGTTCAGTCCAAATATTTCTGAAGAGATGATGAACAGATTGAATTTAGGATTTTATTTACATATAAACAGTCATCAACTTTCATGTTAGAGAGAAAAAGATTAATTTGTGTTCCGATGATGAAACGAAAGTCTTACGGGTTTGGAACGGCATGAGGGTGAGAAATAATGACAGAATTTACATTTTTGAGCGAAATATCCCTTTAATGATACTAAAATAACATTACAGTTCATTCAAAGGTTTCAGGTCTCGTACACGGCGCATCCTACGCTAACTATCAAAGATGATGAACATGAAGGCTCTGGCTCCAGACACACTAAATGTGTCAGTCAGGAATGCATGACTATGGCTCACAGACAGATGAAATATGTGTTTGTGTATGATGGTAGCATAGTGGTGAAGATAAGGAAGTTCAAACCTGAAATGACTGAGTGCTGCAAAGTTTCCAGTCAGTGAATAAGAACTCAAAGGGGTCATGATATGTGAGATCAAATTTGCCTTGATCTGTTGACATATAAGAGGTCTTTGCACCATTAAAACATCCTCCTCATTATAAACAAAACATTTATTTAATCAAGCTACAAAAATGGCTTGTGTAGATTTTGTGGGATCTGGGCAAATACATTTGCATATGAGGAAGACATCAACGAAAAGTTATACATCATTGCACTATAGGCCCCGCCCACTGACGCTCAGTCTCTTAAAGGGATAGTTCACCCAATAATTACAATTCTGTCATTAATTATTCACCCTCATGTCATTCCAAACCCGTAAGACTTTCATTTATCTTCGAAACACGAAAGAAGATATTTTTGATGTAATCTGAGAGCTTTCTGTCCCTCCATTGACAGCTACGCAACTACCACTTTGACGCTTCAAAAAGTTCATAAAGAGATCGTAAAACTAACCATATGAATTAAGCGGTTTAGCCCAAATTTCCGATCGCTTTATATGATGAACATATTGAATTTCGGCTTTTTCTAATCCCCCCCCAATATTCTGTATATCATACATCAACTTAGATAAGAAAATCCATTTTATTTTTAGCATGCATGTACTGTAGGTTGTTTATATCATCCAGCCATACATACGTTTCTGAAAAGAGGGAGCGCGAGACTCTCAAACGACTGAAGATCGACTACGTACTGTCCGACCCTGTATTCACGTCCACCTGCGGGGGATTCAGTGCTGGGATCAAACAGAGAGTGCGTTAGTGGATGACAACAGCACTAAAAGCGTCTGATTGATGGAGAGACGATACCTGAGCCTGGACAGACGTCCTCGATCACCTGAGAGCGTGACCACATCAAAGCCCACTCTCCTGCCTCTCTCTCGGACCTCCTCTGTGTAGAAACCACTGACAGAGACCCCGGAGGAGACCACAGCCTCATACACACTCTTCACCAGAGTCGTCTTACCCACACCTGGTAGAGGAAAACACTTCATTGTGGGGTAATTTCCTCTCGCCTTGAATGGTTTTATTTGGTGATAATGACGCCTGCCTGACTAGGGGTGTAACGATACCCTCATATCACGATTCGATACGTATCAAGATATGATAATTATTGCGATACTCCAAGACATATGATAAAAGGTTAACAAAAATTAACTGTTGATTAAAATGTTGAATTTGGTTTTACATTGTGTGTGTAAATGAATAGACTTGGACTTGGTGCTGAAACCCAAAGCACAGGACAATAGAGACACCAGAATAACAATATTCATGATTCTGAAGCTGAAAATACACAATTATTTTAGACGAATATGCTTGCGCTGTCACTGACTAGATATATTTAAATGTAGGCCACTTATTACTGGTAACATCAGACATTTGGCATTATCAGGACACACAAATATTCCCCCATTGCATTATTATACATTATATATAGTAGTTTAAACTTTAACATAGTTAGACACTAAAACTCTGAAAACTTGAATTTTTTCTCACACAGTAATTTTATCTTAGGTAAACTATCCACGATGCATATTGTTGCATTGCGATAATTTGTGACACGATATATTGTTACACCCTTATGTCTGACTGTACATTACAGAGCTCTTAAAGAGATATGGTGAAGGGAAAAAAAATGAGATGGGAGGAAAAATGATTTGGCAATGCTTTTGCGTTCTCTCATCTCACATAAGTTTTGTCTTCCACTGATAAACTTTGCATTCACTCGCAATGAACAGATTTTGCGAGCAAACAAAACGTTTTTTGGGGGAACGCAAATATTTTGTGAGCGAACTCAGCGCAAAGTTTCCTGGGGGTATGCAAAACATCTGCGAGAGAATGCAAAAGCATTGACTAATTATTTTTCCTCCCATCTCATATTTTTTCCTTTTTGTCCTTAGGGGTTCTGTAGTAAATGATCTTGCTGCATGGCAATTTAACAGATGAATTAATACATGCACATTTTAATTGATTGATGAAATGCCAATTTAAAAGTATTCCATGTAAGAAGGAAAATGCTGTGAAGTGATATTCTAGCACAATAATGTATGAAATTGGTTGCTTGGGTTAGTGGTCAGAATACTGTGATTGATTAATATCAATATAATTAATTGTGATTTAATTTACGTATCTATATGTATTATTTATTTTAACATATTAATGAAAACTGTTTGTCTTAATGACTCAGAAGTACAATGTCTATTAAAAGACGAGGATCGTTTAAGCAACCACTAACTCTCTCACTCTCATTTACTGCTAAGTTTTTAAACTGCTTACAGTCCCCCCCTAGGGCCTGTAACACATATTAAATTGATTAATATTAATATAATTAATTTGCATATTAAAATAGTACATATACCACCTGATATCATTACTGTACTGTGGCAATTATTTCAAAGCTCAGAGGGCTGTTGATGTGTTAAGTTTATTATTCCACAATTTAATAGTATATTAATAATATTTAACAACATGCAAAACGAGTCTTTATCTCTTAAAGCATGTCGTCTATACCTTTTTTAAGTGTAAATGAAACTTATATTCGCGTTTATTCACGTTCCATGGCACGCAGAACAAAATGCACGGCTTTTTTGTGTTTACTTCGTAAATTTATGATGGATTTTACCGGGAACGCCAGTCAGGAACACGTGCTTCATCATTCACAGATGATTCTTGCTGCTTTAGTTCAAGTCAGGATCCCACCTTTTACTGTCTATGGATCCCGATCCCACACACTTATTACTGCCACTTCCGGGAGCATAATTATGACGCATGCGCAGAGGGAGTCACCCGCTCGAGACACTCAAGACAGTGAACGTTCATATATGAATGATTAAAAATTGGTCTTGTGCAAGTTAATTGTGAAATAATTTAATCCTTCACCACGAGGAACATTAAATCATCTGCTATTTTTATGAGGGAAAAAAAGATTTATTTTACTCTGAAAGTATTTATTCTCAAAGAAGCAGAAATCAGAAATTACAAATTGTAATAATACTATTTATAGGGTTTAATACTATATTAATTTAAAGTTTCGTCTGATTATCTGCACTTTTTATACTTTATTTATTCAAATTCATGCTGTTAAAAACCCCATAACAAAAACCAATCACAGTTTAATTTAAAATGACTATTTTATTTCAAGTTAAACAATAGAAAATGTGGAGGTGGTGTTGTCCCAATAACTAAGAAATAGTACAAATTAATATAAACCATATAAATAAAAATATTGTTTTCTACCTACGGTGTATATATATATATGTATATATATATATATATATATATATATATATATATATATATATATATATATATATATATATATATATATATAATTACATAAAGACAAACTTTAATGCTAGATGCAATTAATCAATTTGACAGCACTAATATTGATCAAATACAACATCGCTGTTATACTTAAATATTGAAGCATTTATACAGGCCATCGTTTTTGTATAAAAAGCACGAAGGCGCATTTAATTTAAAACAAATATTCATTCAATATAATCCACATTCCCATTTTATCCATATTTAATGACTTTACATTGGTCAATTAATCATTTACTAATATATTCAAGGTTCTGCATTAGAAACAACAAGTGTGTTTATTGCTCTAAAAATTGTTGTGGATTTCTTACAAACAATTACAAATATATGAATTAATAATTAAACCATTAAATTATTTATTGTATTTGAACACACAAATAACTGTGCCAATGAATGAATGTCTATATGCATGTAAAAACATATTATTCATATGGAATTGAACTAATATAAAGAAGCCGTATGCTGGTTTCTGGCGTTCACTCTTTTTCTCTTGCAGTATATCAGATCAACACGGTCTAATCACAGTGTGTATCCTGGAAGTTTGTTGAAGACCAGTTCTGAAATGTGATGGCAATTCTTGTCCAGTCCCAGAGAGCCCAGTCTGTCCCGTTCCTCTTCCGCGTCTGAACTGGACTTTAGCACAGGTAAATCTGAGTCATTTGACTCCCGGCTAAATGTCCTGCTCTTCTCACCGGAGTCACTGTCAAAGCTCTGGGATTTCCTCCGGACAGATGAAGTGGTTTGTGATCCAGGTCTTCGACGTCTAACGCTAGAGGACGCGAACTCATCCACGCTGTCGTCTGAAGACAGACTCAGAGCCGAGGTCTGCACACGCGGGCGGATGACCAGTGTGCCTTTGACAGAACGTTGAGGAGATTTCTCCGCTTGGACAGGAACCGGAAGACCTTTATTGTGACCAGAAGCACTTGAAACACTCGAACCGCTGTTTGTTTTACGCCTGTTTGGTTCTGGACTGCTAAGCGGGTCAGGTGAGTATCCGTCGGTTGTGTTGAGGCTTGTGAAGTCGTCCTGATACTCTTCATTACTCAGGCTTGACCTGTGAGGACGGCAGCTCGCTCGACTATCTTCCCTGATGCTTTCTTTAAAACTCTGGACGCCAGGATTGCTCAGATCTGAGTTTGGACGGTCTGAATACTGACCGAGCGCACTTGGAATATGAACTCCAACTTTTTTGTCTTTCTCAGTCAAAGTCGCCTCTGTGAAGGATGCAACAATACTTTCATTTGAACTTGGTCTTGTTTGTGATTTTGATGCTGTTTTAACTGGTGTTGGATCCATTTCAAAACTGCTAACTAATGTAGTTTCATCTAAGTTGACACCTCTGTAAACTGACTTACGGACACGTTTATGGTCAGATGACGCCTGTCTCATTGGCTGGTCCTGTTTTATGTTCTGGTATTCGATGCATTCGTGCCGTTTGGTAAGACCTGGTTTGACCAGCTTGAGTCTGAGGCGAAAAGTGTTTGTCAAGCCATATTTAAGCGTCCTTTTAGGTTGCAACTTTTCTTCATTTTTCTTTGCACCACTTGCACTCTTCACTGATTTGATCTTGCATTGTCCAGGTCTCTGTTTAGGACTAGCTTTGATAGTTATCTGATCCTCAGGCTCTGATGGATCCTGTGCTGATGTGTACAGCCACGCCAGGTTAGGATGGATGGATAACGGCTGCTGGTGTGGCATCTCTCCGTGAAGCTGTGATAGTTCAACTAATAAAGCATTCAGCAGCGGTAACTGCCTGATAACGTTCCCAAGTGGAGCTGAATCAGTCTCTTTATGCTGTGATCCTGGAGTTAAAGCTGACTTACTCAATCTTTCCACCTTTGCAGATGTTATCTCTGGAACCTCATGCATGACAGATGATTCTTCATTATTTCCATCTTCTGGATCCTCTAGATCAAGACTCTCCATTGCTGCATGTAACCCTGTAAAGCCTGACATATGAAACAATAGTCAGAACAGATTGCATATTTGATTGCATGTTTTGTATCATATTTGAAACATCATGCTTTTATGGCTCATATAGTATGATAAAGTGAAAAATGGCCCTCATTTTCGAGGAGGAAAAGGAACCAAGCTGAGCAAAAATATGCAATTTGGTGCAGATGCTGATATTGATATGGACAAAAAGTAAGAGGAAAATCTGAAGCTTGTAATGTAAATCAATCAGATTTTATAACAGTATTGCAGATACTTACATAAAATGCATATAAATATCAGTCATCACTGACTCACGGAGTTGATGAACTAAAATGCTTTTACTTGCTTAAAAGTATGAGCTATCAGTCAGAGATCATATAAAACAGGCTTTTCAGCAAAGTTTTACCCCCGGTTTCACAGACAAGGCTTAAAGGGATAGTTCACCCCAAAATGAAAATGATCCCATAATTTACTCACCCTCAAGCCATCCTAGGTGTAAATCGCTTTCTACTTTCAGCCGAACACAATCAGAGTTGTATATTAAAAATCTCCTGGCTCTTCCCAGCTTTATAATGGGAGTAAATAGTGTTTGAAGCCCAAAAAAGCACAACATCCATCATAAAAGCAATCCATACAACTCCAGGGGGTTAATAAAGGCCTTCTGAAGCGTTTTTCTAAGAAAAATATACTTTATAAACTATAATCACTGGCTTCTGGTAACCATACACAAGTCTAGTTCCGGCGGGATAGTGACCTCTGACCCTGGAGTCGTATGGATTACTTTTATGATGGATGGATGAGCTTTTTTGGGCTTCAAAATCTAAGGTACCATTCACTCCCATTATAAAGCTGGAGAGAGCCAGGATCTTTTTTATTAACTATGATTGTGTCTCTGAAAGAAGAAAGTCATATACACCAAGGATGGCTTTAGGATGAGTAAATGATGAGATCATTTTCATTTTTGGGTGAATTAACCCTTTAAACCCAGTCCCGGATTAAAATGCATGTTTGATGCTGTTTAAACTGACAGCAACATATCTTAAAATGTGTCAGTGCCATTGTTTTGCCATGTTTCTTCTAAGACACATTTATAAAAGCTACTTGAATTGAACTAAGGCCTAATCTTGGCTTAATCTAAACCCTGTCTGTGAAACCAGGCCTTAATCTAATATTGAAAATGTAAAGCCCTTAGAAATCCATTTATAAAATATAACACTGTAAGTTAAACATCCTACTTGTCCTCTCCTGTTGGCTCTTCAGGCCGGAGCTGTAAAAGAGAGGTGGAGGACAGAAAGTGGTGTGTTCGTTTGCTTCTTCAGACCACGAGACGCTCTGTTCAGTGTGAGTGAACGCTGGAAGCCCTGGATGCTTGTCTTCTGATATCACTATATCAGCTGACCATCCATCTTGTGTGAGAACATTACCAGGATTGTTCTCAGTCATCTCATCTTTTCCAGTATACACCACACTTTTACATTCTGCATGCACTGACTTGAGTTCTCCTTTTCCATGGGTCAGGCCGACTTCATAGACTCTGTTATCTGGGATGTGAGGGATTAAATTCGCTCCTAGACTTACAATCTTATAAACCAGAGAAATGGCACCGATGCTGTTTCCCATCAGATTGCAGATTGGGGTGAACAGTCTCTCTCCATGAGCGCTCGGAGTGCCAATACCATGTTTATCCACATCCAGTTTAATTCTATCCATCACTTTAGCCAGGGATATCAAGGAGCTTCCTATAAGCTTGGGAATCTCATCTTTTACATCCAATACCATTGCGTAGAGAGGGGTGTTTAGGAGATGGGTGTGTAACGAGTGCAAATTCATCTTAAAAAGACAGGATTTGCCTTTATGGAAGGAATACTTCAGATTGTCTCCATCGTCGGGTTGAGATAAAGCCTCAGGTGACACGCACAGGTCAGTATAGCCTGATTTAGATGAGAAATCCTCTTGTCCTGATTGGTATATGAGAAGTGTGGGGAAATCTAACAAGCGGACTCCCACTGCAGGATCCAAAACATTGCCACGTGATCCATCGACGCGGACGTAATCGATCACCAGTTCCAATGAGAAGAGAGTTTCTAGCGTTGATGACATGTTCCTTTATATACGCATTTACATATAAACAATCATTTTAAAGCACAAGATTATCTATAACGGAGACGAAACGGTACCAGGAGAGAGCGTCGCATCACCTAGCAACGACATCGTCTCAGGATTGACTCGTCACTGGCACCGTGGGATTCTGGGAGATGTAGTTGATTTTAAGCAATATTGTAGTGTTTTGTTCAGAAGTAAAATGCTATTAAAGCCTATATATTATTACTAAGTATAATACTGATAGATAAGTGGAATTTTTTCTGCTTATTTTCTTTTTTATACTCTGATACCTAAATTATTATTTTCTTTTGTTGCATAATTTAACGGTTATGTACACATTGGTACACAGCAACGTGTTGATGATGAATGGAATATTTCTATTGGTGTTGTTCTGTGGTTGTTAATAATAATAATAATAATAATAATAGTAATATTTATAAATAATAATATTTATATTTAATATTATTTATAATATTGATATGTATTCTTCTTCTCTTCTTCTCTTCTTCTTCTTCTTCTTCTTCTTCTTCTTCTTCTTCTTATTATTATTATTATTATTATTATTATGAACAACAACCACAGAACAACACCAACAGAAAGGTTCCATTCATTATTAACAATATTGCATCAAAAGTATTGCATAACTACACATAAACCTGTGGTCAGTGTGAATAGTTATTTATTTTAGTCTTTTTTCTTTGCATTTCAATATAAGGTGAAAAATACAGTTAGTCTAATTATTAAATTTACAATTCTTTAAAAGTGCACAAAAACATGTCACGAAGTTACCTGCACAACACACACACACACACACACACACACACACACACACACACACAAAACAGTAATATTGAAATATTATTACAATTTAAAATAATGGTTATAATATACCAGTACTTTAAAATATAATTGATTCCTGTAATCAAAGCTGAATTTTCAGCATCATTACTCCAGTCTTCAGTATCACATGATCCTTCAGAAATCATTAAAGTAATGTTTATGTGCATTATATGTCAAAAAGAGTAATGTTTCCAAGCTTTTGACTGGTACTATAAATTAATTCAAGCATCATACTCTCAATCTGGGTTGTTTCAAAATCCTAATTTGTTAGTTAAGGCAAAGAAGAAAATCTATAAAGAAGATTTTGCCTCAATCTTCCAGTTGGGGCCACTATTACTCCAGGTTCAGTTCATAGTTGTTATTAAACTGACATCCAAGAATATTTAATCCTAAAATACCCAAACAGTAAACAATATTATTTTAAATGACCTGGTGTGAAAACTATAAAGTTGTCTGAAATACCTGAAAAAGTCTATTTACCATAGTATATTCTTGTCCACTCTTGTGAACAAGTGCGTGGGCGGAGTTTGGCGACAGCTCGACCAATCACAGATCGCGGTAGGCGCGGCCACAGACCGGCTTCACGCGATCCGAGCAAACGGCAGTATTTTGGATTGAGTGAGTGGAGGGTGAAGATAGCAGCTGCTCCGACAACATACAAGTGTTTCTGTATGGAATATGATCAAATCACTGGCTTTGTTTTTTTTAAAGGAATTAGATTGGCGTTCATCTGCAAATCATGGGACTTTCTTTAACTCGGAATGCTGAAGGTAAGGTCCACTTGTGCCGTTACTACTCACTTACTGACGTATTGTGTTGTGATTTTTGCAAGATAGGGTCCGTTGAAAAACTACAGTGATTGAGTTTCTTTTAGTCCAGTAAAAAAGTTTCAGTTTTGGTGATATAAACCCTTATTTTGTGACTTAACAGCCTAGTAAGCTGCCTACCTAGGCGTCATAGTCGCGTGTTGCAGGTTTGGTCGTTTTGGGCGCGTTCCTTGTTGTCAACGGTAATGATGCCCAGAAATGATGATGTCTGATTGACAGCTAATTAGGTATTAAAAAAGTCCTACTGTTTGGGAGGTTTTCATTGTTGTCTATTATGCGCGTCCTTGAAACAATACAGACAACTCAGTTGAAGATATCACACATATGCATGCACTTTGTCATTTTGTATATTTTTTGTCTTTATCGTGGACCGTGGAGTTATCAGATTCAAATGCAGCCCAGGGACTGTGCTTTAAATAACACAAAGGCAGTCAAAGTAAAGTTGATTTTAAACACGGGCTGTCAGAAATCCACTAGAGGGCTCTTGAATGTTCTTATGGATCAACACTCCAGTTACATTATGATGGGATTGTCAAATTTTCTTTATTGAAGTGATAATCTGTAGCACATGTTACCGATCCATTCATCAGAATTAGGAGTTTTAAGATGATTTAATGGCAGTTTTTATGTATAGTGCTTGAGTGACAAATGACAGATTAAATACCTGATATGAGATGATACTTAATTTTAGATGATATTTGAGTATATTTATAGACTTTTGAATAACACACTCGCACAAGGATGATAATATTTCTGGGTCTTCTTTGGTATCATATATTAAAAAACCCTGCTTTAGGCTTTGATCCATAACAAAAAGTACACGTTAAAGGAATAGTTCTCCCAAAAATGAAAATGATGTCATCATTTACTCACTTTGTTCCAAACCTGTATGAGTTTCTTTCTTCTGTTGAATTAAAAGGGTATTTTGAAGAATGTTGGTAACCAGTTTACGGTAGCCATCGTCTTCATAGTAGGAATATTGGAACTGTTTGAAATTCATTCGACATTCTTTGAAATATCATCTTTTGTGTTCACAAGAAGAAAGAAATTCATACAGGTTTGGAACAACATGAGGGTGAGTAAATGATGACAGAATATTATTTTTTTTGGGTGAACTATCCCTTCAATGCCATATGTTTTTGTACATGCACCATGGCAATTTCATGGTATTCTTCTATGTACCATTGAAAATGAATATGGTAATGATGCAGTGCAATATCAAATTACCATATCTAAAACCATTACTCTACCATTGTATGGTATTTCTTTGTAAGGGAAGGAACAACTTCCTCTTAGTTAATAATGAGCTGTCGTTTTTTTTCTGCTCTAAACAAAGAAATCGTCAGAAGTGTTCTATTATCTGTGAACAGTGTAGATATTAATGCAAGAGTCTTTGTGCTGTGCCACTCAAAGGACTTCAGTATGAGTGTTTTCTCTGTCTTCTGAACAGCCAGCTCGTATCAGATTATGGTCAGATTATTACACATTTGATTAGACAAGTTGCACAGCCGAGTCCTTGTGCGGTGCAGTGTCAAGGGTAATAAAGCCATTTTCTTTATAGCCGTATCAGTAATAATATGTGGGGGACACGGACAGGAGAAAATCCTTCTGATGATCAGTTCTTTCCCACCAGCACACAAAATTGCACCCCTGTCTCTGAGGATGAAAACCACCTGGAAAGCCTATATTTATAGACATATTCTAGTTAATTAAACAAAGACAACTGTGTGTGGACTATCAGAATGTTTATTTCCCTGAATAGTGGTTTGGTTGCAGATGGTGGGGGAAAAGCATTGTTAAAGTGCCCCTATTATGCTTTTTTGAATATAGCCTACCTTATGATGCAGTGTGAGTGTGTTACTACTGTACGTTCACACCGCCGCCGACTTGAGCGTCAAAGAAGCTCTGGCCGCCCTGTCAAGGACGCTTGTCAAAAAGTACGGGGAAGCTTGTTGGCGCTTTGAACGCTCTGATGTTGCAGGGAGAATCAGAAGTGTCACAATATGAAATGTAATAAACAGAAAAAAACAAGCAATACATTGAAGAAACCTTTTATAATGACAGCATTTTTATAACCGTTTTGGTTACATTTGGTCGGGTGAAAAATAGAATAGTTAGCCATTATTATTATTATTATTTGCATTAGTCTATAAATGCAATGGGTCAAATCGGTGTCACTGTGAGCAAATGAATTGCATTCCCGCTTTAAAACGAGCGTTCGTAAATATTTCAAATAAAAGTTGCACTCATGCGGTCCCTATAAGCAAACAACGTCAAGTTATAAATGATAGGAAACCTGTAGGAAACCCAGCAACGGCGATTATTAGCTTCTCTTCCATTTTCTCTGAACTAATGTTTTGGTAGGAACGAAAGTTTACATTGTATGTTTCTCCGGAATCAGCCGGCACGAAGGACGTCTATATTCCGATTGGTTGCTGGCGTTTTGCCGCTGCGTGCCGCTGAACCGCGTCATAGCTCATTACCATAAAGTTGAGCTTCTTTCAACTTTCTGATTAACGCCCAAAACGCGACGCCGATGGATTTGACGCTCCTTGCAGCTGAGAAAAGCAAGCTTCCATTGAAAATGAATGACTTCTGGCCGCTTTGGAAGCTCAAGTCGGCGGCGGTGTGAACGTACAGTAACATAGCTGTTTGTAAATGTTAAAGGCTTGCAGTTTAAGTGCTGCTCAACAAATAAAGTTATTGTTTTTTAAAGGAGAGAATCGATTCTGAACTGCTGAAACGAGTCGTCAGTATTTCTAGTCTTAATTCCTGCACGAACTGACGTAGGTTTGTAACAAATTTGCTTAATGCCAGCCTATGGTCTTCATTGGCCGCCTGCGAACATCAGCTGACACTGGAAGAATTTGGCTTGTGGATTTACTGTGAAATCAAATCCACTTTGATGCACTTCCAAAGGATGAGACTCGGACTTTAATTGATACGGAAAAAAACGATGCCATCGTTACTGTTCGTATCGAGGAAGAGTGGAAATTCTGATATGAGAATAGGCGTTTCATATTCGACTCGCGCTGTAAGCGGTCGACCAATCACAACAGACTGGGCCGTCTGACCAATCAGAGCAGAGTAGGCTCGTAAAACGAGAGAGACTGAATCATCGAAAAAAACTGTTTTCAGACTTTGAGAAATGAGTTGATGTGTAATGTATATTATGAGAAAATTAACATGTTTTTTGTTTTTTTTACTTGGATGCATGTAAACCTGTTGTAGGAGAATCTAAAACAAAATTAGGAACCTTTAAAATAATAACAATACAAGGGGTAGGCCTACTTATAAAGTCACAATGAAACAGCAGTAGTGACAGATCTTTTACTCCGTATTGTGAAAAACATCTGATTGTAACATTATCAGAAAAGAAAAAAATGTGTTGATTCTGTGCATTCATGGATTTTTGAGATTGCACTTGAATGTGGAGGCAGATGAGCACTTGCAATCATGTCTAAAATGATTTGAGAAGTCCTGCATATTGTTTTCATCTGACGAGCTAGTTATGGTATTTTTTTTTATTAGGCCTAATCATTACGAAGTCAATGGATGAATTGTTCACAATAAGATCTATAACATGCATTTAGAAAATAGATTGGGTGCATGTTCATTTCACTGTTGACTTTAAAGGTGAACTGAGTAACTTTTTTTACCTTAACCGAACAGCTTTGGAGTCATTGTAATGTTTATATTACTGATTTCGGGTTGAATGGTGGTCGTCTCGCACCCCCCTGGTGCCTGTGAGCCGCAAAACCACCCTTGCAACTTTGGGCCGGCGGGCCTCAGTGTTAGGAAGTATCGTGTGATATCAGGTCTCGCGAGGTAACGAATTGCTTTACGGCACTGCACGCGTACACGCCCCCATCCATCCAGTATCCGGCTAGCTATAAGAAAAAGGTAATGCTTGATATTGAACTAAAGGTGATTGGTATATTGAGTTAAAGGTGAACTATGCAGGTTTTTTACCTCAACCGAACAGCTTTGGAGTCATTGGAATGGTTATATTACTCTTTTCGGGTTGAATGCTGGTCGTTTTGCACCCCCTATCGCATGTGAGCGGAAAAAACACACTTGCAACTTTGAGCCGGCGGGCCGCCGGCCGCAGCATCAGGGAGTGTCGCGTGATATCAGGTCTCGCAATGTAACGAATTGCTTTACGGCAAAAAGATCTGACAAAAAAAATTCTGATAAAATAAGCATCAAAGAGAAATAACCCGGCGCACATACAATACAGACTGCCAACAGTTAAACAGGGCGCGCAGCTCTTAAAGGGGTCACACCTTATTTCAACTCGTTACAGCTTCCATCCTACTGAACAGGTACCGGTGTACAGGGGGAGGGGATCAGGCCGTGAGTGCAGAGCCATCTCTGTGTGAGTGCTATTCACGACAGTACAAGTACTCCACAGCAACTCTAGGGGTCGCTGTTTGACAAAAACGGAATTCCTGCATAGTGCACCTTTAAATGCAAATAATTAACAGCAACTCACAATATAGTTGTGCATGGGTAGGATAGCAAAATAAACAGACTTACCGGTATCTTATCCCAGATCTGTTGGTTTTGATGTCAAAGGCTGCACACATCCAATCAAACTCTACAGCTCTAATTGACCATATATAACTAGTTAAATTGTAACTAAAAAACAAATTGTGGTAAATTGTGTATTTTCATTGTTATTGGCGTGTTTAAGTTCTCTTCTTCTTATGTTCCCCTGGGAGAAACGAGACGTCCGTCTTCCCATCGCTGGGCTTAGATGGCACAGTGAATGCAGAAGGATGTTTATCTTGCGTTGCACTCCTGAATGCGTTCAACATAATGACAGGAAATCAAAGCTCGTTTTGGAGACTCGTCTTGAAAATAACATCTGTCAGGACAGGTGGACATCTGCTCGCCACCCTCACGTCATCAAGCAGTTTTGTTTAATGTGAATAAGGTTAACAACACTATTTAGTATGCTTTTTGATGGGTTATGTGCATTGTTTTAGTGTCGGAAATGATTCAATTGAATACGATGGGGTTATGAGACAACATTTCTCAAACATACGAATCTTAGTCGTGCTTCTAATCTGTCGGATAAAGGAATGAAATATCTTGAGATGTGGCAATCAGGAACAAAGGATGCCAAGACAACTGTTTATCGCTGTTCTCCCCCTCATTGCGTGATATTACATGGGTATTCCATGTTTAACCAGAAGAGATGAGATGGACTCCAAATGAAATGGATTAGTATAGGCCATCTGCTCTTTGTTTACTGGCAACTCATTCAACAAATCATGGAGCTCATCAAAAATGGCCTTTCCTAAGGCAACAGTCTCTAATGCTTATAACATTCGTGATTTATACAAACCTTTGACTTAAAGTATAGAACTTCGGTATGTAATTCATTCATCCAGAAGTGAATGATTCCTAAAATTATTGATCTTATTTTCAAGATATGATCAATTTTACTTGCATTGAAGTAAGGACTCAAATCATATAGAGATACTCAGACACTTGAGGGTGTAGGAATCTTTTGGTTTGGGTGCATTGGGGAAGAAATAAGTACTAATAGGTAAACGAGAACCTCTGGTATTTTTTTAATCATGTATGGATCTTTAGCCATGTGAATTTGTGCTTGGTTTGGTTTGTAATCTGTCACCCGTCTGGTTCATTCTCTCTTGTACTTGTTAATGACCAACAGTTGTGACTGGCATCATCAGAGCAGATCTCTGCCAGCTGCTGGTTGACTCCACAACAAGCCTGTTTGTTTATTTAAACCCCTATTTGTGTAACTGTTGTCATTTGGCGGAGACACGAGTATCATGACAATGAATGTTTTTTTTTATTGGTTTTGGAATGTGGCTAATTAAATCTTCGTTTTAAAACGAGCGTTTTGTCGGCTATCATCAAGCATGCTTATTTAGCAGTCCGATTTTATTATGCAGCTAATTTAATTCTTAATTTTGTTGACGTCCGTGGACTTTCTTTGGTCAACATCAACATTTTAGGTTTAAGTTTAAATACTGTAAACCCTACTGCTCAAAATAATTAATTGGTTTGAGTAGGATAAACTTAAATTAAACAAAATAGTTCAATCTACAATTTTTTTGAGTTTTATTAACTTTCTTTTAATTTAGACAAACTTAAATTCAACTGAAACTGCGCTGGGATTTCTATTTCCCAGCATGCTTTGCCATTGCATTCAAAAGGGAGAGTAAATGCTAAAATTAAGTGTTAATGTTTTATTTGTGTGCAAGATTCATGTTAAGTGGGAGATTTTAATGTTTAGCTAATTGAGAAGAGTTTCTGTTATGTTGGGTTTTTTGGGGGGTTACCATAATGGTGACGAGTGAAACATGAATTTAGTTTGAGAACAGATAAAATGAAATAAAATTTAAATAAAAAATAAGCTTATTCAAATATTTCAAGTTAAGAGCAATTAAAATGTGGAAGTACAAAACAAAAATCTGCCTGTTCCATAAGACTTCAAATTTCTTAACTTTTTAATGTAACTGATTACCTGAAATTTGAGTTTTGCCAACTTATGGGGGTTTACAGTGTGTATGTATAAGGGAAAGTACATTTTAGGTCCTCTAACCAGTCACCATTTAATTCCATTTCTGCCTTCATCAGTTCATTTTAAATTGTCCTGCTGTGACAAATGAACTTTTCCATGATGTAGTCTCTCAATTATGAGTTCATAAAAGTCGCATGCATAATATAAGCAAAATGCACTCTCACTCACTCACTCACTCACTCACTCACTCACTCACTTTTATTGTGCGTCTTTATCTCATTTAAAAGTGTTTTTTATTCGTGTGGTTGGACGCTGCAGAGACATTAATTTTATTTGTCAATTTGTGTAACACCCTCTTTAACCTCTGGCGGTGTCCTGTATGCTGATCTTTGGCTTGAGAGCTTGACATTATTCTTAGCTAAAGGACATGAATACACATGAAATCTGAGCAGGTATATATCCATCATTCAGTCGAATATATACACGCATCCACCCCGACACGATCTCATCTTGCAGGTTTAGTGAAGGAGATGCCCTGATAGAGTTTCTTCTTCCAGATGTTACTGTTTTGCATGATGTCGTGCTTCTCTGCGCAGGTTCGAGATGATTTACTGGCCCAGGGAATATCTGTTGCTGCTAATTTTGGCATTGTCACTGACATTGCTTTACCCTTTTGTCTGTTATTGTGTTGGGATTCAGTCCCATGATGCATCTCTGAGTGCTGTCACATTGTGGTGTGTCAGAGAGAGAAATATAATGTGTAGCTGTATGTGTACTACATGCCTTAATTCTTTGTGGGTGGCATAGATTAAACAAGGTGCTGGAAACATTGATAGATTTTGGTCTATATTGACATGATCACGCAGTTGCTGCACATTTATCGGCTGCATCCAATACGCGAGTCTCCCGTTCCAGCAAATCCCAAATCTGCTCTACTGGACTGAGATCTGGTGACTGTGGCCATTTGAGTTTAGTGACTCACTGTAATGATCAAGAAACCAGTTTGAGATGATTTGAGCTTTGTGACGGTATGTTATCCTGCTGGAAGGATCCATCATGTGGTCATAAAGAGATGGACATGGTCAGCAACAATACTCCGGTATACTGTGGTGTTTAAATGATGCTCAATTGGTACTAAGAGCCCCAAAGTGTGCAAATAAAATATATAACACACCATTACACCACCAGCAGCCTGAACTGTTGATATAAGGCAGGATGGATCCATGCTTTCACTCTTTACACCAAATTCTGGCCCAACCATCTGAATGTTGCAGCAGAAATCGAGACTCATCAAACCAGGCAACGTTTTTTTTCAATCTTCTATTGTCCAGGTTTGGTGAGTCCGTGTGAAGCTTCAGTTTGCTGTTGTTATCTGACAGGAGTGACACCGGTGTGTCTTCTGCTGCTGTAGCTCATCTACAGTACTTAAAGGTTTGACATGTTGAGCGTTCAGAGATGGTAATAGGCATAAGAGACTTCTTAAGTCTTGCCAACCTCAAACTTTTGAATGGTATATCGTCATCGGCCATTGAAATACCCACTTTGATTGAACACTAGTCCCATGTTATGACAGATATAGCCAAAACTTAGCCAGTCAAAGTCAGTTTCTGAATCCTAGTGGGTAACTCAGTGACACTAGTTGGATCATGTGTGTGTTTTCCAGCCATGTATAATCATGTTACAGGCCCAATGTAAAGCATGTTATGTTCTGCACAGCGAGCGCTGCATAAGTTGTTTATCTCCTCGTTCTGTCACTCATCCCTTTCTGTTTCTATTTTTTTTTTTTTGCTTGCTTGCTTTTTAAAATCACTTCTTTTTAGACGCAATGGGATTTGTATCAGCTGTTTTTTTTTTTTTTTTTCATTAATTTTTTCCCATCATATATATGTGTCAGAATCGCATTTGTGGTCGATATATGGATGGATGGAGGCCCATTATTAACACATTTCCTAGAGTGTTAATGGATGAAATCTGTGGGATTGTGCAACTAATCTAGTGAAGATAAGGACGAACATGTTGTTAATGGATTTTGAGCACAACATGGGCAGTTTCGCTGTCTCATCTTAGTGCATTAATATAAAATCCAACTCATGTGCATGTAGACAGACTTTTAGAGAATTTAGGGTTGGAACTATGCTTTATAATATTAGTTTAGCTGTTTTGAGTATTTTTTGGGTTCGATTTTCTGCGTTTTTCGCATCCGTAGCAAGCATTTTGAGAGGTGTTTTGACAATTCAGAGCCACCGAATGACAAATACGAAAAAACGCATATTTTTCATTGTGCAAAGACCTTATTTCTTAAGTCTTATCATAGTGGCTGTTCATGCAGTCGACCACAGGTCAGCGAGTGTCTGAAATAACTTCCGATTGCGATTCGATGGGGATTTTCTAGGTCTGAGGCTATTGGCCCCGCCCGGCACGTTGTTCACCCTAGCTCGCACTGGCCCAACAGTGGAAAAACGGCTATTGAGGCCAAAGCGATTGTGAAGGTCAGAGGATAACCAGTGAAGCATCAGCACGGCAGATGCACCACGCGGGTCAGACTCAGGACCGAAGACTATTTTAGTAGGGGAAAAAATCTATTCTTAGATGCATCGCGATGTGATTCTGAATCGATTCACAAATGTCAAAAATCAATTTTCCAATTTTTTTTTAATTTTTTTATATTTAAATTTATAATAACGTAATATTGACGGAACGCAAAAGACGGAACTCTGAAGCGTGGAAGTGCAGTGCCCGGACTGTCTGTGGCGTGCACATTACAGAGACGCGATGGCTGAGTGTGAAATCCAAACACCCTCCTCGTTAGAAGCTGACGTGTGGAAATATTTTGGCTTCTATGAAGTTGAAGGGGTAAAGGAGCTGGACAAGAGCCACACTAGTTGTAAGCTTTGTAGAATAAAACTAAAATATTTCGGAAACACGACAAATATGAGAAGCCATATGACACGTTTCCATGGGAGGAAAAACACTCGGCTGTACCGGTCGTTGTTATATTATTAATTTACTACAAGTATGCTGCTAGTTCAGGCACGCATTTATTTTCCTGTTGGCTCTTTGCGATGTTAATAAAATATACTGTACGTTAATTCTTTATGGCTCATTACTTTTACTTTTAGAGCAAAGTATTTATAGTCACACACACACACACAAAAAAAAAGATTCAAAAGAGAATGTGTTCAGAATGATGTTTATTTTTTAGGTTTTGTACATAACATTCTCTAACTCAATAAAAATTTGATAAAAAAAAAAAAAAAAAGATTCAGATAATCGCTTTAGCATCGAATCGCAGCCCTCTGAATCGTAATCGAGTCGAATCGTGAGGTGCCAGAGATTCCCACCCCTACCGAAGACCCCTCTGGTCAGAGGTTGAGATATATGGTGACACAGTCCACTGTGTGCCACTGAGGGCCTGAGATGTTATTATGACCCACTTACCATCTGAAGTATGAGCTGCACACACGGTTCAGTGAAATGTAGGTTAAGGCCGACATACTGTTTACATGCATTTAATCCTGCACTGTTTATCACAAAGTGTTGCATATGGAAGGGAAAATGGATTTCATCGCTTAGATGAATCTTTAGCTTTTGACCCTTGTGCGGATACAGTTCTTGTTCATAAACATTTTGATTGAAAATTATCCCGTCACGCAAAACAGTTGAGATGATACAGTAAGTGCTCAGGTGGCTTTATAGGATTTGAGTTGGGGGGAAAAAATCATTTTCTTTTTATTTCTGTGGAATTCAATTTGTATTTAAGCTTAATATCTGGTAGAATGAGGCTGGAAGCTTGGATTAAAAATTGAAAAGGGTCGGCAAAACTATTTTTGTATACTCTAGTTTGTCAATTTGACAGTCTGTGTCAACTTATGTGCACAAGTCTCTGTGATATAATGTGTCTCTCTCTGGTCCCTCCATTGTAAGTATGTGGGATTTTCACAACTATTTTAACATCTGCCAAGTGAAAACCATTCAATAATCTGCATACTGAAGTTTAATACTTGCGTTTATGGATTAAAACCCCCTAACCGTAAGTTTGAGAAATAAAAATAATAAAGATACATTAATATTGAGAAATAGATATGCATACATTGGCTATTTGTCTAACATATTTCAATTCCCAGTGGTAATTGTAAGCGTTAAAATAACACACGGTGCGTTGGAGTCACCGGTCTGACATCATGTTCTGGTTGGTGAGTGTCTGTTGACTCACGGTAGAGACAGTGAAAGCGGATCAGTCATTAACCGCGCTGGAGCTGGACTCAGGGGTCACGAGGGTTAACCCGCTCGCTTTTCTCCAGTGGCTCCAGACAATTGGGACACTGACCTCGACGCTCTCGACCTCGGATCTGAGATGAGAGGGATTTCGAGCGCATACCTCTGTCCTATTGTGACGGGCGCTTGTGGACTCTGTTCTATTCACTTTCTCTCGACTCAGCCTTTTTCCTTTTCCTATTTTCCCAGTTGCTGTGTGAGATAGTGAAGTGCAGTTTGCACAGTTGGTAAGGCCATTGAATGGGTAACATGTTCCTGCCCATCTGGCCTTTTAACACTTCTAGAAGAAAAGGTTCTATTTAGAACTCGAGGGTTCTTGACTTAATTTTAAAGAACCCTTTATGCCAAAAAGGTTCTATATTAGTGTTGCTCGCTGCACCAATACTTCAAAAGTATCGCGATTTAGTTTAGCAACTTACATCTTATCTCGCACTTAATAAAACTGAAAGCGTCATAAACTGAAGCGTCAGTCACTCTGCTAAAATTCACGCAGCAGCTTCTGTGAACATAAAGCCCGCCTATTTGATTGGTCATCTCAAATATTCTGACATTGACAAGCAGTGACAGACCAATGAGGCTAAAATGAACACACACACACACACACACTGTCCTCTTTTTCTGACGTGCACTCTGCACGCGCGCCGCTGCGGATTGAAGATGAACGCGCTGAATCTGATTACAACAAGACTGAAGCGAACACGAATTTGTGTAGCTTACACTTAATCACACATTTTTAGTTTATGGGAATTTGATTGCACTATTTCAGATAGCCCGTCGGGCAGGCCGGATATGCATTTTGGTACCCCGACTTGAAAACACAATAGCCCCGGGAGGGACGTCAGGCTAGCGATTTTGCGAGCCCTGTGTCCCGGTTTTAAAATAAAGCACAGTAATGATATTTGAGAGTGTTTCTCCCTTTTCAGGAAAAGTATCGAAATCGCAATTCTTCTTGACTTGGTATCAGTATCGAAACAATAATTTTGGTGTCGTGACAACACTATTCTATAAACCTTATGCACCAGAGAAACAAATAAAAAAAAAATCTTTACTTCCAGTTCTGAACTTCCGGTTTTGCGTTAGCTGTGTATATTTCTATGGCGTCACTGTCGAAGAGTAATTAGCTGGTGAAGTAGATTTACTTCTATTAGAGTTAAGGAAAGTTATCATGAGCATTGCAATGTTTTAAGCAGATGTCATATAATGAAACTAATGTCAGTAGACCGGGAAGGTTTTAAAACGAGCACTTCATTCATAAATCCGTAAGATCTTACCTTCATGCTGTGGAAATATAAACCGGAAGACAGAACACGCGAGTGCGGCGCTGAAAAGGGGCGTGGCTACACAAGCTCTATAAAAAGAGAAATGTTTTAAATGATTGCATAATACTTGCATGTTTAAAATGTTGTTTCTTTTTTTTTTCGTGATAAAGTATGTTTTCGAGCTGTTTAATTCATTAATTTAATTACAATTAAAAATGAATGAACACAAAATTAATGAATTAAAATTATAATTAAAATAAAATTATCCCATGATGGGAACTCCTAAAAGGTTCTATATGGCGCCAGTCAGAACCCTTGATAGTTCACCCAAAAATGTAAATTCTGTCATTATTTACTAACCCTCATGTCGTTCCAAACCCGTAAGACTTTTGTTTATCTCCATCTCCAACACAAATGAAGATCTTTTTGATGGAATAATGAGAGAGCTTATGATACGCAACTACCACTTTGATGCTTTAAAGAGATCGTAAAACTAATCCATATGAATTGAGCGGTTTATTTGATGAGCAAATTTGAATTTAGTCTTTTATTCACACTTCTTCATTATTCACTTTTTTTTCATTAACTGAATTACATTTTATTGGAACTTTATGCAGTCGATTTGTACATTTTATTTATTTATTTTTTGTAAATAAACATAATCTAAAGAAATACAAAATCAGAGCAGGTTATGGACACTCAGAATGTTTGTTAAACGCACTTATATGTAAACTAGTATGGCTACATAAACATTCACATTTGAATCATTTTTAATAACTGTATTATTTAATATTTGTTTTATTATTTAATTATCCAATTTTATCCACAGTGATTTTTATTGCATTCAAGGTCTACTTGTTTATCAGTTCATGCCTTCTCTATAATAATTGAATCCATGACTTTGGCATTGCAAGAAACAAAAACATCTTTTGTAAATGCTTTTTCATTTTTATTATTATGCCACTCTTAAAGTCAGTATTTTATTGAATAAAATAAGCCTGAAACCTAAAGGTTGATTTGATTGATTTAAAAAGTCTTTTAAAAAAGCCTGTAGTATCTATCCAGAGACCTCAAAAACAAGCTGACATCATTCTTTGTGTAATAATAAAAAATCATCAACCGTTATGTTAGTTGGAGCTGACATCAAATCACATCGAAATCGCAATTCTTCTTGACTTGGTATCGGTATCATTCTTTGTGTAATAATAAAAAATCATCAACCGTTATGTTAGTTGGATTTAGACTGGGCTTCCTTATTATGAACTCTTAAAATGCCGTTTTTATGGGTGAGGAGTTTCAATTATTGTGTCAAATGGAGCATAACCTTGACAGATGTGCGGTAATGTGGTCACGATAATACGGTTTGTGTTAGTATGAGCCTCATGGGAGTTGATGCTGGATGGATTGATGTTCTAACCTCCTTCATCTGACCTTCCTTTGCCAAGACAACAAATCAGATTCTTCCTTCCTGCATTACACGTGCACTTGATAACAATATTACAGCAGGTTTGATGCAATAATGATGTCAAACATGCTGCCTGTGTAATGAATCATTAAAGGACAGAATGTTCAACAAAACAACCTAAATTGTTACATGTTTATCTTGTACATAAGTTTAATTCAGATTGAATTTGATCGAATCAGCATGTTAGTCAAGTATAATTGATTGGTATTAATGAATCAAAATTCTTCATTTGATTGTTAGATACATGAATTGCATCAGTTCTGATTTACAAAGTGTGAATAATACAGTAATGGCCCTATTATTTGTCATGTTTTTTCTAGGAATTATGGTAATATAGACCTATTACCATGATTCCTAGACAAAACATAGTATTATTATCATGCATTATTGGAAGTGTCTAGTAAATATCATGGTGCATAAATATGAAAATCATTCAATGTCAGTGCATCTCTTCTAATCTGATACAATACCATGGCATTCCTGTAGTTCCTTTTTCTAAGTGAAACAAAAGCTTCGTATGGGAACAATAGAATAAATTGCTTCGTCCTAAAAATAGTCACAGAACTTCACATCAGCATTTTTGTTTTGCAGGTCTAAGAATAATTACTTTAACGTGCATCACAAAGGGACAAGCAGTATCATGGAAAATGAATGACATTTTTGGTTAATTAATTTTTATTTTTTTTATTTTTGGTGTTGAACATTTCTACAAGGAATGGGCTTTTTACTTAATGGAGACTCATTTTTTTTTTTTAAATTCAAAGTTGTAGATTAAGGTGGTTGCAGTATGTTTTACAAGAAAATAATCAACGAGTTATTCTAATGTTGAATTTCAAATTATTTGAACTGACCAAGGCTATGTTCGAAATAACATACTAATTCTATTTTTGCAGTATCTATCTAGTGTGTATGCTGTGTGCAAATTTCTGCATGAAATACCAGGTTGATTTGATAATGGTTAGTGTGCAAATGCAATACACTCAATTAATTTACTCATTGGTCACATGGTCATTCTGCTCGACTTGCTGATCTGTCATTTATACTTCACAGTAAAACATCTCGCTCTAGTCCTACATTCACTCGGTTTCTTTTCAGTGCTGGTCTTGTTCTTAAACACGTTGTTGTTTCTCTTTTCCTGTTCAACTAATGAAGGCCAATTATGCTTAATTGGAAAGTCACTTATCAAGCAGTTCTGTGTTTAACCTTCCCTGTCAGCGGAGCATTTTGTGTCTGTCACAGGTCAAAGCTCATTTAGTGATGCATGAAAGCTGAGATTGAACTAATTCAGTTGCTGAAATGCATCGTGCAATCACATTTTAAAGCATGTCTTCTCTGCTGCAATGTTATTTCTCTCTCTTCCAGGCTTATCTTATCTCTTCTCTTGCCCCAGAAACTTCCTGCGGCCATGTGTAATTGCTGATGACCGTTTCATGTATATGAGTCTTTTGATAAAGCTAGCGATTGTCTCATTTCTGCAGTCATGTGGTCTTGACTGATTTCTGGAAACAATCTGATTTATGTTTCTCTTGCCAGGAGAGATGTTCGCAAATGCTTTGATAATCTGTGGCAGAACAGGCTTTATTTTGACGTAAAAGATGTGAACGCTGCAGTGCTTTGATTTGACAGACTAAAGATTCTCTCGATTAGATCAGTGTATGAATGAACTACAATCTCCTGAGGTTGACAATAAACAATATTTCAATCAAACACTATCTTACATGTTGTTTATTTAAACTTAGAGCTATTGTAGTCGTGCATGACATTGATCGTTAAGTAGGCTATAATAAAGAAAAGACTCATTGAAATGACTTTACCACGTTGTTGACTTTGCCTTACCTTTTTTGGAAATTGTATAAATTTTGAATGACGTACTAGCCAACGGTTGAGTGGTCGATAAGTGCAGTTACCGCCGTCACGCTTAAAAAAATATCGAATCAGACCAATTTGTGAACAAATTATTCAGATCAGTTTTGCGAACTGGATCAAATGATTCATTGAAAAGATTCAACTCAAAAGAATGATTCGTTCATGATGTCATACGGGTTTGGAACGACATGAGCGTGAGTTTTATTTTTCGGGTGAACTCTTACAACGTGGCTCATTTGATCCAAATTTGAATAAAATATTTAAATTGGTATTAAATACAAAAATATTAAAAATATTTTTTTCTGTGAACATTGTGTCAACTCTTTCATGACATCACTGGACGTTACTGGACTCTTGTTTACAGGATATAAGTGATTTTGACAGGAAAGAGCTGTCGCTCTCAGAAAGAGTCTTTTATCAAGCGTGTGAAGGAAATTGGCCTTTATTTCCTGTTGTGTTCTGCCACTCTATTGTTCTCACATAACAAGTGCTTCGAGGACACTGATGCATTTATTGTCACTAAAACCGCATTGAAAACCAACTGATGCGTTTTACATTCGATTACCTGACACTGTTTGGTAACATTATCTTGTAGCACTTCCAGATTCTCAGGTAAACTCAACGGGGCTTAATACGCTTTTGTAGATCATGTTGTCCATCTCAGGCTAAAAAGGTGAAGGTCGCACATTTACAGAAAGTAAAAATAAGGACAAATGGTTCTTTGGACAATGTTATTGAGACATTTTGAGTTTGTGTTGTCCGTATGAGCATCACAGCTCAATATGTTGACCCACATGACCATGATTTTTTAGATTTTCCTGGTAGAGAAAGACTTTAAATGAATATATCAGATTTTTTTTTTTAAAGTTGATTCATTCCACTTTTAGAGTAAACTAGCATTTAGATGGCCTCAAAGCTAACACACATCGGCTGTGTCTGAAATAGCCCCTTATACCCTCATTTACTCTTCCCTACATTAGTCCACTATATAAATAAATAAATTAAAGGAACTTACTCCTGTATGATTCCTCTTTGGATGCCATCTTCCTGCGAGTTAATTTGAAATTAATTTGATGTGACATTACTGTAGAATTATCTAGCCACTAACTGTACCGGTTGTACGTTCTTTATTGTGATGCATTGTAGGATTGAATGAGTGCACTCACTATGGTTTTGGACACCACTACAAATGGCTGTCTCTTCAAATGGTGCGCTGTTTAAGAGTATATACCGGTAGACTCTTTGGGTGTTTTGTGAGCGCTATCAGGTGGTAGAAAATGACAGATCTGCAGTAGTAGTCTATGAAAGCCACAGAATAAAAGAATAAAAAAGGTATTTTCGAGTTTATATCGCACAATTCTGAAAAGAAAAATCTGAATTGCAAGATATAAACTCGATATTTCAATATTTATAGTCTTTTTTTTTTCCCCCTCAGAATTGTGATATAAACTATTAATGGCATTTTTTGTGTGTGTGTGTGTGTGTGTTGGGGTGTTGTGTGTTTGTTCTTGTTGATTGTATGGTTTACTGCTGGCTGTGAAACAAATTGCCCCTTGGGGATAATAATAAAGTTAACCTAACCTGAACTCGCAGTTTTGAGTTATGAAGTTATAGGTTTGAATATTATCTATGTAAAATGTTATAGGTTTAAATATTTCATGCTGCAACTGTACATTATGCCCCATATGAACTGCTGTTATGTGAATACTATGTAGATCTATTGTTTATATTAAATTAAATTCATGCTTTAATAGTAGGGAAATGGTCGCATGCTTCATCAGTCAAGTCTGTCCATTTAATGGCTTGCAACCGTATACATCTGCATTTAGTTTTGAAGGGCGTCTTTGAGTTTGTTGACTTCAAGACATCACTAATAGAAAGAAAGTGTAGTTTGATTGCTTTTTGCATTACATTTATGCATTTGGCAGATGCTTTTACCAAAGCGACTTGCATTGCATTCAAAGTATCAGTTCTTGCTTTTCCTGGGAATCGAACCCATGACCTTGAGTTTGCTAGAGCCGTGCTCAACTGTTTGAGCTGTAATGTCTATGCAAATGCTCATCTTTTTTCCACCTTAAAAACACAGTAGTCTGCAGATAATGATCCGGACTGACAGTGGCCTGATTCTTCCTCATCTCCTATTTTCTTGTGATCCATTGTTCCTTGGCAATGTCGACCAGATTACAGATCTCTGGCTCCAACCTTCCCTCCCCCTCTCCTCCCAGTATAGTCTTCTCTTTTCTGGAAGTTTTTATCCAAGTTCCCTGTACGGATGTTCAGTTAAACAGAAGCCTTATGTGCCACGGGACGAAATGGAGAAGGGATGAGACCGATGTATCATTCCCTCCACACTGTACCGGAACGGAATTGAAAGTACTGCTTAGGGATGCACCGAATATTCGGCCACCGAAAATTTTCGGCCGAAAATGGCCCAAAAGGGCATTTTCGGTTTTGGGCCGAAAGACTTTTATCACCGAAACAATACGGCCGAAATGTTGTGATGACGCAAACAGAAACCGCGAACTGCACGGGCTTGTCTGAAGCAACATGTCTGAGGTGTGGACGTATTTCCATGCGTATTTCAGTATGTCTGAACCCGCGAGAAGACGGAAGCCTTGTTTATACTTTTGCCTGCCTCCGCAGCGCGAGTCTCCACAGACAGGGCGCGCGCACCTCTCTTCAAACGGTCGAGGCATTTATACTTGACGCGCTCGCCGTTGTACTATTCTTTGAAACGACAGGGAGCGACTCAAGTAACTGTCCTCTAACCATCAAGAATTGGTGAGAAGAAGAAAGACAGAGCTGCCAACTCTCACGCATTGGCCGTGAGACACACGAATTTGATTGCTTTCACACGCTCTCACGCCAACCCCGATTTCTCACGCATGAAGTGTCAACCTGGTCGGTCAAATGCCTGGAAGATGAGTTTATCTATATATCTACCTGTTGAGCCACTGTTGATCGACTAGTTATGCCGCAAAATAGTTAAAATCTCCTGGAATCTAGAGCGAGCGCGCACGCGAGACAGAGATTGTGCTTCAAACCCATGTTCAAACCGCGTAGCGCGCGCGTAAGGGAGAGAGGGAAAGCGAGCGAGAGACCTTGCGTGTGCAAGCACTAATTTCACTAAACATCTTTCATTAAGTTTTGTGTACATTTGTATTAAACATGTACCTTTGTTCATTAAAAAGGCTTTTTTATGCTATTGTATGCTAATTTTTTTAAATGTAAGCAACTAATTTAGTCGTGCAAACTGGGTGCTGGTGTGATGAGAAGTTCGTGCTCGGCTTTGTTTTGATGAGAGAACATTTAATTTTAAAACCTTTCTGTAGGCCAGATTATCATTTAATGTACACATGAGTGGGGTCAAGTTTAACATTTTAGTTTGAATTTCATTTTATACTGTGCATTGTTGCAATGTGCTAAATAAATATTTGCATAATTTGTAATTGATTTATTCTTTGAAAATGTTATATTAACTTATGCAATTGCAATGCCTTGATTTTAGTAAAGTTTGTACACTGTCATAGGCATGAATGCAATGGTACTAATAATTGGCATAATTTCTTTCGGTGTTTCGGTTTTCGGTTTTCGGCCTTGGTTTCCTCTTTTTCGGTTTTCGGTTTCGGCCAAGAATTTTCATTTCGGTGCATCCCTAGTATTGCTATGCAACAGAGATAGTCTTCGTTGCTTTGAAATATCGAGTTTATTATTGCAGTTCTGTTACATGATGTCAGCACTTGAAATCACCACAGTGGTTTTCAGATGGGTATGTTTTTTAGGAGGTGGTTTCTCGGAAACCAGGTCATAAATATCCGTATCTTTGAACTTGAAGCCCCAGATGCTTTTTGTCTGGGACATATTTACTAAGTAATCGCAGCAAATGCCACATGTCACAACAAACATGGTTTACTTCCAGAAAATATTGTTTTATCATGAGTTTGTTTTAATCCTCTCTAAGCTTTCAGTCCTGACAGGCAGATGGTGGAATGAAACTAACACTAATGTAAAGCTTTTTTCATCACTTTGATTGTCATTGCACAGTGACATGTTGTTTGACCAGCTCACCTCTGGTCAGTCTTGCTGGATAATCTAAATCAGGGGGTTTCAACCTTTTAGGACATGCGCCCCTTTAACGCGATCATTGATGTATTACTTGATGAGTTCAAACATGATTGCTATATTACTTAATGTGCTGAATATTGTGTGCAAAACCTTGTTTACACTGCCTTGCTGCAACAGCTTGAGTATGTCTATAGTGGACGCGACAAAGTGACCATTGCAAATCCATTTGTTCTTCGTGTTAAAAGTTTGTCAGAAATAGGAGGTATCAGTTTACCGTCCGGGATTATGTGTGTTGCATCGCGCCGCTCGCGTCCGGTGTAGACAGGGTATTGTTTAAACTGAAACATTAAGAACAAGCAGCTTGCCGAATTTAGTGTGACGGCTGAGCCTGTTTTTCATTCAGTTTAACCGTTTTATCATCTCAGGTATTCTTGATTTTTACGAGCCTCCATCCATTTTGTTTTTAGTTGTTTTTACTCAAATTCAGTTGCGCCAAATTTGCTGTAACCTTAGCCAACGATTTGCTGGGAGAATAGTCAAATTGCATTTAGACACAATATTGTCTGTTTCGACAACAAAAATTGGTCCAAACAAAGCCAGAGCAGATCTGTTGTTTGTCTCAAAGCAAAATGTTTCTTTCTTGAATGAATCTGTTTTTAAACTAATAATTGGAGTCCATGATTCAACGACCATTCATAAAGACAGTCATTGGCTGCATCCGAAATTTCATACTTCCCTGCTATGTTATAGTTGGCGAAAAACAGAATGTGACTAAAGAAGTATCAAATTCACAATAAGAGAGGAAGCAAAAAGTACCTGGATGATCTACTACTTCCTGTGAGATTCTGAAGTGTGCATAAGATGGACACTTTACTATCCCATGAGGCCACGGGAGAGGATTTATGAATGGCAGTGAAGCGATGCAAGATAATGACAACATGGCGTATGTTGTAAATCCAGATCACATTCATACTACAAACACACATATACTTAATAGAACAAACTTTTTTAGTTATTGCTTATTAAAAATAACTACTTACTCAAGAGAGTATGTGATTTCAGATGCTTTATTTCTAAATGAATCAGCGTTTTGATCGAATCGTTTGAATGAATTATTAAATAAATCACTCATTAAGATAGGGCTGGGCTGCCACACAATAGTGGTTTTAGATATGCCTAAACCAGCACAAAAACACACTCAGCTAAATATCAAGATTTTTTTTGTCAGAATCTCACACCCCTGCTCGTGTGTCTGTCTGTAGTGTTTCCCATTTGTTGTTGATTTCAGACCGGTTTTCGGCAGTAGCAGTTCACAGACCCCACAACTCGACTCGATATAGCATGTGATCTGAGGCCTGTAAGAATATAAGCTTAAGATAACCCATGGAGAGTTTGTTCCCATGCGAAAAACACATTTAATAAAATAATTAAAGTACGTCTTTTGTGGAACATTTTTAAATTAGTCCCTTTTGGGCTCAACAAATCTCAAGCCAGCAGCGTTCTTCACCGTAAATGTCATGTTTATCTATGGCGGCTTTTATTATATCTGCAGGGGAACTTTTTTCTCTGGCTGTGAAATGAAGTTGTCAAGGAGAAGATCCTCTTTGGTGCCGTGCAGTCGTCCAAAGCTTTGAAAACATCGCCCGGCAGTGAGGCGATAAGGGAGAGGGGAATAGGAACGACGGGTTTATGGGTCCGTGTAGTTGGGCTCCAGTGGTGCTGCGATTAAGGACAAGCACCGTCCTCTGTTCATTTTTCATCTGATGACTGATCTCGTCTCGAGGGCTTGGAAGAAACATTCTCTTGGTGTAACCGAAGCTCCCTTTATGTCACTCTGAATTATATAAACATTTATGCCGTGAGATTCTTCTGAGCTTTGAACACAGTCTCTTTTATGAAGAAAACAAGCCCTGTAGAGTTGCACAGCACTTCAGATGCTGCTGTCATGAATTAGATCCGTGGCGCAGCTGTAAGCACGTGTACTAGGGATGTTAACCGATGACCGTTTGACCGATGGTTGACCGTATCAACGTTAACCAATCAAAGATGTCGGTTAAAAAAAAAAGTGATCTCTCAATTATTGTCGGTAGATTCTGGGAACTGTACAGCGTTAGTGCTGCTTGATCTTACTGCAGCCTTCGACTCAGTGGATCATGGGATTCTCCTTGATCGTTTGAGTCAGTGTGCAGGGATTAGGGGGACTGTATTAGAGTGGTTCGCTTCATATTTACAGGGGAGAACCTTTGCAGTGGAAATAGGGAGTACTATTTCCTCCGCTCGTCCCACTGTTTTTGGGGTTCCTCAAGGTTCGTGTCTCGGCCCTGTTTTGTTCTCATTATATTTGCTCCCTCTGGGTTTAATCTGTCAAAAACATGGCATGACTTACCATTGTTATGCTGATGATGGCGGCAGTAGCTCAGTGGTTCATATAGGTTGTCTACAAACCTGAAGGTTGGTGGTTCAATCCCCGGTTCCACCTGACCAAGTGTCGAGGTGTCCATGAGCAAGACACCTAACCCCAGCTGCTCCCGACGAGCTGGATGGCGCCTTGTATGGCTGACACTGCCGTCGGTGTATGAATGAGTGTATAAATGGGTGAATGTGAGGCAAAAATGTAAAGCGCTTTGGTGGCCATTGGGTCTGTGAAAGCGCTATATAAATGCAGTCCATTTACCATTTACCATGATACCCAACTGTATTTTCCTTTAAAATCTAGTGACAGCTCTAAATGTTCAGTTCTCCTTGAGTGTCTGGACGAGATAAAGTAGTGGATGGCATCAAGTTTCCTTCAGTTGAATGAGTCGAAACATGAAGTGGTGATTTTTGGCCCACCGAAGCTAGCCAAACAGTTGTCCCCTGATTTGGGCCCTCTAGCCTGCAATATTAATACTCAGGTGAGAAACCTTGGTGTGATATTCGACTCTGAATTGAAATTTGATAAACAAATAAATGCGGTGGTAAAGGGCAGCTTTTTTCAGTTGAGGGGTATTTCCAAATTAAAAGGCATTTTGTCCTATAAAGATATGGAAACTGTGATCCATGCATTTGTGTCATAGATTGGATTACTGCAATTCCTTATACTTGGGGCTGTCTAAGAAGTTGCTTTCACGTCTATGGCTGGGTATCGTAACAAAATGTTCGATACCGATACCTTTACTTTCTATACCGGTTCCTGAACGATACTTTTTACGATACCAATTTTATGTAACCAGTTTTAACAATATAACATTACCTAAAAAAAATTTTTTTCAGTTTGTTGACTTTTTTACACTCATATTTTGAGCCTATGTAAAAAAAAGCCCCAATGCTAAAGTTTTCTATGTTTCCTAATCATTTAACAACATGTATTCTTTACTTCAATGAGCTCATTGTTTCTGCCTTAACGTAATGCATAGTTTAACAATGAAACTGAATGAAAATGAATTGAAATGCATTACACTGTCACCTCTGATAACAGATCACTCTAAATTGTAATTTAGACACATGCATTTTCTGTAAAGCTGCTTTGAAACGATATGTATTGTGAAAAATGCTATACAAATAAATGTGAATTGAATTAAATATAGGCTACTGGCGGGCGGGATATATGCCTCGCGCTCCGCACACATGAAGCTGCCGCAAAGCACTGGCAAAAGTAGCCTAATGATTATGGATGTGTCAGGAAACAATAGCAAGGAGATATTTTAATTGTTTATTAATGAACAAGTGTTTACTAATGGTGTGTTCACACCGAACGCGAATTTAATTATTTGCGCGAGTAGATTACATACAAAGTCAATGCAAAGACGCGAATAGACGCATCAATGACGCGAATTGGGCGACGCGTTTGCCGCGAACGTCTTCCGCGCAAGTTGAAAACTCGAGCGGAAGATTCAAGCGTCTAACTAGACGCGTATTTGACGCTCTATTCGCGTTCGGTGTGAACACACCATTACTCTCAAGTGTATTCTGTGCGCTTCTAAGTGCCTTATCAGATTTACCATGTTACCGGTCTTGGCAGCAATTATCTTGTCAAAAATATTGCATCGCGTGCTTCTGTCATCGAGTCTGGCACATAGGTACACTTTGGATAATTTCCACATATTTTCTATCTATCTGGGTTGGGACGCTTACACACACACACACACACACACACACACACACACACACACACACACACACACACACACACACTACAGCCTCACGTGCGACGAGCCACGTCTCTGGGCAGCCCCGTAAACTAGTGTTTTTCCGCCACAGCCAATCATGCTGCATGCTTATTGTTTCACTGACGTTGACGAGATTAACCGCTTAGGTACCGAAATTTGGTATCGAAAAACAAGACATGTTCCGATACTCGGTAGTATCGGGGCAATTCGGTCGGTACCTAAAAAGTACCGAACTCGGTACCCAGCCCTATGAACGTCTGCTGGTGCAGAATGCAGCGGCCAGACTGCTGACCGGCACTAGGAAATGTTCCAGTATTACTCCTGTGCTGGCCTCTTTGCACTGGCTACCAGTAGAGTTTAGGGTGCAATATAAGGTCCTTTTAATAGTTTTTAAAGGCCTTCATGGGCTTGCCCCTGTGTACATTTCGGGTCTTTTACAGCAGCATTGTGCCGCTAGGCTAGACCATTAAGGTCTTCTCAAAGTTTGCTTTTGATGGTTCCAAAATCTCGGTTGAAAACCAAGGGAGATCGATCCTTTGCGGTGGCGGCACCGAAGCTGTGGAACAGTTTTCCTGTTTCTATTAAATCCTGTGATTCCACTGAGTGTTTTAAATCTATGTTGAAGACTTATCTATTCTCCACTGCTTTTAACTGTTCTTAGGCATTTGTGGTGTTGAGTGTTTTGTTGTGCTCTTTGATGTTTGTGTAAATTTGTGTTGAAATGTGAGTTTGTAAAGCACTTTGGTCAACTCGTGTTGTTTTTAAATGTGCTTTAGAAATAAATGATTTATTGATTTATTGATTAAATTATGCTATAGACAGTGGACTAAACGCTACCACAGTTAGCCATCTCATTCCAAGATATTTTTGTGTGAAGTGAACAAATCCCTCACACTCAATTTTTCATAACTCGCCTGTTTGTACTTAATAAACCAATAAAAACATTTGGCGCGAGGTCACAGCGTTTGGGTTCGCGCGCTCACAAGGTTTGCGAAAAGTAAAGGCTACAGGCTAAAACACTCAAGGTTAGAGCCAGGGCAGACGACAGGATGAAGCGTGCAAAGAAAAGTAGTGTGTGGGACCATTTCACCAAAAAGAATGACACAGATGTAAGTTGCAACTTGTGTGATACAGTGCTTAAATACAGTAGTAGCACATCATCTATGATGCATCACCTGAAAACGGGTCACCCGCAAGCCTCCTTGGGTGAGAAAGGTAGCCAAAGCCAACCTACCGTGTCATCTATGCTAGCTGGTAGGAAATGTGACAAACAGCGCTCAGAGACTATTATAGTGTGTGTGTGAGCGGTAGGCAAAGCGACAGAGAGATGCGACAGAGTTGCGAAATTGCAGGCGCGGCTCGAAATGGCTGTTATTTCAAATAGCATGGCGTAGCATATTTTAAACTAATCGGTTAACTGGTTTCAACCGGCTAATGAGGCTCGGTGGTCGGTCAAGAAAATGTTTAGTTTTCGCCATCCCTAACATGTACTACAACTACAGTATCATGGCACTTATGTAGGTTTGAATATATCTTCAGGGCTTAAAGTATTCCGGCACCGTGCCGGATCTCCAGCGTGCGGCCGTGAGGAAAAAATATTATTTTCGCATGCGATTCATTTTTGTCTAGCTTTAACGTGTTAAAATATTTAACACAATTAACACAGCATCTGTTCTTTCTGGCATCCTTTAGCTAGGGTTATGATCATGCTCTTATTCACGCAAATGCTTTAAACCACTCATGCGCGACAAGACAAAAGAGAACGCGCTGTCAGTGAATGTCCTCCTGACACACACACACACACACACGACGCACAGAAAGACGCACAGAAAGACGCGCGCCAGTATTGAGTTCTCTTTCGCGCTTGAACGAACAATAACACACATTTATGCCAAAATGTCAGTTTTGTCGAGTATACTCACAAGAACAGTCTTAAATGAGTTAAATAAAATTTTAAATGGAAGTAAATAGTAGTGAGAGAATGAGATGCGTGAGATCCTGTCAGCAGCGGCAGATCTTAAAGTGACAGGAGCCATTAATCCTGTCTGTCAGTGAAGTTAACCTAAAGAACAGAGGGAACAGAGAAAATTACTCACTGCTCTTGACTAATCCTTATCAAAGCTATAAGCGTTCTTTAATCTATATTTTATTTATAATTTATGCAGTGCGGACTGTTTTATAAACTTATTCAATTTCTGTATGGTACAGGTAAATTACTTAAATTTATTATGGGTTTAAGTGAGGATTGTTTTAGGTTCACTTAAATTAAAAGTTTTTATTTTTTGAAGCCTAATGTTTCAAATTTGGGGGAAAATCATTTTCATCGAGACATCAGTAGCTATATTATTAGTGATACTGGCTTTCATTCATAAAAAGATGGCATTAAGATACAGCTGAAATACTCGAAAATAAATGGTGCCATTGAAGATAAGTCCGTCTGAAAAATTTGGATTTAGATTTATCAGCCAATATATTGGTTATCGGCTTTCAAATATAACAGATTTATCGGTTATCGGTATAGGCCAACATTTTGCATTATACCGATACCATTTGCATTATACCATAATGCATTATAATGCGATTGTGTGCTAGTCCTAGAAACTTCCATTGTAAGTGCATAAAAATGAACTTTTTGCCACACCTGCCAATGGCCCGTGACTTCAGAAAATTTACCGGGCATTAAATATGTTTTACCGGCCATGAAAATAAACTGTGCTTTTTAGGTTTTTCAGGTAGGTCTGACAGTAGTTTTCAGGTACAAAAATGTAATTAAGTAAGAAAATGTACTTTTTACTCTCATTTGGCGCTTGGAGAGTTTTATTTTTAGGCCCTGTCACTGTGTGTCAATGCATTTACTAATTATTGTCTTATCTGTGGTTTATTGACAACATCACAGATTAAGTGTATCTCTCATAATGTTCTTTTAAAATCTTTCCTTTACGTGTTAAAATAAGCACGGTTCACTTGGAAGGCAGGACTGTCTGTTTGTCTGACCAAATGCCAAACCTGTTTGAAAATGGTTGCAATTCTGCTTGGTGCCACAGATGTTATACTATTCAATGCACAATTAATGAAATGATCTAAAATGGAAAGCTGAGATTATTCTGATGAATCCATTCCTGCAGAATAATTTGCGGAGTAAGTTGGTCTCATTTTGAATGACAGCCCTCGTTCATTTTGCATGTCTGCGTGCATATATTTAATAACATCTCTGGTTCAAACCAGGGTCGGAGAGGAGGAACGCGGTATCACGCATAACACATCAGGCGTATTCCTTTTTTAAAACCGCAAAATACATGACGCTCTAAGTCGATTCACGGAATGAAAGAGAAACTCATTCACGGGGTTGTTTCTCACGCCTGAATGAGAATGTCCTTTATCCATCGAGTCAAGTGGTGCATTGTGAAATCTACCAAAGAAATGCAAATATTGGGAACAGATGTACTGGGCTTTTCTCTTCTGCTGTCATTAGGAATGATCCCATTCTGAAGGACCCACGGCGGTGAGACGGGCCCATAGTCTTTACAAGGGAAAAGCCATGTCACCCGGCACGTGACTCCTGCCGGATTCTTTAGCTCTTTTCTTTGCCGCTTCAAACTCTCAGGAAGGATAAATGGATTTTTTTAGTGCACTGAGCCTGAGGGAAGACTCTCACAATGAAGGACACACACAGCGAGATTCGTTTTAGAAGAAAAAAGGGAACTTTGAAAGTAGCAGCAGCTCTCGGTCCTTGTCTCTCGCTTTCCATGAGAGTTTCCTCGAATGTTTCCACCTCAGCCCGTATGAGAGCGGGATGAGGGAATGGAAATGACTCGGACCATGTTCTTGCGTTTCTTTTTATGGGGCATTTATGTGAGTTGCTTTCCACTCCTTTTAATAAGGGTTTTATTCACTGCAGAGTGCAGAGGAGAATATGTTAATCCTTGCTGATGTTTGGTGGGTTTTCGTCATATTATTGGTCTCTCAGTCCAAACTGCAGCAGTATTGTCAGATATGTCCCATGTGTGACTGTAATATTGAAAAACATATTTTCTCAACCTAAATAGTGCTTTGTGACCTTGGAATTTCGGCAGGCGAAAAAAATTATTAGCTGTAAGGTAGAGCTGTGTTGAAAAAATCGATTCACCAATTCTGAATCGATTTTCATATTAATTTATAAAGATCGATCCGTAACTCAGAGGATCGATTTAATAATAGGCTTACATTTTCCCTGTGAACTTTAACTTGCCGCGATTGGGAGATCCCTATATGCGCATTGAAAGGCTTTCACTCAGCGCGCACGTTGTTACGACAACGGACTTTGAGTGAGTCATTAAACCGTTCATTCAACGAACACGTTCAGAAAAGCTGATTCATTAAAAGAGATAATGAAACAAAGTTAAAAATAATTAACACCTTGAGTTCCACTTTCCAAGGCTCAGCTGAGCAGCAATGCGTCGCATGGGTAACGCTGAAGCTGATGCTTCATTTATTAAAGACCAATATGGCATTGATTCAATGCGCGACTCGTTGATTTTATTTCCCCGCGGCTTCCTCGCGCTGTGGGAAGCTGACCAGCGCTGCTCCTGACGCGCATTTCCGTGACGTGAACGTTAAAAGGATGATACTACAAATATTTCGCTTTCCTTTTACACGGCAACCTTTCCACGAATATGACTTCAAAGACAGACGCAGGTAATCGCACGCGCTCTGCCGATCTCTCTCATTCACTGTCTGTGGGAAGCCGTAGGCTACAAATCACCATGATAAACAGTCTTGTTATCATTATGAACTTGTTCAACATTCAATACACATGCATGAAGTTCAAAACAAGAAGGGTATAGCCTTATAAAAAACCGTGAATATTGCTGCGGTTACTTGCAATCCTCTGCGGTTGACTTGTCAGTGTGTGTGGTACTACAAGATTGCGGATATCGCGTCAGCCCTACTACTGCTGCTGATATACCTCTGCGTCCTCTGTCGTCTACACCAGTGCAAGTTTGTGAAAGCAGTTGTATCAACACTCTGGAAGGGGGATTGTTCTTTACAACCATCCATACTCAGTTGAATGTCTATAATAATAGTATCAATATGTTGAACAATATGTCAAAAACACTGATCTAAATCTCGAAGATCAGATCGGATCGAATCGAATCGAATAATGATAATCGATCCAAGATCTTGAGAATCGGAATCGAATCGATTCTTGAAATTTGAATCGAAACCCAGCCCTACTGGAAGGGTTTCACTCTCGTGCAGCATTTATTGCAACTTTGCGGGAATAACTGTGAAGAATAATATATTGATATTTAATATTATTTTAATATTTTCTGTCCAATTTAAATAATAGTGTGGTTATTTTATTGGCTAGTATTTTTTTTTTATTCATTCAATAAAATTATTTAATTTATTTAAAAATTCTAATATTAGTACAATTATATATAAATACACTTAAAATAAGAAATGAATAATTAAGAAAAAGGTTTTGGTTTTCGGCCAAGTGCATCCAGAATTTTTGGTTTCGACCCAGAGTTTTCATTTCGGTGCATCGCATCCCTAATTTGTAAAAAAAAAAAGTGTTTTTTTTGCACTTTGTTTCTCATTTTCTTTTCCTCCTCATCATCTCCCTTCTTTTCATTTTGTTTATCGGTCCTCTTGGCACTTTAGATTGTGAGCTGGTCAGTGTGGCTTTTTTGGTCTTGTCCGGCCATTTCCACGTGATTTGGATTCATCTGCTGCTCTGCTCGTCTTGTCAGAACCGGTCCTGCGTCTCACGGCTGATGCCCACAGAACAGATGTTTCCAATGACACTTTCAGAGCTTTCAAAGTGACTCTTAAAAAGAGAGAGAGAGAGAGACGGCAGCTGTGTGATTCTCATGAAGTTTTACCGAAACCATCTCCCCGCGGGGTACGTCGGGGCTTTGGAGAATAAGTTAGCGGTTTTTAGTTAATCAAATATCTGTTGTCGGAGTTTCTCTTTTAATTAGGGAAGTTCCTGCTGGGATGTGACAGATGTTTAAAGCTGCCACCATTTCCTCTTTGTCGTTGTTTATTCACTCTGTCGGATGTGTTTGATATCCAGCTGTTCAACAGGCCTCTATGAACCTTTACCTCCATATGCGAATGCACAAACTCTTCATCGCATGATCACACCAATTAAACCACCAGGAAGACTAGAAATGTGCATTTTGGTTGTTTGATTGCGAGTACTCAACATATCATCTGACCACTTGAGATGAAGCGAGTTACATTTTTGCTTGTTATTGGTTTATGTACTGTAGATGTGTGTCATATAGATTCCTTTAGCCATTGCCCTTTTACAAAGTCTTGATTTGGTTTTTGGGCTCTTCTAGAACAAGTTTTCATGCTTGAATGTTAAAAAAACACATTATTTTCCCCATATTGTACATTGTTGCAGCTCGTCTCTTCCCAGTCTGTCAGTAACGCTCTGTTTGAACTCCTGCTGGAGGGACTTTGTAACTTTGTAAACCTTTTTCATGCTCAAACAGCAACATTACACACTAAAGAAAGATGAACCATAATAGGAGCCCTTTAAGTTAAACATAGTTCAACTTTCATTGTTGAAACATCCATTCAGTTGTGATAAATCTGCCGGTTTTTAATGCACAATAACAAACAAATATGCCACAAAAAATAATAAAAAGACAGTCAATTGACATTTTGTGTTATGTATGCAACAAAAACAGTGTGACCAATGTAGTCTGATTCACAAACAGATGACTCTTATGAACCATGTAATGATTTGGTCCAAATGGCTCTGACACCTAAGCATGTTCTAGCACATTTCCATACTGTCATTTTTACTGGACTTTAATCAGTGTGAAATGTTTTGAAGTCATGCAATTAACGTGTTTTGATGATCAATCATTGCTGTCACTTCTCCAGTTTCAGTGTACTGATATCAGCCCATCCCTAGTTATGACATTGCAGTCTTTAACATGGCTTTCCCTGCGTTTGGGCAAAAGCAACACAACCTCCCTCTGTGCTTTTAGCTCTTTCTTATCTCTCAGTTTGTCGGTTTTTGTTGTAGACAGACAGGTAATGGAGCTGATGGCAAGCCTCTCTGTGTGCTTTCCTTCCTCTTGTACCCGTGCCCACACCCTGTCACAGTGCCCGTCAGCTGGCAGCACTGCTCTGTGCTCGCAGAACATCAAATCTATATAAATCACCTTCAAAGCCGTTCATTAATTTTTTCATGTGCTAATTTTAGACTCAGCGTGTCAAGCTCCAGCCCTGCGCATGAAATCATCAGCTGTGGAGAAGGAGAAATGAAACCAACTCTAGGCAGTTGATGAAATGACTAGTCAGTTTATAAAGACTTGAGCTGTGTCCGTGCTTAATGTGAATGGTCTTAGAGATGCAATTTTTCAGACTGTTTTAGTGTGCCAAAAAACAGGTACAGCTTCTACATGCCAAACCTGTAAGACAAATCTGAGAAGTTGCATGTCTAAATGCATCATTTTTAAAGCAGCTTTAGTGCAACATTGTATGACAAATTCATCACTATTGAAGAAATATTTCAAAACAGTTACTGACCTCGAGGTGAGCAATGCATGTATGCATAATCTACAATGCTCCATATTATTTAGGATTGATGCACTTAATAGATTATTACATATATTTACATTTATGCATATGGAATATGATTTTATACAAAGCAAATTACAATGCATTATATTAAGACATGCATAAATGCGTTTAATCATGCATATTTACTTGTTGTGTATTATTTATCAGCGCTTTGTGCACCAATCAGTGCTAGTTTTTAATAGAATTTGAAACAAAATTCATGACTTTAAATGCCAAGTTGATCAGACAACTAGTTGAATTTTAATGAAAACATGTAGTGTTGCACATCTACAGTCTGATGGGTTGTATGATGTTGTTGACTAGGCAAACCTTTTGTTACCCTTTTTTAAAAAACTTTTAACATCAGTTTAACTTTATTGGATGGCAAATATACTTAATATATGCATTTGGCAATTGCTTTATGCTAAGCGCATTACAAATTAATTTAATCAGTTCATGCATTCCCAAATTTACTTAAGTATCTGTCAGCGCTGTGCTTTTGTGCACCTATAAGTGCTAGTTTTTAATATTAGTCTATGCAGATGCATTGATTCATCTCTTTCCATCACCATTTAAGATGGCATGTCGAATTAGAAACAAACTTCATTAAGACTTTAAGACCAAGTTGCTCAGACAACCTTGTTGAATTTGAAAATCTAGCGTTGCACATCCGTAGTTTATGACATTGACTTAAAGTTGTTTTTCACGTAAACAGTTTAGCTTTATTGGATGGGACTGATTACATTTACATTTATGCATTTGGCAGAACACTTTTATCCAAAGCGAATTACAATGCATGCAAGATATGCATAAATGTGTTTATGCATTCCCAAATGTATTTGTTGCGTATCTGCGCCTTCAAGCACCAATCAGTGTTTGTAAATGTAATAGTATAGATTTGTGAGTAATGTCTTGTATCATGAGTGTTGCATTTTTAAGATGGCATGTCTGATTAAAATCAAACTTCATTAAGACATTCTTAAGACCAACTAGTTGATCAGACAACTAGTTGAATTTGAAAATATGTACTTGCATTTATGCATTTGGAAAAACTTTTATAGATGCCTTTAGCCAATGCAATGTCCATTTCACGGCCCAAATGTAGTGTTGCACATCTCTAGTTTGAGGAGTTGCATGATGTTGTTGACTTGGCAAACAGATTTTTTCTGCATGTTTCAGTTGAACATTATTGGATGGCACATATATGAATCAGAAGTGAGTGGTTTATTCCATTGTGTGTTTAAGCAGCAGTTAAACCTTCACGCTCGGCCTCCCGATGTCCGTTGGTGTATGAGTTTTGGTTGAGTGGTTCAGTCGTGGTCCTGTGGTGCCAGCATTCTGCTCTCTGTCTGGTGTGACTAAACAAAGCCTGCCAGAGCTGGATATGACACACGTCTTTGTGTCAGGATGAAAACACCTGCCAGGTTCTGCTCTCGTGTCTGCTGTGTAGAGGTGAGCTTCCTTATTGTGGGAAAGTCAACATGTCAACACTTTTTTTTTTTTTCTTTCTTTTTTTTTTTTTTTTTAAGAGATGCACCATTATGAAATTTCTCCACCGGTACCGATAGTTTGGGTATGATAGTTTGGTTTTCCTTATGGGAAAAAAAATCTCTCCCAAATAATGTTGCAAACTATACTGTATACAACAGTATACTATATGTTTGTATACAACTCAGTTGCACATATAAGAAGTTTTCTTATAAGCACTTGTGTTCATGGAAAATTTATTCAAACTTGCATATATAATTACAGTAAATAAGCAATTCAACACGAGAGGTTTTCTTCACACACAGTGTGAGTAGCAGTCGGACACGTTTTTGATTGACAGGATATAATCGGCCGATAGTGAAAATAATAGCTTTTATCGGCCGATACCGATTATTGTCGGTATATTATATATTTTTTTCTTGATGCACACTCTGTCTTGACCAAGTACTGCCCGACATTTTCCCCCATTTAAATGTCCTGTTGCGCTCAGATATACTCACAAATACCAAAGTAAAATGGGTTGCAAACATATCGTATCTCATATGTAAATCTTTCAGTTTTGAAAGCAAATTAGATATTAGTCAAATGGTGTCATTGGGGAGGGCCGGATCATGCTGAGGTTGCCTAGCAATGAGTCAGTCGTGTGTTGCGTGTTCCCTCTCCGTAACACTGGTGAGGGTTGATGGGAGCGACGGTGTGTTTACTGGTGAAAGCTGACATCAGATGGAGGGATGGTAAGATTGAGAGCGAAACCGTGAATGAATAGACAGACTGGATGATGCCCGGACCGCTCACCAGCTGCTGCTGTGGGACGTTTTCTTGGCGTCGCTGTCAGCAAATCAGTCTGAAGGTTCAGCCTTGATGGATTCTTGAGTAATATGACCAATTAATTGCACTCTACTCTACAGGCATGATCTTTGCATAATATTCTGTGTGTGAATATATTAGTTTAAAAAAGTAAAGCGCTGCTTGTAAAGAACACTTCACGTTATTTCTAGGGATGCACGATATAGGATTTTGGCCGATATTCGATATGCCGATATTTTCAAACTAATTTTGCCCGATGCCGATACCGATACCGATACAGATACCGATACCGATATATTTGTATTTTTTTTAAAGTGCAAAAAAAGCTTATTAAAGTTCTCAGTCAAGAGCAGTGAGTGATTTCCTGTGTGTTTTGTTGTTTTATTAACATTAACGGGATAGTTCTCCCAAAAATTTTAATTGTCATCATTTACTCTCTCAAGTTTCTTTCTTCTGTTGAAATTATAAAAATTATTTGGAAGAATGTGGCTAACCAAACAGTTCCTGTACTCCAGTGACTTCCATAGTGTATTTAAGCACAAAAAAGAAATGAATTCAAGTTTGGAACAACATTAGAGTGAGAAAATAATGACAGAATTTTTATTTCTGGGTGCAGTATCTCTTTAAGGACAAGCGGCAGCATATTATTACTGTCTCTTTAAGAACTGCACGCGACGCGTCTAATATACACGCATTTGACAAGCAGATTTTCTCTGTTTGCTTTCACTTTAGACATTACCAACTTTGTTTATGTAAACCTTGTGTGTATTTGACAGTATCAGCGCAATAAGACTCGAAAGATTAGTCCAGTATGCAGGCGCTGTGACTGGCTTTTAGTTCCTGTGAGCGTCGGGTGTAACGCGCTCAGAAAAGCGGATGTTAGAACAGCGCATCAGCACGTGAATGATATGTTTACCTAGCAAGACTTTGACGCACATGCAAATAATGAACTTTTGTGAATTGCGGTGTCCCGTGAGTGTAACTCTACCTCTGCGTTTACATGTGATGTGATGTGAATGTACGTCGCGTTGTACAGTATGTTGAGATGAAGGAGCCAGAATTGAACTGATAGAATGCACGATTCTATGATTTTTCTTCAAAAGCAGATCGTGGAGACATTTTAATCGTCCATGATCAAAACCCGTGAGACGCACACCCCTAGTTGGAAGTTTAAGTTGCTGGCGCTCATGCTTCGTTCGCGGTCGTCACGTGCGCTTAGGAAACACGCCACCCTATCGGCAAGGCTCATCGGCAGAAATATTCATATCGGCCGATGCCGATGATGGTCATTTTAGGCTTTTATCGGCCGATACCGATGTTGTCCCGATATCATCGTGCATCCCTAGTTATTTCAAAAGTGATTACTGGTCCAAAACTTTGTAAATAGAAGGCAATCCCAAAATGCATTGCGATGAGCTCATTTACACACACGTGTATAGTTTGTTGTTGTTGTTGATTTAGTTAGTTCGTTAGTTATTGTGGTTATTTATTTTAGTCATTTAATTTATTTTTTGTTTATTCATCTAGTTGTTTAGTTGGTTAGCTTGGTTATTTTATTAATTTAGATATTTTTAGTTTAGTTTTTTGTTCAGTTATTTTAGTCAATTACTGTAGTTCATTATTTAGTCATTTAGCTTATTTTGTTTATTTAGTTAGTTAGTTACTCAAGACATTTTTGCATATTTATTATCGTCTTAAGCCCTATTGTTGAGTGCTTAATTCACTGACTCATTTTGCACTGGGACGTTTTCCTGCCAAATAAGTGGCCTTGTTAGTGGTCAGCTGTGGTCAAGTTGACCGACAAACTACCATGTTTCTGGTTGACCTGGCCTTGTTCTGTGTTTGGCTGCTGTTCAGTCCAGACTTTTTCTACTCTGAGGCGTTTATACACATGCAACCAGGTGTAAATGGCCTCCATATTTTATATATCACTGTTGTGACCTTGATCACTTAACCTCACATTACTCTTAGTAAGACTTAGCAAGTGCTATGTTTGTTGATTTGTTTGTGTTTTCACCAAAGCATTTTTTCCTAAGGCCAGTGTATTGTTTTCAATTGCTTATGGGAGTGCTGCATATTTTAAAAATGCCAGCAGCGTGACGAGAGTTGAAAAATGTTTAACTTTGGGTAAAACGCAGCGCTCATCACTGTCACTGTTTACGCACCAACCAATCACAGTGAAGGAGGGGCGGGACAAGTACCACACCGACCAATCGCCACATCCTTCTTCTACAGCGACAACAGACAACAGCAACAAGCACAACAACCGAGCAAAATCATTTAAAACAAGTGCCAGAGCACATTATATTTTTATATTCAGAATCTGCAAAACCAGATTCTAGTAACACTGGCTAAAAACTCTTTGGTGACACCTGACCTAAAGCATCTTCTAAAGAACTACTCGCTAAATTGAAAATTTCTCATTAGCTGATAAAGCTACCAAGAGTGTTTTGCTGTTGTTTTTTTTCAGACCTGACAGGTGAAATGCCTCTATCGTGTTGAACATGCTTTATTCGTGGCTCACATGAGGCCCGTTCCTCAGAGGAGCCCCTACATGGCACCTGTTCTCAGGCATTCATCACTATCCTAGAAGCGTTTCTGTGTTTTGCTTTCATCCACAAGGTCATTTTCATTATCTTATTTACACACTCCCCTGCCGCCCACTGAAAACCTCCAGAACACTCCTTTAAACCGTCATGACCAGACGGCCTTTGCATTGCAGAGTCACACTGTGCCCTAACTTGGTGTGATGGGACAAAGCGATCCCTTCTAAGCAACAGTACTGTTTGTTGTTAGATTGGTGTCTGTTTTACACGTACACATCGGTATATCAGACATATTCTGATTGGTGCAGCTTTTTTTCTTTCATTATGGATGAAAAACTCTAGAGGTAAACTGTAAACTGTAGACCGTCTTCTGTTTTGCTTTAGAGAGAACAGCAGTCTATGTTTAGACTGGAATGTAAGCATACTTCTAGCAGTGTAGTGCTTAGTATACACTGTATGCTGCCATCTCTGTTTTAGAAAAGGATGTGAAACAGTATGCAGAATGCAATGATAAAACCCTGAGACAGTAGTACACTACATTGTTACCACAGTTTTCCTGTGTAATTTGGTAGAGTAGGGCTCCACGATATATGGTTTAAGCAACACAGAATTACGCTTTCTTTCATGTCTATTTGTGCTGGAACGGACTCATACATGCAAAATTATGTAAAAATGCCCGTCTCTGTGAGTATTCTCATAAACGCAGTCGCTTATGGCTTACGTGAACCTAAACAATTGAGAAAGAAAACTGATGCGCATCATTATATTCGATCAGTGCATTAGCTCTTAAAGTGACTGTAGCCTAATAAACTTGCAGCCATCTGTGTCATTTAATGTTAATCAAACTAGGGATGCATGATGCCATTTTTTTCCGATCCGATACCAAAAATTCTAAGTATCGACGATACCGATCCGATACAGCAGTTTTTTTTTTAAATCAAGTAGAATTTTTATAACTCTGTTTGTTGAACTGATAATCACTCTTTTGTGTGTTAAACGATATACTTAATACAGACAACTTCATTATAAACAGGGTTTCCGCGAAGTCATAAAAAGTCATAAAACGTCATAAATTTAATAATAAGAATTTCAGGCCATAAAAAGTCATAAAAACGTCCGGATTTTCCATACAAGGTCATAAATTACATTTAGCCACGTCTTAAATTGAGATGCTCATTCATTATCACGATATAATTTTTTCTTTATAAAACGATATCAAGAGTTCGATAATGTTTATGCACCAAAAGCGGAACGAAATTCATTTGAACCGCCCGCGCCTCACGGATTGTTTATCCTCTCGGCTCAAAGTCCAAACGGCAGCGCAGCGCGAGCTCATCAGAGCAGATGCGTACTCCTTTACAGTCTATGGTTTACTCTGATCGGCCTCAGTCATGAGATCCAGTGAGAAGCGCTTGAATTCAGCGAAGAACACAAATGTCTCAGTGATTTAAACCAGTTTAAAGGCAGATGAAACAGCGCTAACGAACAGAAGACACACTGTGCGCAACGATACAGTCAGAAGGCTCTTCCGTCTACAAATTCCCGTCATTTACCACGGATTTACTGTAACGTTAGCCTAGTATATCAACTGCACCATGAAATGTGGGATATACATATTGAATTGTATATTATTAATGTAGACAATGTATTACAGGACTAATGGAATATAATTACAGTATTTAATGTATTTAGGCTATAGCCTACTGTTTTTCATACATTTCATGAAGAAACGTGCCATCAAAGTCAGGCAACACAAACCTGTTTCAAGACTTGAAACAATATCCCCCATTAGCACATGCAGAAACTAAGAAATTAATTTTTCAATAAAGATATTAATTTTGTTAAGGAAAAATTACAAATGTTTGAATGTTCTACCTCATATTTGTGAAATGTTCACCTGTTTGGCAAGTGTCTGTCATGATATGTTCTGACAATAAAGAGTAGTTTAAAACCACAACTAAAGCTCTGGTTTCTACCAATTTCAGTTAGGAGCAAAAATCTGCCTTTAAACTTGAAAGAAATAAAGATTTGACATTTATCGTGATAATTATCGATATTGACTGATATATTATCGTGATAATTAAGTGTTGTTCCTGTGTTATTGATACTTAGGAAAAGGGAGCCTTCAGTTTGTTACTCTTAAGAAAATGGAACCTTTAAATAATGAAACTTATTACTTTTAATGAAAGTCAATAAAAAAAAGACTTTTGAAAGGAAGTTATTTTTCGTAATTCGTGTAGGTCATAAATTTAAATCATAATGGTCATAAAAAGGTCTTAAAAAGTCTTACATTTGACTGACTAAACCCTGCAGAAACCCTGTATAAAGAAAAACAACAAATCAAAAATATATAAGATCATTATAATCTATGAAAAAAATTCTATTATAAACTAGATTAGTGGATAATACACATTGCTCTTTATATTGTTGTAAAATACATAAACAAGATAACAAAAATCAAAAAGCCAATTATTTTAGATCTAGCCTAGGCTACGATAAAATTGAGACATGTTTTAAATGATTGTTTAATGAGGAAGCAACATATGATAGATAGGACAACAAGAAAGGCTATTAATAATATTGTATTGCGTCACTGCATTCTGATATGAAAGGCTCCAATACTGTGCGACACAAAGCGCTCCTTCGCATCTCGAGCGCAGAATGATGCGCTTGAAGCAACATGGAGTCACAGGCAGCGCGCAGCGCATCGACTCCGCATTGAAAAGTTCAAAGCACAAAGGAAATACATATTGATGAGTAGTGTATTATACAGTATCTATATATGCAATAGTTTATTGAGCCTTTTTTTAACAGTTTTAAATTTCAGTTACTTTGCGCGTGAAGAACAATAATAGTGCTCTGACTCTAGTGTTGTGATCTAACCATAGGTTAAATTAAGGGCGGCTCCGCCTCCTCAGGTCCACAACACTCCCCAGTAGCTGGAAATAACATTATTCAAGAACCGCTATAAAGCCAAAACAATCTCTGTTACCTTAAATTATATGTTTATCTCTGTAAAGCTGCTTTGGAACAATCCATTGTTAAAAGCGCTATATAAATGAAGATGACTTGACTTGACCCTGCCGGAGCTCAGCTCCGTCTCCTTCAGCACCAAATATATAAATTTTGTTGAGTGTATATAATGAAAGTTATGAAATAATTGGCTAATATTAACTTGAATTTGGTGCTGCAATGATTCGCCCATCGCAACGATAACTGGCCTTCTCGTCTGAGCTGCTTCAACACTCAAACACCCGCTCGTCAATGTCAAAATGTTTGAGTCCAATTAAAGCAAGTGAGATTTATGTTCACAGAAGCGCAAGCCAAGCGCGAATCCCAACACGACGCTTCACGCTTCAGTTAACGGGCATACAGTGCGAGATAAGATGCAAGTAGCTAATCTAAACAGCTGTTTGTCGATACTAAGTTTTAAATGATCGACAGAAATAATCAGTTTGATCAAAGACAGTGGATACTATAAGCTCAATTTAAAGGAGCTGTATGTAAGAAATTTATTTCAATTAATCATAAAAAGGCCCTAATATGTCACTAGACATTAAGAAATCATGTTCATTTCAAATATTTATATCACTGACAACAGTAGACTGGCTAGGATATTGTCATTTAAAAAGTGGACTTGCAGCCCTCAACTGATGTTGATGTTGTCATGTTGTGTTTTGGTCTGATCCGCCACCCTCCACCCATCCACCAATCATGAAGTCAGTAGTGTTTCGGGATCCGGGTTGCCAGCTTTGCTCTAATCTACCCTAACTGTAGTCGGATAAAGATGTCTAACGTTACTAAATCAAAAAGACCTCGTTATGATTCAGAAATTCGTCGTGACAAAGTCAGAAATAAAACCAGAATTTGCATTGGAGATGCTTCTGAAAGATGGAGACGGCTGAAAACGGAGAAGAATTTGAACACAGACGCCAACGTTGCTAATTTTCTCCTGGACAGGTAAGAATTATCTATGCTTGGCTAACTTGTACTTGATGTCAATGGACATTTCATATATTCATGACAGTCGAACAAAGTTATGCATGTTCGTGCAAAGTAACGTAACGTAAGCTCACATGGACGTATGCTAACATTAGCAATGTATTATAGGAGCCAGTTTCTCTGTCCTTATGCTGAGACGCAGAGGAAAACAACATTAGCACTCCCATTATGGCAATTTGAAGCGTAATTGAGACAGAAGCCTAACTTTACCTCAGAAAAAATGATTCGTCATTCGTTCTTCGCGTATATCGTGGACTAAGTTACACATGCTGCAAGTTGACCTGTATGAACATTGCTAATCAAGTTTAGTTACTCTAACAATATTTTATGATGAAACTGAAAACAACCCTGTGATAGCCATTGGTGATATTGAATTTGTCCGGCATTATAATTGCTGTGGTAAATGTTTTGGTTATTTGTTAGCCCGCTTATGACAAAAACTTTAGCACTTGTAAATCGATTTTTTTTTTTCGTCTTTAAAAATAAGGAAGTTTTATTTTGTGGTTATGTTTTTGGTTTTGTTTTACTATACATTTATTTTTCCACAGACTTTTTTTTTTAATTGTAATTGTATTTATATGTTCAAAATAACGAAATAAAATCAAATTAAATATCAAATCAAAAACGCTTATCTCTTCAGCTATTATGGCCCCAGCACCTCAACACCTCAACACCCCTCAACACACCAAAAACTTACTGTGTACGTCTCGTCGTCACTTGCCATTGGAAGCCGCCTACGTTTCTGCTGAATCCTGTAGCTAATCTGGCAACCTCGAGTCAGGGGGTAGGGGGAGCGGATACAGCGCTCTATGGTATTTTTAAAGTGATTGCAGTACCAGTTTTGGCCACAATCCTACATACGGCTCCTTTAACAACACAAGCACCCTATTAAATATATTGCCATTATTATTGTAATATATTTGTATAACGTTACCTCGAATGTGTTCGACTTTTCACTGTTTGTATCACTCCGCTTGTTCGTGTTTGCGCAATTAACTTGCATCATTAAGCCAGAAGGCGGCGGCGACTAGTGACTGTCTTTATGAGTGAGCAATTGAATCATTGATTAAATGAACAGATTAGCTAGTCCAAAAATATTGATTAATTTAGGAAAGAAAAAGTAGCTGAAACTGATCTTTGATGCTCACACTAATTGCTCATATGCCTCTGGGCACAGAATGATTGCATTGGCGTTTGTTTGAAATGTAACATCTACAAAATAATCCTTGAATCATTTCTTATTTAAGGACATTCCCGTTTCGAATACGTGATTGTGTATTGTCAACAATATGCATAAACATTCTGCATGTCCATTTTATTGTGTGGATCACTCATTGCGACATTTAAACTAATTCTCATGTCAAAGAATCTGTTATCTGATAAAATAGGCCTAGCTACTTCATGCTACTGAGCACTGACGACATGCTTTTAAAGCTACTGTTCTCCATTTTTTGGGCCTTCAAATAGGGCTGTCACTTTACGTTCGAAAATCGATTGCACAATCGATCGGACCAACCAACACAAGTATCGAAAACGAAAATAGGGAATCGATTTTAACGGCCCTTTTTTTTTTTTTTTTTTTTTTTTTTACCAAAAATGTGTTTTAGGTGGACAGATCAATACAGGACACAGAACATGTAGGATGTTGGAAAATAACAATGTCTTTTCTGTTCTCCAAATGCTTTTTAATATTCGCTATTACTTCAATGCAAGTGAACAAGCGCGCCGTTATTTGTTGCTTAGTGACGTGTGTATGTGTGTGTGTTCAAGGAAGCCAGAAATGCGCAGATTCTGCGCTATACGCTGTATTTAATATATCATGAGGACTCACGAGTTGCGTATTTGCACTAAATCCGCGCAGATTTGGCGTACACGAACTTCCCCAGCAAAGAAAGTGAGTAAACATAGAAACACGCCAGATCAGCTCGTGATTTGACAGCGTTTCCCGCCAAAGTTCATTTTTTACCCGCATTTGGCGAGTCGGATGGTGTTAATCTCAATCCCTGAATGTTGCGCTCCTGTTTGTCATTGTGCTGAAACTTCACGCCAATAAATCATCAGAAATATTGCTGACTTGTGCGTCTCAAGCGCCCTCATTACGCTCGTCCTAATGCCTGTTAAGTGTCCGTGGATTTGCCTATATTTGGTGATGAAAATGGAAACGTCTTTAGACATGGAAAATCGATTTTACAATCGATTCAATGAACACTTACGTCTCAAAAATCGAACAGGATTTTTTCACAAAAGTGACAGCCCTACCTTCAAAACACCTTAAAATGGACATGTCTAGATCACGAAAACCAACATTTTCTCGGGGGGCATGCCCCCAAACCCCCCTAGCAAGATCATTTTTTGGAACTTTTATCCATAAAAACCCCCGTACGGCCCTGCGTGTCGGTGTGATTAAATCAAACAACAAACTGCCAAAGAAATTGGCCCTGATTCTTTTAAATCAACATAATTTTCTTGTTTTAAAAGATATTTGCCAACCAATATTTTCAAACATGTTCAATTTCATACATTTTCCGAGGGTGAAATCCGTTGCCTGTCTGTTAACATTAAAGGTAAAAAAAAGAAACAAGAAAAATTAAAGCTGCAAGCAGCATTTAGCGGTGTTCAAGCAGTTAAGGCCTTTAAGGCCGTTAAGCACAAAAGCATCAAAAGACATTAAAGGTGCTCTAAGCGATGTCAAGCGTTTTTTAGGCCAAAACATTTTTTGTCACATACAGCAACCATCTCCTCACTATCCACTAGCTGCCTGTCCCCTGAACACACTGTAAAAAAAACACGGTCTCTGCAGACACCCCAGGCTCCAGAAACAGCAACAAAAACAAACTCCGGCAACCCGCTCCTCGAAACATAACAAACTGTTCCAGCCAATCACGACAAGAAGGACTTGGGGCGGGGTTTGGGGGGTTAGTGCGCGGATGAGGAGGAGGGAGGGTCTAGCTAGCCTCTGTTTTGTTTGACAATACTTTAAACGTCAACAAGAAGTGACTCACCCGACATCGCTTAGAGCACCTTTAAGTTTTATTTAGCATACATTTAAACACTGACGTAATAGATGGAAAAGACCATTTACAGCCAATACAGGCAATTTACCATAGGAAATACATGGTTTTAAAGCTTTTCAACAGTTATAGCGCCACCTATTGTCCGATCTCCATAAAACTTTGCATGCTTGTTCATGATGTTATGTCACATATGCGTACCAATTTTTGTGAAGTTCTGAGTTTTTATTTATGATTTATAGGCTTTTGAGTGTGTTTTGACACGTCCATTTTCTAAATGACCCTGTTACAGTGAACCAAAGCGCAAAGTTCAACTTTTTTTTGATAATTATTGATCTAGAGAGTCCAGAGAATTGTCCTAGACTGGTCTGGTTCCGATCGGGCAAAAAACCAGGGACTAGTTCGCAAAAGTAGGTTTTTAACATATTTGTGAATATTTAATGAACGATTTGATTGACAGCAATGGTTCTAGAGGCAAAGTTGTTCAGAATAAGGAGATCTATCAAATGATATGCATTTTGTGGGGATGTGTGCAACACCACGTGATTACAGAGCCATAAAACTCGTTAGCGCCAACTAGTGGCCAATTTCTTTCAAAACTCTTACAGACCTCTTGGGCCATGAGTCGAACATGCCCATCGAGTTTCGTTCCGATTGGCCTTCGTTAACCTTGTTTAATAGGTGCTCAAATTTCATTGGCCGATGGCGGCCATGTTTTTTGAGATATTCCAATATCCTTTTACATATACATAGTACCTTGGTCCGAGACACTTAATACCAAATTTCAAGTCAATCGGACAAACGGTCAAGTAGCCACACCCCCTTTTATGTTTTTTTAATGTTATAGCGCCACCTAGTGTCTGATCGTCGCAATTTTTTTACTGTGACCTCAAATTGAACTCATACACATGTGTACTAAGTTTGGTGAAGATATCTCATTTACTTCTGGAGTTATAGCCATTTTAGTAAAATAGGCTCCTCCCACAACGTTTATTTTGCGCCTCCTAGCGACCGAAAATCGAAAATTCAACTTTTTTTTGATAATTATTGATATTCAGACTCCAGAGAACATTTCTGCACTGGTTTGGTTCCGATCGGGCAAAAAACCAGGGACTAGTTCGCAAAAGTAGTTTTTTGACAAAATTCAAAATGGCGGAAAATCTATCATGGCGGAAATGAAATCGGAGATATACGTTTTGTTCGTCAGGTGACCAGCTTTCCACTGATATAAGACACTTGAGTCTACGACTTACGGTCTAGGAGTTATGAGCAGTTTCGCGCAATTGGTTGCTGTAGCGCCACCTATGGGCCAATCGGGGTCATACTCTGTCAACCTCTCCTCGATTTCTGTGCTACCTTAATCCCAAATATCAAGTCTCTAGCTCTTACGGTTTGGTCTGCACGATGCGTTTTACGGCAGAATAATAATAATAATAATAATTAAAGCTGCAAGCAGCATTTAGCGGTGTTCAAGCAGTTAAGGCCTTTAAGGCCGTTAAGCACAACAGCATCAAAAGACATTAAGTTTTATTTAGCATACATTTAAACACTGACGTAATAGATGGAAAAGACCATTTACAGCCAATACAGGCAATTTACCATAGGAAATACATGGTTTTAAAGCTTTTCGACAGTTATAGCGCCACCTATTGTCCGATCTCCATAAAACTTTGCATGCTTGTTCATGATGTTATGTCACATACGCTCACCAATTTTTGTGAAGTTCTGAGTTTTTATTTATGATTTATAGGCTGTTGAGTGTGTTTTGACACGCCCCTTTTTATAAATTATCCTGTTATAGCAAACCAAAGGGAAAAGTTCAACTTTTTTTTGATAATTATTGATCTAGAGAGTCCAGAGAATTGTCCTAGACTGGTCTGGTTCCGATCGGGCGAAAAACCAGGGACTAGTTCGCAAAAGTAGGGTTTTAACATATTCGTGAATATTTAATGAACGGTTTGATTGACAGCAATGGTTCTAGAGGCAAAGTTGTTCAACATGAGGAGATCTATCAAATGATATGCATTTTGTGGGAATATGTGCACCACCACGTGATTACAGAGCCGTAGAACTCGTTAGCGCCAACTAGTGGCCGATTTTTTTCAAAACTCTTACAGACCACTTGGGCCATGAGTCGAACATGCCCATCGAGTTTCGTTCCGATCGGCTTTCGTTAACCTCGTCTCATAGGTGCTCAAACTTCATTGGCCGATGGCGGCCATGTTTTTTGAGATACGCCAATGTCCTCATACACATATATGGGGCCTTGGACCAAGACACTGCATACCAATTTTCAAGTCAATCAGACAAACCACTAGGTGGCCATATGTTTTTTTCATGTTATAGCGCCACCTAGAGCTCAATCGATGCGATTTTTTTACTGTGACCTCAGACTGTCCTTATACACATGTGTGCCAAGTTTGGTCAACTTATCTCATTTACTTCTGGAGTTATAGCCGTTTTAGTAAAATAGGCTCCTCCCACAACGTTCATTTTGCGCCCCCTAGCAACCCTGAATCGAAAATTCAACTTTTTTTCGTTAATTATTGATATTCAGACTCCAGAGAACATTTCTGCACTGGTTTGGTTCCGATCGGGCAAAAAACCAGGGACTAGTTTGCAAAAGTCGTTTTTTGACAAAATTCAAAATGGCGGAAAATCTATCATGGCGGAAATGAAATCGGAGATATACGTTTTGTTCTCCAGGTCTTCAGCTTTCCAATGATATAAGACACTTGAGTCTACGACATACGGTTTAGGAGTTATGAGCAGTTTCGCGCAATTGGTTGCTATAGCGCCACCTATGGGCCAATCGGGCTCATAATTTGATAACCTCCCCTCGATTTTTGTACTACCATCTGACAAAGTTTCAAGTCTCTAGCACTTACGGTTTGGTCTGCACGATGCGTTTTACGGCAGAAGAATAATAATAATAATAATAATAATAAAAATCAGTACAATTACAATAGGTTTTCAGCACTTCGTGCTTGAACACCTAATTAAAGCTGCAAGCAGCATTTAGCGGTGTTCAAGCAGTTAAGGCCTTTAAGGCCGTTAAGCACAAAAGCATCAAAAGACATTAAGTTGTATGTAGCAAGCATTTAACAACTGAGATCATAGATAGAATAGACCATGTTTTAGCATGATTTACCATGATATACCACATTTCAGTGTGATTTTTCATTATTTACAATTTCCCAGTATAGTTTACCATGAATCTAGCATGATTTACCATAGTTTACCATGATATACCAAGTTCTAGTATGATTCACCATGATTTACCCTGTTCTAGCATGATTTACCACAATTGAACATATTCTAGTATGATTTAATATGATTCTTGCATGATTTACCATGTTATAGGATGATTTACCATGATATACCACATTCTAGAATGATTTACCGCAGGATTGTAGCATGATTTGCCATGATACACCATGTAATAGTATTGTTTACAATGATTTACCATGTTTCTATCGTGATTTACCATGATTTACCACGTTGCTAGCAATTGTGTGAAGCATCAGAACAAATGAAGTGATAAACTCTGACGAAATATGATTGTTTTATAATAGTTAATAAGGAAAAAACAGAATACTGGTGAAAATCAAGTCTGTCAAAATGAAAGTGAGCCAATAAATGGTCTTCTACTGCCCTCTGCTGGACATTATACTTATTTAATAAAGTCTTTTCACAGGTGCTTTTGCACTCATATTTAGACATTATGCTCTCTCTCTCTCTCTCTCACACACACACACACACAAATAAAGACAAATGTTGTTGTTGTTGTGGTTTTCAATGCTATTGCGATGTGTCATTATGAAAATATACTTTAATGGTCTATAAGCATTTCACATAATGTGTTTTTAAAGTATTAATCAGATTATTCAGCATTTATTTAGAAACCTAGGACTACACACACACATTCTGTTGTAGATACAGATATTTGAACTATGTGATGGAAAAAAGAAATGTTTACTGCAATTGTCCTTCAGGATTCATATTTCAGGAATGATCTGCCCACCCTCATCCGGAATGCAGAATCCCTGACAGCATTCAAAAGACAACTGAAAACTCATCTCTTCCGTGAGCACTTAAACATAAAAAAAAATAAAAAAAATTCTTTCCTTTTCCTTGAATCCTTGCTTATCTGGCTTATGCTACACCGAGCAATGTCTGAACTTTGTATTTTGAGCACTTCTTGCGTTGTTTTTGTCTATTCACGATGACTCGCTTGGTTTAGTCCTCAGTTGTAAGTCGCTTTGGATAAAAGCATCTGCTAAATGACTAAATGTAAATGCAAATGTAAATGATTTGTCTTAGTTTACCTTGATGTTACCTTGTTGTGACCGAATGTTACACAATAATTTATCATAATATACCACATTCTAGAATGATTAAGCAGGATTGTAGCATGATTTACTATGATTTACCACGTTGTTAGCAATTATGTGAAGCTTCAGAACAGTAAAGTGAATTGAAAGACAAAATATGATTGTGTTATTATAGTAATTGTCACATAAGGTTATTTTTTAGTGTCTAAATATATGAATGCAAAAGCACATGTGAAAAGACTATTAATAAGTATAATGTCCAGCAGAGGGTAGTAGAAGACCACTTATTGCTATAGTACCACTTTTATTTTGAACTACTTGGTTTAATCAGTATTGTACACTAAAGCCAACCAGTCTTTCAATGTGAATTCCATTATGCATGCTTACACACACACACACACACACACACACACACAATTTTGGGTTATGATATTGTGAAAGTCTCTTTTTGTGGTCCTTAACACTAGAACGGCCACGGCGGTCATTTTGACCGTTTTGAATTTTATATCTGCAATAACTTTGTTGAAAAAATAAATAAAATCCTGCTCGTACCTGACTTTTCCTAAAAGTGTCTGTATTTTCATTTAAAATGTTTTTAATATAAATTACACATAAGGCAAAAAAACAAATGAACATATTTACCTATTTCGGCCATAGACGGTCATATTGACCGCACTGAATTTCGCGGTATTCTTTTGTTACATTTCTCGCGGTTGACCTTTGTGTATTAGGAAATAATCAGAAGATTCAATTGCAAAATGACAGATATGTTTATTGAGAGCTGGTCAGATGCTGGGAGAGTTAAGGTGTGTAAATGTCCGGTATGAAGCCCTTGGCAGCACAGGGACGCTGCGTGTAGAACCATGGAGTGCTGAACACGGGATAACACACGGAAAAGGGATACAGGCAGGGAACAAACACGCAGGAAAAATCTACAACGATCTGACAAAGACTAGGCGACAACAGTAACACTAAAAAGGGTCGAATGCTGATCAGTTGCAGCTGGCGCGTTGATCAGAGCGGGCATGCTGATCAGCTGCAATGACACACGCACACACACACACACACACACACAACAAGACGAGAAAGGAGACAGCGAATTCATAAACCGTGACATTGTCTCTCTCACTGTCAAAAGAATATCTAAATAAGATACTTTTAGTTGTTATTATCTTGTTCTGAGTTATGTTGAATATGGAAATCTAGCTAGGCCTATCTGTTGTGAATATGCGATAATTACGGGCTACTGATATTATTATTTATAAATGTATAATTAAACTTTTTAAAATGTACAGTTTGGTGTTTTGTTTTTAAAAGATATCCTAATACAATAAATGCATTAATCTCTCAATTGGGTATTTATCATTAAAGATATAGAGATTGCAATCTAATGGTCAAAATGACCGCTTGTGGCAGTTCTAGTAGTTATGGAATTCTGGCACTTCTAGTGTTAAGCATTTCAGATGTTTATTTGTGAGGTAAAAATATTCAACTTTCTAATAAATCATTATTTAATATTATATTATTTATTATAAATATTGTTTCCAACATAATAAATATCTTTAAGCATTTGTTTGTTAGCCATTGCTGAAATCTGGTTAAAAAGATTAAAGAATTCTAATGCTGTTGCTCCCTCTAGTGGACAACATCGGTTTTACAGCCTACATAAACGGTTGAAATGAATGACAAGAAATTCGTTTTTTTTTTTACTTATATCTCGGGAACAAGAAAGTGAAAAAATCTGAAACTCAGAAATTAGATAGTGTTAGAGGAGCCCTCTTGAACAAGACCATCCCAGTGTTGCTGAGTGATTGGGTCCGAGAGTAATGTCCGTTGAAATGCATATCTTTGTGGGCTTATATCTCGGGAATGCCCAGGCCAAATCGCACCATACTCGAATCGAAGCTAGACGAGGACGGGCCCTTTCCAACAAGCTCTCCCTCAAGAATCTAGGTGGTCTAGATCGGGAGTTACAGCCGTTCCAAGTCGGAGGTCTCACGGATTAGCGATCCGCGGGGGGAGGGGGGGGGGCGCTCCCGAGCCCCGCGACGATAGATTTCGATCAAGATTCCCGAGAGGACCTTACCATCAAAATTTGAGCGCGCAGCGACTTTCTGTTTTCGAGTTATGAGTGAATTTGTACTGGGGGGGCGTGGCCTAAATGGCGGACAGCGTTTTTACTTTCACTTTAGGATTCCCATTTGTAACTGTGATACAACTGTCAATAGTAATTCTGCAATAGATGAATTGACAAAATGTGAGTGTAAATGTTAAAATAGTGATTTTATAAAGTCACTAAATTAGAATTATAGAATAATATTAGTTAGAATCATGACAAAATTACTATTTTAAACAGCAGGGGGCAGTAGTATACCACTTATTGGGTTAATATGCCATTTGTTTTTGATCATTTTCTCCTTTTTAACTGTCATAGATGCATTATTTCTTATCTTCTTTAGAGTCACATGTTCTGACGTGTTTTTAAGAAGATCTGAGCATTCATTGAAGAGATATAGGCTTTCGGGGACCATCCAAATGAAGAAGTTATACCTTTTCTGATAATTATTGATCTAGAGAGTACAGAGCAATAGATGAATTGTACATCTTTTGCTGTGATACCACTGTCAATAGTAATTCTGCAATAGATGAATTGACAAAATGTGAGTGTAAATATTAAAATAGTGATTTTATCAAGTCTAAATTAGAATTATAGAATAATAGTTAGAATCATGACAAAATGACTATTTTAAACAGCAGGGGGCAGTAGTATACCACTTATTGGGTTAATATGCCATTTGTTTTTTTATAATTTTCTCCTTTTTAACTGTCATAGATGCATTATTTCTTATCTTCTTTAGAGTCACATGTTCTGACATGTTTTTAAGAAGATCTGAGCATTCATTGAAGAGATATAGGCTTACGGGGACCATCCAAATGAAGAAGTTAAACCTTTTCTGATAATTATTGATCTAGAGAGTACAGAGCAATAGATGAATTTGGACAAAATGTGATTGTAAATGTTAAACTAATGATTTTATAAAGTCTAAATATGAATTATATATAACACTATTAGGTAGTAGTATGATGAAATAACACTTATTGCCTGTTATAGCCATCCAAGCTATTATAGCTGTTATAGCCATCCAACTTACACCCTATTATAGCCATTCAAATGAAGAAATTATACCTTTTCTGATGATTATTGATCTAGAGAGTCCAGAGAATTGTACTGCACTGATTTTGAACATTATAATATAAAGATTATAAGATCATAGATGGAACATACCATTTACAGCCAATACAGGCAATTTACCATAGGAAATACATGGTTTTAAAGCTTTTCAACAGTTATAGCGCCACCTATTGTCCGATCTCCATAAAACTTTGCATGCTTGTTCATGATGTTATGTCACATATGCTCACCAATTTTTGTGAAGTTCTGAGTTTTCATTTATGATTTATAGGCTTTTGAGTATGTTTTGACACGCCCCTTTTTGTAATGACCCTGTTATAGCAAACCAAAGGGCAAAGTTCAACTTTTTTTCAATAATTATTGATCTAGAGAGTCCAGAGAATTGTCCTAGACTGGTCTGGTTCCAATCGGGCGAAAAACCAGGGACTAGTTCGCAAAAGTAGGTTTTTAACATATTCGTGAATATTTAATGAACGGTTTGATTGACAGCAATGGTTATAGAGGCAAAGTTGTTCAGCATGAGGAGATCTATCAAATGATATGCATTTTGTGGGGATATGTGCAACACCACGTGATTACAGAGCCGTAAAACTCGGTAGCGCCAACTAGTGGCCGATTTCTTTCAAAACTCTTACAGGCCTCTTCGGCCATGAGTCGAACATGCCCATCGAGTTTCGTTCCGATCGGCCTCCGTTAACCTCGTCTCATAGGTGCTCAAACTTCATTGGCCAATGGCGGCCATGTTTTTTGAGATACACCAATATCCTTTTACACATACATGGGGCCTTGGACCAAGACACTGCATACCAATTTTCAAGTCAATCGGACTAACGGTCACGTGGCCACACCCCTTTTTATGTTTTTTTAATGTTATAGCGCCACCTAGTGTTAAATCGACGCGGTTTTTTTACTGTGACCCCAGACTGTCCTTATACACATGTGTGCCAAGTTTGGTGAAGATATCTCATTTACTTCTGGAGTTATAGCCGTTTTAGTAAAATAGGCTCCTCCCACAACGTTCATTTTCCGCCCCCTAGCGACAGGTTATCGAAATTTCAACTTTTTTTCGATAATTATTGATATTCAGACTCCAGAGAACATTTCTGCACTGGTTTGGTTCCGATTGTGCAAAAAACCAGGGACTAGTTCGCAAAAGTAGTTTTTTGATAAATTTCAAAATGGCGAAAAAATTTGCATACCGGAAATGAAATCGGAGATATACGTTTTTTAAGTCAAGAGTCCAGCTTTCCAATGATATAAGACACTTGAGGCTACGCCTTACGGTTTAGGAGTTATGAGCAGTTACGCGCAATTGATTGCTATAGCGCCACCTATGGGCCAATTGGGGTCATATTTTGATAACCTCTCCTCGATTTCTGTGCTACCTTAATCCCAAATATCAAGTCTCTAGCTCTTACGGTTTGGTCTGCACGATGCGTTTTACGGCAGAATAATAATAATAATAAAAATCCTTACAAATACAATAGGTTTTCAGCACTTCGTGCTTGAACACCTAATAATTAAAGCTGCAAGCAGCATTTAGCGGTGTTCAAGCAGTTAAGGCAGTTAAGGCAGTTAAGCGTATAAGCATCAAAAGACATTAAGTTTTATGTAGCAACCATTTAAATATTTCCATCATTGATGGAATAGACTATTTTTAGCATGATTTACCATGATATACAGTATTTTAGTGTGATTTTTTAGGCCTTTAATCAAAAAAGCATCAAAAGACATTAAGTTTTATTTAGCATACATTTAAACACTGACCTAATAGATGGAAAGGACCATTTACAGCCAATACAGGCAATTTACCATAGGAAATGAATGGTTTTGAATATTTTCAACAGTTATAGCGCCACCTATGGTCCGATCTCCATAAAACTTTGCATGCTTGTTCATGATGTTATGTCACATATGCTCACCAATTTTTGTGAAGTTCTGAGTTTTTATTTATGATTTATAGGCTTTTGAGTGTGTTTTGACACGCCCCTTTTTATTGATGACCCTGTTATAGCAAACCAAAGGGCAAAGTTCAACTTTTTTTCGATAATTATTGATCTAGAGAGTCCAGAGAATTGTCCTAGACTGGTCTGGTTCCGATCGGGCGAAAAACCAGGGACTAGTTCGCAAAAGTAGGTTTTTAACATATTCGTGAATATTTAATGAACGGTTTGATTGACAGCAATGGTTCTAGAGGCAAAGTTGTTCAGCATGAGGAGATCTATCAAATGATATGCATTTTGTGGGAATATGTGCACCACCACGTGATTACAGAGCCGTAGAACACGTTAGCGCCAACTAGTGGCCGATTTTTTTCAAAACTCTTACAGACCACTTGGGCCATGAGTCGAACATGCCCATCGAGTTTCGTTCCGATCGGCTTTCGTTAACCTCGTCTCATAGGTGCTCAAACTTCATTGGCCGATGGCGGCCATGTTTTTTGAGATACGCCAATGTCCTCATATACATACATGGGGCCTTGGACCAAGACACTGCATACCAATTTTCAAGTCAATCGGACAAACCACTAGGTGGCCATATGTTTTTTTCATGTTATAGCGCCACCTAGAGCTCAATCGATGCGATTTTTTTACTGTGACCTCAGACTGTCCTTATACACATGTGTGCCAAGTTTGGTCAACTTATCTCATTTACTTCTGGAGTTATAGCCGTTTTAGTAAAATAGGCTCCTCCCACAACGTTCATTTTGCGCCCCCTAGCAACCCTGAATCGAAAATTCAACTTTTTTTCAATAATTATTGATACTCAGACTCCAGAGAACATTTCTGCATTGGTTTGGTTCCGATCGGGCAAAAAACCAGGGACTAGTTCGCAAAAGTCGTTTTTTGACAAAATTCAAAATGGCGGAAAATCTATCATGGCGGAAATGAAATCGGAGATATACGTTTTGTTCTCCAGGTCTTCAGCTTTCCAATGATATAAGACACTTGAGTCTACGACATACGGTTTAGGAGTTATGAGCAGTTTCGCGCAATTGGTTGCTATAGCGCCACCTATGGGCCAATCGGGCTCATAATTTGATAGCCTCTCCTCGATTTTTGTACTACCATCTGACAAAGTTTCAAGTCTCTAGCACTTACGGTTTGGTCTGCACGATGCGTTTTACGGCAGAATAATAATAATAATAATAATAATTAAAGCTGCAAGCAGCATTTAGCGGTGTTCAAGCAGTTAAGGCCTTTAAGGCCGTTAAGCACAAAAGCATCAAAAGACATTAAGTTGTATGTAGCAAGCATTTAACCACTGAGATCATAGATAGAATAGACCATGTTTTAGCATGATTTACCATGATATACCACATTTCAGTGTGATTTTTCATTATTTACAATTTTCCAGTATAGTTTACCATGAATCTAGCATGATTTACCATAGTTTACCATGATATACCAAGTTCTAGTATGATTCACCATGATTTACCCTGTTCTAGCATGATTTACCACAATTGAACATATTCTAGTATGATTTAATATGATTCTTGCATGATTTACCATGTTATAGGATGATTTACCATGATATACCACATTCTAGAATGATTTACCGCAGGATTGTAGCATGATTTGCCATGACACACCATGTAATAGTATTGTTTACAATGATTTACCATGTTTCTATCGTGATTTACCATGATTTACCACGTTGCTAGCAATTGTGTGAAGCATCAGAACAAATGAAGTGATAAACTCTGACAAAATATGATTGTTTTATAATAGTTAATAAGGAAAAAACAGAATACTGGTGAAAATCAAGTCTGTCAAAATGAAAGTGAGCCAATAAGTGGTCTTCTGCTGCCCTCTGCTGGACATTATACTTATTTAAAAAAGTCTTTTCACCGGTGCTTTTGCACTCATATTTAGACATTATGCTCTCTCTCTCTCTCACACACACACACACACACACACACACACACACACACACACACACACACAATAAAGACAAATGTTGTTGTTGTTGTGGTTTTCAATGCTATTGGGATGTATCATTATGAAAATATACTTTAATGGTCTATAAGCATTTCACATAATGTGTTTTTAAAGTATTAATCAGATTATTCAGCATTTATTTAGAAACCTAGGACTACACACACACATTCTGTTGTAGATACAGATATTTGAACTATGTGATGGAAAAAAGAAATGTTTACTGCAATTGTCCTTCAGGATTCATATTTCAGGAATGATCTGCCCACCCTCATCCGGAATGCAGAATCCCTGACAGCATTCAAAAGACAACTGAAAACTCATCTCTTCCGTGAGCACTTAAACATAAAAAAAATTTAAAAAATTCTTTCCTTTTCCTTAAATCCTTGCTTATCTGGCTTATGCTACTCCGAGCAATGTCTGAACTTTGTATTTTGAGCACTTCTTGCGTTGTTTTTGTCTATTCACGATGACTCGCTTGGTTTAGTCCTCAGTTGTAAGTCGCTTTGGATAAAAGCGTCTGCTAAATGACTAAATGTAAATGTAAATGTAAATGATTTGTCTTAGTTTACCTTGATGTTACCTTGTTGTGACCGAATGTTACACAATAATTTATCATAATATACCACATTCTAGAATGATTAAGCAGGATTGTAGCATGATTTACTATGATTTACCACGTTGTTAGCAATTATATGAAGCTTCAGAACAGTAAAGTGAATTGAAAGACAAAATATGATTGTGTTATTATAGTAATTGTCACATAAGGTTATTTTTTAGTGTCTAAATATATGAATGCAAAAGCACATGTGAAAAGACTATTAATAAGTATAATGTCCAGCAGAGGGTAGTAGAAGACCACTTATTGCTATAGTACCACTTTTATTTTGAACTACTTGGTTTAATCAGTATTGTACACTAAAGCCAACCAGTCTTTCAATGTGAATTCCATTATGCATGCTTACACACACACACACACACACACACACACACACACACACAATTTTGGGTTATGATATTGTGAAAGTCTCTTTTTGTGGTCCTTAACACTAGAACGGCCACGGCGGTCATTTTGATCGTTTTGAATTTTATATCTGCAATAACTTTGTTGAAAAAATAAATAAAATCCTGCTCGTACCTGACTTTTCCTAAAAGTGTCTGTATTTTCATTTAAAATGTTTTTAATATAAATTACACATAAGGCAAAAAAACAAATGAACATATTTACCTATTTCGGCCATAGACGGTCATATTGACCGCACTGAATTTCGCGGTATTCTTTTGTTACATTTCTCGCGGTTGACCTTTGTGTATTAGGAAATAATCAGAAGATTCAATTGCAAAATGACAGATATGTTTATTGAGAGCTGGTCAGATGCTGGGAGAGTTAAGGTGTGTAAATGTCCGGTATGAAGCCCTTGGCAGCACAGGGACGCTGCGTGTAGAACCATGGAGTGCTGAACACGAGATAACACACGGAAAAGGGATACAGGCAGGGAACAAACACGCAGGAAAAATCTACAACGATCTGACAAAGACTAGGCGACAACAGTAACACTAAAAAGGGTCGAATGCTGATCAGTTGCAGCTGGCGCGTTGATCAGAGCGGGCATGCTGATCAGCTGCAATGACACACACACACACACACACAACAAGACGAGAAAGGAGACAGCGAATTCATAAACCGTGACATTGTCTCTCTCACTGTCAAAAGAATATCTAAATAAGATACTTTTAGTTGTTATTATCTTGTTCTGAGTTATGTTGAATATGGAAATGTAGCTAGGCCTATCTGTTCTGAATATGCGATAATTACGGGCTACTATATTTATAAATGTATAATTAAACTTTTTTAAATGTACAGTTTAGTGTTTTGTTTTTAAAAGATATCCTAATACAATAAATGCATTAATCTCTCAATTGGGTATTTATCATTAAAGATATAGAGATTGCAATCTAACGGTCAAAATGACCGCTTGTGGCAGTTCTAGTAGTTATGGAATTCTGGCACTTCTAGTGTTAGGCATTTCAGATGTTTATTTGTGATGTAAAAATATTAAACTTTCTAATAAATCATTATTTAATATTATATTATTTATTATAAATATTATTTCCAACATAATAAATATCTTTAAGCATTTGTTTGTTAGCCATTGCTGAAATCTGGTTAAAAAGATTAAAGAATTCTAATGCTGTTGCTCCCTCTAGTGGACAACATCGGTTTTACAGCCTACATAAACGGTTGAAATGAATGACAGGAAATTTGGTTTTTCACTTATATCTCGGGAACGAGAAAGTGAAAAAATCTGAAACTCAGAACTTAGATAGTGTTCGAGGAGCCCTGTTGAACAAGACCATCCCGGTGTTGCTGGGTCAATGGGTCCGAGAGTAATGTCCGTTGAAATGCATATCTTTGTGGGCTTATATCTCGGGAATGCCCAGGCCAAATCGTACCATACTCGAATCGAAGCTAGACGAGGACGGGCCCTTTCCAACAAGCTCTCCCTCAAGAATCTAGGCGGTCTAGATCGGGAGTTACAGCCGTTCCAAGTCGGAGGTCTCACGGATTAGCGATCCGTGGGGGGGGGGGGGGGGCGCTCCCGAGCCCCGCGACGATAGATTTCGATCAAGATTCCCGAGAGGACCTTACCATCAAAATTTGAGCGCGCAGCGACTTTCTGTTTTCGAGTTATGAGTGAATTTGTACTGGGGGGGCGTGGCCTAAATGGCGGACAACGTTTTTACTTTCACTTTAGGATTCCCATTTGTAACTGTGAGGCAACTGTCAATAGTAATTCTGCAATAGATGAATTGACAAAATGTGAGTGTAAATGTTAAAATAGTGATTTTATAAAGTCACTAAATTAGAATTATAGAATAATATTAGTTAGAATCATGACAAAATGACTATTTTAAACAGCAGGGGGCAGTAGTATACCACTTATTGGGTTAATATGCCATTTGTTTTTTATCATTTTCTCCTTTTTAACTGTCATAGATGCATTATTTCTTATCTTCTTTAGAGTCACATGTTCTGACATGTTTTTAAGAAGATCTGAGCATTCATTGAAGAGATATAGGCTTTTGGGGACCATCCAAATGAAGAAGTTATACCTTTTCTGATAATTATTGATCTAGAGAGTACAGAGCAATAGATGAATTGTACATCTATTGCTGTGATACAACTGTCAATAGTAATTCTGCAATAGATGAATTGACAAAATGTGAGTGTAAATATTAAAATAGTGATTTTATCAAGTCTAAATTAGAATTATAGAATAATATTAGTTAGAATCATGACAAAATGACTATTTTAAACAGCAGGGGGCAGTAGTATACCACTTATTGGGTTAATATGCCATTTGTTTTTTTATAATTTTCTCCTTTTTAACTGTCATAGATGCATTATTTCTTATCTTCTTTAGAGTCACATGTTCTGACATGTTTTTAAGAAGATCTGAGCATTCATTAAAGAGATATAGGCTTTCGGGGACCATCCAAATGATGAAGTTATACCTTTTCTAATAATTATTGATCTAGAGAGTACAGAGCAATAGATGAATTTGGACAAAATGTGATTGTAAATGTTAAACTAATGATTTTATAAAGTCTAAATTTGAATTATATATAATAATATTAGGTAGTAGTATGATGAAATAACACTTATTGCCTGTTATAGCCATCCAAGCTATTATAGCTGTTATAGCCATCCAACTTACACCCTATTATAGCCATTCAAATGAAGAAATTATACCTTTTCTGATGATTATTGATCTAGAGAGTCCAGAGAATTGTACTGCACTGATTTTGAACATTATAATATAAAGATTATAAGATCATAGATGGAACATACCATTTACAGCCAATACAGGCAATTTACCATAGGAAATACATGGTTTTAAAGCTTTTCAACAGTTATAGCGCCACCTATTGTCCGATCTCCATAAAACTTTGCATGCTTGTTCATGATGTTATGTCACATATGCTCACCAATTTTTGTGAAGTTCTGGGTTTTTATTTATGATTTATAGGCTTTTGAGTATGTTTTGACACGCCCCTTTTTGTAATGACCCTGTTATAGCAAACCAAAGGGCAAAGTTCAACTTTTTTTCGATAATTATTGATCTAGAGAGTCCAGAGAATTGTCCTAGACTGGTCTGGTTCCGATCGGGCGAAAAACCAGGGACTAGTTCGCAAAAGTAGGTTTTTAACATATTCGTGAATATTTAATGAACGGTTTGATTAACAGCAATGGTTCTAGAGGCAAAGTTGTTCAACATGAGGAGATCTATCAAATGATATGCATTTTGTGGGAATATGTGCACCACCACGTGATTACAGAGCCGTAGAACTCGTTAGCGCCAACTAGTGGACGATTTTTTTCAAAACTCTTACAGACCACTTGGGCCATGAGTCGAACATGCCCATCGAGTTTCGTTCCGATCGGCTTTCGTTAACCTCGTCTCATAGGTGCTCAAACTTCATTGGCCGATGGCGGCCATGTTTTTTGAGATACGCCAATGTCCTCATACACATATATGGGGCCTTGGACCAAGACACTGCATACCAATTTTCAAGTCAATCGGACAAACCACTAGGTGGTCATATGTTTTTTTCATGTTATAGCGCCACCTAGAGCTCAATCGATGCGATTTTTTTACTGTGACCTCAGACTGTCCTTATACACATGTGTGCCAAGTTTGGTCAACTTATCTCATTTACTTCTGGAGTTATAGCCGTTTTAGTAAAATAGGCTCCTCCCACAACGTTCATTTTGCACCCCCTAGCGACCCCGAATCGAAAATTCAACTTTTTTTCGATAATTATGGATAGTCAGACTCCAGAGAACATTTCTGCACTGGTTTGGTTCCGATCGGGCAAAAAACCAGGGACTAGTTTGCAAAAGTCGTTTTTTGACAAAATTCAAAATGGCGGAAAATCTATCATGGCGGAAATGAAATCGGAGATATACGTTTTGTTCTCCAGGTCCTCAGATTTCCACTGATATAAGACACTTGAGTCTACGACATACGGTTTAGGAGTTATGAGCAGTTTCGCGCAATTGGTTGCTATAGCGCCACCTATGGGCCAATCGGGCTCATAATTTGATAACCTCTCCTCGATTTTTGTACTACCATCTGACAAAGTTTCAAGTCTCTAGCACTTACGGTTTGGTCTGCACGATGCGTTTTACGGCAGAAGAATAATAATAATAATAATAATAATAAAAATCAGTACAATTACAATAGGTTTTCAGCACTTCGTGCTTGAACACCTAATTAAAGCTGCAAGCAGCATTTAGCGGTGTTCAAGCAGTTAAGGCCTTTAAGGCCGTTAAGCACAAAAGCATCAAAAGACATTAAGTTTTATTTAGCATACATTTAAACATTGACGTAATAGATGGAAAAGACCATTTACAGCCAATACAGGCAATTTACCATAGGAAATACATGGTTTTAAAGCTTTTCAACAGTTATAGCGCCACCTATTGTCCGATCTCCATAAAACTTTGCATGCTTGTTCATGATGTTATGTCACATATGCGTACCAATTTTTGTGAAGTTCTGAGTTTTTATTTATGATTTATAGGCTTTTGAGTGTGTTTTGACACGTCCATTTTCTAAATGACCCTGTTACAGTGAACCAAAGCGCAAAGTTCAACTTTTTTTTGATAATTATTGATCTACAGAGTCCAGAGAATTGTCCTAGACTGGTCTGGTTCCGATCGGGCAAAAAAACAGGGACTAGTTCGCAAAAGTAGGTTTTTAACATATTTGTGAATATTTAATGAACGATTTGATTGACAGCAATGGTTCTGGAGGCAAAGTTGTTCAGAATAAGGAGATCTATCAAATGATATGCATTTTGTGGGGATGTGTGCAACACCACGTGATTACAGAGCCATAAAACTCGTTAGCGCCAACTAGTGGCCGATTTCTTTCAAAACTCTTACAGACCTCTTGGGCCATGAGTCGAACATGCCCATCGAGTTTCGTTCCGATTGGCCTTCGTTAACCTTGTTTAATAGGTGCTCAAACTTCATTGGCCGATGGCGGCCATGTTTTTTTAGATATTCCAATATCCTTTTACATATACATAGTACCTTGGTCCGAGACACTGCATACCAAATTTCAAGTCAATCGGACAAACGGTCAAGTAGCCACACCCCCTTTTATGTTTTTTTAATGTTATAGCGCCACCTAGTGTCTGATCGTCGCAATTTTTTTACTGTGACCTCAAATTGAACTCATACACATGTGTACTAAGTTTGGTGAAGATATCTCATTTACTTCTGGAGTTATAGCCATTTTAGTAAAATAGGCTCCTCCCACAACGTTTATTTTGCGCCTCCTAGCGACCGAAAATCGAAAATTCAACTTTTTTTTGATAATTATTGATATTCAGACTCCAGAGAACATTTCTGCACTGGTTTGGTTCCGATCGGGCAAAAAACCAGGGACTAGTTCGCAAAAGTAGTTTTTTGACAAAATTCAAAATGGCGGAAAATCTATCATGGCGGAAATGAAATCGGAGATATACGTTTTGTTCGTCAGGTGACCAGCTTTCCACTGATATAAGACACTTGAGTCTACGACTTACGGTCTAGGAGTTATGAGCAGTTTCGCGCAATTGGTTGCTGTAGCGCCACCTATGGGCCAATCGGGGTCATACTCTGTCAACTTCTCCTCAATTTCTGTGCTACCTTAATCCCAAATATCAAGTCTCTAGCCCTTACGGTTTGGGCTGCACGATGCGTTTTAGGTTTTTTTTTTTTTTCAAATAGCAATTACAATAGGTTTTCAGCACTTCGTGCTTGAACACCTAATAATAGGGGACCTTTTTGACAGTTATAGCGCCACCTATGGTCCGATCTCCATGAAACTCTGCATGCTTCTTCACCATGTTATGACACATGTGCTCATCAATTTTTGTGAAGTTCTGAGTTTTTATTTATGATTTATAGGCTTTTGAGTGTATTTTGACACGCCCCCTTTACTAAATGACCCTGTTACAGTGAACCAAAGGGCAAAGTTCAACTTTTTTTTGATAATTATTGATCTAGAGAGTCCATAGAATTGTCCTAGACTGGTCTGGTTCCGATCAGGCAGAAAACCACGGACTAGTTCGCAAAAGTAGGTTTTGGACAGAATTGGCCATAACAATTTTTTTTTGCTCAAATCGAGAATCCGAGATATACATCTTGTCCATCTTGAGCCAAGGAACACAGTGGTGCAAAAAGCTTGATTCTAAGTCAAACGGTCTAGGAGATATGAGCAATTTAGTACTTTTGGTTGCTGTAGCGCCACCTATGGGCCAATCGGGGTCATGCTCTGATAGGTTCTCCCCAAACTGAGGCCCTAGCACCTGGCCAGGTTTCAAGTCTCTAGGCCTTACGGTTTGGGCTGCACGATGCGTTTTAGGTTTTTTTTTTTTTTCAAATAGCAATTACAATAGGTTTTCAGCACTTCGTGCTTGAACACCTAATAATAGGGGACCTTTTTGACAGTTATAGCGCCACCTATGGTCCGATCTCCATGAAACTCTGCATGCTTCTTCACCATGTTATGACACATGTGCTCATCAATTTTTGTGAAGTTCTGAGTTTTTATTTATGATTTATAGGCTTTTGAGTGTATTTTGACACGCCCCCTTGACTAAATGACCCTGTTACAGTGAACCAAAGGGCAAAGTTCAACTTTTTTTTGATAATTATTGATCTAGAGAGTCCATAGAATTGTCCTAGACTGGTCTGGTTCCGATCAGGCAAAAAACCACGGACTAGTTCGCAAAAGTAGGTTTTGGACAAAATTGGCCATAACAATTTTTTTTTTGCTCAAATCGAGAATCCGAGATATACATCTTGTCCATCTTGAGCCAAGGAACACAGTGGTGCAAAAAGCTTGATTCCAAGTCAAACGGTCTAGGAGATATGAGCAATTTAGTACTTTTGGTTGCTGTAGCGCCACCTATGGGCCAATCGGGGTCATGCTCTGATAGGTTCTCCCCAAACTGAGGCCCTAGCACCTGGCCAGGTTTCAAGTCTCTAGGCCTTACGGTTTGGGCTGCACGATGCGTTTTAGGTTTTTTTTTTTTTTCAAATAGCAATTACAATAGGTTTTCAGCACTTCGTGCTTGAACACCTAATAATAATAATTAAAGCTGCAAGCAGCATTTAGCGGTGTTCAAGCAGTTAAGGCCTTTAAGGCCGTTAAGCACAAAAGCATCAAAAGACATTAAGTTGTATGTAGCAAGCATTTAACCACTGAGATCATAGATAGAATAGACCATGTTTTAGCATGATTTACCATGATATACCACATTTCAGTGTGATTTTTCATTATTTACAATTTTCCAGTATAGTTTACCATGAATCTAGCATGATTTACCAGTTTACCATGATATACCAAGTTCTAGTCTGATTCACCATGATTTACCCTGTTCTAGCATGATTTACCACAATTGAACATATTCTAGTATGATTTAATATGATTCTTGCATGATTTACCATGTTATAGGAAGATTTACCATGATATACAACATTCTAGAATGATTTACCGCAGGATTGTAGCATGATTTGCCATGACACACCATGTAATAGTATTGTTTACAATGATTTACCATGTTTCTATCGTGATTTACCATGATTTACCACGTTGCTAGCAATTGTGTGAAGCATCAGAACAAATGAAGTGATAAACTCTGACAAAATATGATTGTTTTATAATAGTTAATAAGGAAAAAACAGAATACTGGTGAAAATCAAGTCTGTCAAAATGAAAGTGAGCCAATAAGTGGTCTTCTACTGCCCTCTGCTGGACATTATACTTATTTAATAAAGTCTTTTCACAGGTGCTTTTGCACTCATATTTAGACATTATGCTCTCTCTCTGTCACACACACACACACACACACACACACACACACAAATAAAGGCAAATGTTGTTGTTGTGGTTTTTAATGCTATTGCGATGTGTCATTATGAAAATATACTTTAATGGTCTATAAGCATTTCACATAATGTGTTTTTAAAGTATTAATCAGATTATTCAGCATTTATTTAGAAACCTAGGACTACACACACACATTCTGTTGTAGATACAGATATTTGAACTATGTGATGGAAAAAAGAAATGTTTACTGCAATTGTCCTTCAGGATTCATATTTCAGGAATGATCTGGCCACCCTCATCCGGAATGCAGAATCCCTGACAGCATTCAAAAGACAACTGAAAACTCATCTCTTCCGTGAGCACTTAAACATAAAAAAAAATAAAAAAAATTCTTTCCTTTTCCTTGAATCCTTGCTTATCTGGCTTATGCTACTCCGAGCAATGTCTGAACTTTGTATTTTGAGCACTTCTTGCGTTGTTTTTGTCTATTCACGATGACTCGCTTGGTTTCAACATGACATCATGACTTTTGCGTAAACAGACACGCCACTTTTAAGTCAAGTGGCGTGTTATCTATACGCATTTTGAGATATCCGCGTGTATGCGTGTATGTCTACGCCATTAATGTCCAAGTGATTCCGTGTATATGTACACGCCATTAAATTTCCGAGCGAAACGAAGCAAAATGTAGATTTACATCTGGGGAGCGATATTTTTTTTTCCCTAGGATGGTAGGGGAAGACTCATAAATGCTATTAACCCCAGTGACGGGTAGGTTTAGGGACGGGGTGGAGGTAGGTCATATATTTATATATACAGTAATAACGTTAAGTCAACTGCGTTCATAAACACGCTGAAAAGCGATTGTGCGTGTTGATAGCACGCCAAAAATGGAAATACGAATTGGCGTGTCATACACACGCAATTTTATGAGATCAGTCTGTTGGTTTAGTCCTCAGTTGTAAGTCGCTTTGGATAAAAGCGTCTGCTAAATGACTAAATGTAAATGTAAATGATTTGTCTTAGTTTACCTTGATGTTACCTTGTTGTGACCGAATGTTACACAATAATTTATCATAATATACCACATTCTAGAATGATTAAGCAGGATTGTAGCATGATTTACTATGATTTACCACGTTGTTAGCAATTATGTGAAGCTTCAGAACAGTAAAGTGAATTGAAAGACAAAATATGATTGTGTTATTATAGTAATTGTCACATAAGGTTATTTTTTAGTGTCTAAATATATGAATGCAAAAGCACATGTGAAAAGACTATTAATAAGTATAATGTCCAGCAGAGGGTAGTAGAAGACCACTTATTGCTATAGTACCACTTTTATTTTGAACTACTTGGTTTAATCAGTATTGTACACTAAAGCCAACCAGTCTTTCAATGTGAATTCCATTATGCATGCTTACACACACACACACACACACACAATTTTGGGTTATGATATTGTGAAAATCTCTTTTTGTGGTCCTTAACACTAGAACGGCCACGGCGGTCATTTTGACCGTTTTGAATTTTATATCTGCAATAACTTTGTTGAAAAAATAAATAAAATCCTGCTCGTACCTGACTTTTCCTAAAAGTGTCTGTATTTTCATTTAAAATGTTTTTAATATAAATTACACATAAGGCAAAAAAACAAATGAACATATTTACCTATTTCGGCCACAGACGGTCATATTGACCGCACTGAATTTCGCGGTATTCTTTTGTTACATTTCTCGCGGTTGACCTTTGTGTATTAGGAAATAATCAGAAGATTCAATTGCAAAATGACAGATATGTTTATTGAGAGCTGGTCAGATGCTGGGAGAGTTAAGGTGTGTAAATGTCCGGTATGAAGCCCTTGGCAGCACAGGGACGCTGCGTGTAGAACCATGGAGTGCTGAACACAGGATAACACACGGAAAAGGGATACAGGCAGGGAACAAACACGCAGGAAAAATCTACAACGATCTGACAAAGACTAGGCGACAACAGTAACACTAAAAAGGGTCGAATGCTGATCAGTTGCAGCTGGCGCGTTGATCAGAGCGGGCATGCTGATCAGCTGCAATGACACACGCGCACACACACACACACACACACACACACACACACACACACAACAAGACGAGAAAGGAGACAGCGAATTCATAAACCGTGACATTGTCTCTCTCACTGTCAAAAGAATATCTAAATAAGATACTTTTAGTTGTTATTATCTTGTTCTGAGTTATGTTGAATATGGAAATGTAGCTAGGCCAATCTGTTCTGAATATGCGATAATTACGGGCTACTATATTTATAAATGTATAATTAAACTTTTTTAAATGTACAGTTTAGTGTTTTGTTTTTAAAAGATATCCTAATACAATAAATGCATTAATCTCTCAATTGGGTATTTATCATTAAAGATATAGAGATTGCAATCTAATGGTCAAAATGACCGCTTGTGGCAGTTCTAGTAGTTATGGAATTCTGGCACTTCTAGTGTTAAGCATTTCAGATGTTTATTTGTGATGTAAAAATATTAAATTTTCTAATAAATCATTATTTAATATTATATTATTTATTATAAATATTGTTTCCAACATAATAAATATCTTTAAGCATTTGTTTGTTAGCCATTGCTGAAATCTGGTTAAAAAGATTAAAGAATTCTAATGCTGTTTCTCCCTCTAGTGGACAACATCGGTTTTACAGCCTACATAAACGGTTGAAATGAATGACAAGAAATTCGTTTTTTTTTACTTATATCTCGGGAACAAGAAAGTGAAAAAATCTGAAACTCAGAAATTAGATAGTGTTAGAGGAGCCCTCTTGAACAAGACCATCCCAGTGTTGCTGAGTGATTGGGTCCGAGAGTAATGTCCGTTGAAATGCATATCTTTGTGGGCTTATATCTCGGGAATGCCCAGGCCAAATCGCACCATACTCGAATCGAAGCTAGACGAGGACGGGCCCTTTCCAACAAGCTCTCCCTCAAGAATCTAGGTGGTCTAGATCGGGAGTTACAGCCGTTCCAAGTCGGAGGTCTCACGGATTAGCGATCCGTGGGGGGGGGGAGCGCTCCCGAGCCCCGCGACGATAGATTTCGATCAAGATTCCCGAGAGGACCTTACCATCAAAATTTGAGCGCGCAGCGACTTTCTGTTTTCGAGTTATGAGTGAATTTGTACTGGGGGGGGCGTGGCCTAAATGGCGGACAGCGTTTTTACTTTCACTTTAGGATTCCCATTTGTAACTGTGATACAACTGTCAATAGTAATTCTGCAATAGATGAATTGACAAAATGTGAGTGTAAATGTTAAAATAGTGATTTTATAAAGTCACTAAATTAGAATTATAGAATAATATTAGTTAGAATCATGACAAAATGACTATTTTAAACAGCAGGGGGCAGTAGTATACCACTTATTGGGTTAATATGCCATTTGTTTTTTATCATTTACTCCTTTTTAACTGTCATAGATGCATTATTTCTTATCTTCTTTAGAGTCACATGTTCTGACGTGTTTTTAAGAAGATCTGAGCATTCATTGAAGAGATATAGGCTTTCGGGGACCATCCAAATGAAGAAGTTATACCTTTTCTGATAATTATTGATCTAGAGAGTACAGAGCAATAGATGAATTGTACATCTTTTGCTGTGATACAACTGTCAATAGTAATTCTGCAATAGATGAATTGACAAAATGTGAGTGTAAATATTAAAATAGTGGTTTTATCAAGTCTAAATTAGAATTATAGAATAATATTAGTTAGAATCATGACAAAATGACTATTTTAAACAGCAGGGGGCAGTAGTATACCACTTATTGGGTTAATATGCCATTTGTTTTTTTATAATTTTCTCCTTTTTAACTCTCATAGATGCATTATTTCTTATCTTCTTTAGAGTCACATGTTCTGACATGTTTTTAAGAAGATCTGAGCATTCATTGAAGAGATATAGGCTTTCGGGGACCATCCAAATGAAGAAGTTAAACCTTTTCTGATAATTATTGATCTAGAGAGTACAGAGCAATAGATGAATTTGGACAAAATGTGATTGTAAATGTTAAACTAATGATTTTATAAAGTCTAAATATGAATTATATATAACAATATTAGGTAGTAGTATGATGAAATAACACTTTTTGCCTGTTATAGCCATCCAAGCTAATATAGCTGTTATAGCCATCCAACTTACACCCTATTATAGCCATTCAAATGAAGAAATTATACCTTTTCTGATGATTATTGATCTAGAGAGTCCAGAGAATTGTACTGCACTGATTTTGAACATTATAATATAAAGATTATAAGATCATAGATGGAACATACCATTTACAGCCAATACAGGCAATTTACCATAGGAAATACATGGTTTTAAAGCTTTTCAACAGTTATAGCGCCACCTATTGTCCGATCTCCATGAAACTTTGCATGCTTCTTCACCATGTTATGACACATGTGCCCATCAATTTTTGTGAAGTTCTGAGTTTTTATTTATGATTTATAGGCTTTTGAGTGCATTTTGACACGCCCCCTTTTCTAAATGACCCTGTTACAGTGAACCAAAGGGCAAAGTTCAACTTTTTTTTGATAATTATTGATCTAGAGAGTCCAGAGAATTGTCCTAGACTGGTCTGGTTCCGATCGGGCGAAAAACCAGGGACTAGTTCGCAAAAGTAGGTTTTTAACATATTCGTGAATATTTAATGAACGGTTTGATTGACAGCAATGGTTCTAGAGGCAAAGTTGTTCAGCATGAGGAGATCTATCAAATGATATGCATATTGTGGGGATTTGTGCAACACCACGCGATTACAGAGCCGTAAAACTCGTTAGCGCCAACTAGTGGCCGATTTCTTTCAAAACTCTTACAGACCTCTTGGGCCATGAGTCGAACATGCCCATCGAGTTTCGTTCCGATTGGCCTCCGTTAACCTTGTCTAATAGGTGCTCAAACTTCATTGGCCGATGGCGGCCATGTTTTTTGAGATACGCCAATGTCCTCATATACATACATGGGGCCTTGGACCAAGACACTGCATACCAATTTTCAAGTCAATCGGACAAACCACTAGGTGGCCATATGTTTTTTTCATGTTATAGCGCCACCTAGAGCTCAATCGATGCGATTTTTTTACTGTGACCTCAGACTGTCCTTATACACATGTGTGCCAAGTTTGGTCAACTTATCTCATTTACTTCTGGAGTTATAGCCGTTTTAGTAAAATAGGCTCCTCCCACAACGTTCATTTTGCACCCCCTAGCGACCCCGAATCGAAAATTCAACTTTTTTTCGATAATTATTGATATTCAGACTACAGAGAACATTTCTGCACTGGTTTGGTTCCGATCGGGCAAAAAACCAGGGACTAGTTCGCAAAAGTCGTTTTTTGACAAAATTCAAAATGGCGGAAAATCTATCATGGCGGAAATGAAATCGGAGATATACGTTTTGTTCTCCAGGTCTTCAGCTTTCTAATGATATAAGACACTTGAGTCTACGATATACGGTTTAGGAGTTATGAGCAGTTTCGCGCAATTGGTTGCTATAGCGCCACCTATGGGCCAATCGGGCTCATAATTTGATAACCTCTCCTCGATTTTTGTACTACCATCTGACAAAGTTTCAAGTCTCTAGCACTTACGGTTTGGTCTGCACGATGCGTTTTACGGCAGAAGAATAATAATAATAATTAAAGCTGCTAGCAGCATTTAGCGGTGTTCAAGCAGTTAAGGCAGTTAAGGCAGTTAAGCGTATAAGCATCAAAAGACATTATGTTTTATGTAGCAAGCATTTAAACATTTCCATTATAGATGGAACAGACTATCTTTAGCATGATTTACCATGATATACAGTATTTTTGTGTGATTTTTCAGGCCTTTAATCACAAAAGCATCAAAAGACATTAAGTTTTATTTATCATACATTTAACCACAGACATAATAGATGGAAAACACCATTTACAGCCAATACAAGCAATTTACCATAGGAAATACATGGTTTTAAAGCTTTTCAACAGTTATAGCGCCACCTATTGTCCGATCTCCATAAAACTTTGCATGCTTGTTCATGATGTTATGTCACATATGCTCACTAATTTTTGTGAAGTTCTGAGTTTTTATTTATGATTTATAGGCTTTTGAGTGTGTTTTGACACGCCCCTTTTTATAAATTACCCTGTTATAGCAAACCAAAGGGCAAAGTTCAACTTTTTTTCGATAATTATTGATCTAGAGAGTCCAGAGAATTGTCCTAGACTGGTCTGGTTCCAATCGGGCGAAAAACCAGGGACTAGTTCGCAAAAGTAGGTTTTTAACATATTCGTGAATATTTAATGAACGGTTTGATTGACAGCAATGGTTATAGAGGCAAAGTTGTTCAGCATGAGGAGATCTATCAAATGATATGCATTTTGTGGGGATATGTGCAACACCACGTGATTACAGAGCCGTAAAACTCGGTAGCGCCAACTAGTGGCCGATTTCTTTCAAAACTCTTACAGGCTTCTTCGGCCATGAGTCGAACATGCCCATCGAGTTTCGTTCCAATCGGCCTCCGTTAACCTCGTCTCATAGGTGCTCAAACTTCATTGGCCAATGGCGGCCATGTTTTTTGAGATACACCAATATCCTTTTACACATACATAGGGCCTTGGACCAAGACACTGCATACCAATTTTCAAGTAAATCGGACTAACGGTCACGTGGCCACACCCCTTTTTATATTTTTTTAATGTTATAGCGCCACCTAGTGTTAAATCGACGCGGTTTTTTTACTGTGACCCCAGACTGTCCTTATACACATGTGTGCCAAGTTTGGTGAAGATATCTCATTTACTTCTGGAGTTATAGCCGTTTTAGTAAAATAGACTCCTCCCACAACTTTCATTTTGCGCCCCCTAGCGACAGGTTATCGAAATTTCAACTTTTTTTCGATAATTATTGATATTCAGACTCCAGAGAACATTTCTGCACTGGTTTGGTTCCGATTGTTCAAAAAACCAGGGACTAGTTCGCAAAAGTAGGTTTTTGACAAATTTCAAAATGGCGGAAAAATTTGCATACCGGAAATGAAATCGGAGATATACGTTTTTTAAGTCAAGAGTCCAGCTTTCCAATGATATAAGACACTTGAGGCTACGCCTTACAGTTTAGGAGTTATGAGCAGTTACGCGCAATTGATTGCTATAGCGCCACCTATGGGCCAATTGGGGTCATACTTTGATAACCTCTCCTCGATTTTTGTACTACCATTTGACAAAGTTTCAGAGCTCCAGCCCTTACGGTTTGGGCTGCACGATGCGTTTTAGGGGAAAATAATAATAATAATAATAATAATTAAAGCTGCAAGCAGCATTTAGCGGTGTTCAAGCAGTTAAGGCAGTTAAGGCAGTTAAGCGTATAAGCATCAAAAGACATTAAGTTTTATGTAGCAAGCATTTAAACATTTCCATTATAGATGGAATAGACTATTTTTGGCATGATTTACCATGATATACAGTATTTTAGTGTGATTTTTCAGACCTTTAATCACAAAAGCATCAAAAGACATTAAGTTTTATTTAGCATGCATTTAACCACTGACATAATAGATGGAAAACACCATTTACAGCCAATACAAGCAATTTACCATAGGAAATACATGGTTTTAAAGCTTTTCAACAGTTATAGCGCCACCTATTGTCCGATCTCCATAAAACTTTGCATGCTTGTTCATGATGTTATGTCACATATGCTCACCAATTTTTGTGAAGTTCTGAGTTTTTATTTATGATTTATAGGCTTTTGAGTGTGTTTTGACACGCCCCTTTTTATAAATTACCCTGTTATAGCAAACCAAAGGGCAAAGTTCAACTTTTTTTCGATAATTATTGATCTAGAGAGTCCAGAGAATTGTCCTAGACTGGTCTGGTTCCGATCGGGCAAAAAACCAGGGACTAGTTCGCAAAAGTAGGTTTTTAACATATTCGTGAATATTTAACGAACGGTTTGATTGACAGCAATGGTTCTGGAGGCAAAGTTGTTCAGCATGAGGAGATCTATCAAATGATATGCATTTTGTGGGGATATGTGCAACACCACGTGATTACAGAGCCGTAAAACTCGGTAGCGCCAACTAGTGGCCGATTTCTTTCAAAACTCTTACAGGCCTCTTCGGCCATGAGTCGAACATGCCCATTGAGTTTCGTTCCGATCGGTCTCCGTTAACCTCGTCTCATAGGTGCTCAAACTTCATTGGCCGATGGCGGCCATGTTTTTTGAGATACGCCAATATCCTTTTACACATACATGGGGCCTTGGACCAAGACACTGCATACCAATTTTCAAGTCAATCGGACTAACGGTCATGTGGCCACACCCCTTTTTATGTTTTTTTAATGTTATAGCGCCACCTAGTGTTAAATCGACGCGGTTTTTTTACTGTGACCCCAGACTGTCCTTATACACATGTGTGCCAAGTGTGGTGAAGATATGTCATTTACTTCTGGAGTTATAGCCGTTTTAGTAAAATAGGCTCCTCCCACAACGTTCATTTTGCGCCCCCTAGCGACAGGTTATCGAAATTTCAACTTTTTTTCGATAATTATTGATATTCAGACTCCAGAGAACATTTCTGCACTGGTTTGGTTCCGATTGTGCAAAAAACCAGGGACTAGTTCGCAAAAGTAGTTTTTTGACAAATTTCAAAATGGCGAAAAAATTTGCATACCGGAAATGAAATCGGAGATATACGTTTTTTAAGTCAAGAGTCCAGCTTTCCAATGATATAAGACACTTGAGGCTACGCCTTACGGTTTAGGAGTTATGAGCAGTTACGCGCAATTGATTGCTATAGCGCCACCTATAGGCCAATTGGGGTCATACTTTGATAACCTCTCCTCGATTTTTGTACTACCATTTGACAAAGTTTCAGAGCTCCAGCCCTTACGGTTTGGGCTGCACGATGCGTTTTAGGGGAAAATAATAATAATAATAATAATAAAAATCCTTACAATTACAATAGGTTTTCAGCACTTCGTGCTTGAACACCTAATTAAAGCTGCTAGCAGCATTTAGCGGTGTTCAAGCAGTTAAGGCAGTTAAGGCAGTTAAGCGTATAAGCATCAAAATACATTACGTTTTATGTAGCAAGCATTTAAACATTTCCATTATAGATGGAATAGACTATTTTTAGCATGATTTACCATGATATACAGTATTTTAGTGTGATTTTTCAGGCCTTTAATCACAAAAGCATCAAAAGACATTAAGTTTTATTTAGCATACATTTAACCACTGACATAATAGATGGAAAACACCATTTACAGCCAATACAAGCAATTTACCATAGGAAATGCATGGTTTTAAAGCTTTTCAATAGTTATAGCGCCACCTATTGTCCGATCTCCATAAAACTTTGCATGCTTGTTCATGATGTTATGTCACATATGCTCACCAATTTTTGTGAAGTTCTGAGTTTTTATTTATGATTTATAGGCTTTTGAGTGTGTTTTGACACGCCCCTTTTTATAAATTACCCTGTTATAGCAAACCAAAGGGCAAAGTTCAACTTTTTTTCGATAATTATTGATCTAGAGAGTCCAGAGAATTGTCCTAGACTGGTCTGGTTCCGATCGGGCAAAAAACCAGGGACTAGTTCGCAAAAGTAGGTTTTTAACATATTCGTGAATATTTAATGAACGGTTTGATTGACAGCAATGGTTATAGAGGCAAAGTTGTTCAGCATGAGTAGATCTATCAAATGATATGCATGTTTTGGCGATATGTGCAACACCACGTGATTACAGAGCTGTAAAACTCGATAGCGCCAACTAGTGGCCGATTTCTTTCAAAACTCTTACAGGCCTCTACGGCCATGAGTCGAACATGCCCATTGAGTTTCGTTCCGATCGGCCTCCGTTAACCTCGTCTCATAGGTGCTCAAATTTCATTGGCCCATGGCGGCCATGTTTTTTTAGATACGCCAATATCCTTTTACACATACATGGGGCCTTGGACCAAGACACTGCATACCAATTTTCAAGTCAATCGGACTAACGGTCACGTGGCCACACCCCTTTTTATGTTTTTTTAATGGTGTAGCGCCACCTAGTGTTAAATCGACGCGGTTTTTTTACTGTAAACTCAGACTGTCCTTATACACATGTGTGCTAAGTTTGGTGAAGATATCTCATTTACTTCTGGAGTTATAGCCGTTTTAGTAAAATAGGCTCCTCCCACAACGTTAATTTTGCGCCCCCTAGCGACAGGTTATCGAAATTTCAACTTTTTTTCGATAATTATTGATATTCAGACTCCAGAGAACATTTCTGCAATGGTTTGGTTCCGATTGTGCAAAAAACCAGGGACTAGTTCGCAAAAGTAGGTTTTTGACAAATTTCAAAATGGCGGAAAAATTTGCATACCGGAAATGAAATCGGAGATATACGTTTTTTAAGTCAAGAGTCCAGCTTTCCAATGATATAAGACACTTGAGGCTACGCCTTACGGTTTAGGAGTTATGAGCAGTTACGCGCAATTGATTGCTATAGCGCCACCTATGGGCCAATTGGGGTCATACTTTGATAACCTCTCCTCGATTTTTGTACTACCATTTGACAAAGTTTCAGAGCTCCAGCCCTTACGGTTTGGGCTGCACGATGCGTTTTAGGGGAAAATAATAATAATAATAATAATAATAATAATTAAAGCTGCAAGCAGCATTTAGCGGTGTTCAAGCAGTTAAGGCCTTTAAGGCCGTTAAGCACAAAAGCATCAAAATACATTAAGTTTTATGTAGCAAGCATGATTTACCATGATATACTACATTTCAGTGTGATTTTTCATGATTTACCATGTTCCAGTATGATTTACCATGAATCTAGCATAATTTACCATAGTTTTACCATGATTTACCATCTTCTAGTATGATTTACCATGAATCTAGCATGATTCACCATAGTTTTACCATGATTTTCCATGTTCTAGTATGATTTACCATGAATCTAGCATGATTCACAATGTTCTAGTATGCTTTACATGATTTACCCTGTTGTAGCATAATTTACCATCGTTTACCATGATTTACCACGCTCTGGTATGATTTACCATGAATCTAGCATGATTTACCATAGTTTTACCATGATATTCCATGTTGTAGTATGCTTTACATGATTTACCCTGTTCTAGCATGATTTACTGCGTTCTAGTATGATTTACCATGCATGTGTCAGTACAAATAAAGTGTTACACTCTGACAAAATATGATTGTGATATAATAGTAATTGTTATATAATGGATTTTATAGTAAGCATGGATAATGCAGTTAACATGGAATAATTGGTTTGCTTTTGTTGAAACTCAAGGCTGTTAAAATGAAAGTGAGCCAATAAGTGGTCTTCTACTGCCCTCTGCTGGCCACTCTACTTATTAATAAAGTCTTTTTGCATTCATATCTACACACACACACACACACACACAAGTCATTATGAAAATATATGAAATGCTTATAGACCATTAAAATATATGTCTTTGCAAGCTATTAATCAGATTATTCAGGATTTATTCAAAAACATGGGACTACACACACACATTCTGTTGTAGATAAAGTGATCTGAACTGTGTCTCATTCAGGATTAACATTTGTCTGTGACACGATGCTTCAATAGATGAATTTTGACAAAATGTGAGTGTAAATGTTAAAATAGTGATTTTATAAACTCTAAATAAGAATAATAGAATATTAGTAGTTAGTAGCATGACAAAATTACTATTTTAAACAGCAGGGGGCAGTAGAATACAACTTATTGGCTTAATATGCCATTATGTTATAGCTTTAACCTTTTAAACTGTTATAGATGCATTATTTCTTATCTTAATTAGAGTCACATGTTCTGACTTGTTTTTAAGAAGATCTGAGCATTCATTGACGAGATATAGGCTTTCTTGTCAAGGCTACATATTGAAGTGACCCTATTTTGCCATCCAAATGAAGAAGTTATAACTTTTCTGATAATTATTTATCTAGAGAGTCCAGAGAATTGTACTGCCCTGATTTTGAACATTATGATATAAATATTGTATGATCATAAATGGAACACCATTTACAGCCAATACAGGCAATTTACCATAGGAAATACATGGTTTTAAAGCTTTTCAACAGTTATAGCGCCACCTATTGTCTGATCTCCATAAAACTTTGCATGCGTGTTCATGATGTTATGGCACACATGCTCACCAATTTTTGTGAAGTTCTGAGTTTTTATTTATGATTTATAGGCTTTTGAGTGTGTTTTGACACGCCCCTTTTTATAAATGATCCTGTTATAATGAACCAAATGGCAAAGTTCAACTTTTTTTCGATAATTATTGATCTAGAGAGTCCAGAGAATTGTACTGCACTGATTTTGAACATTATGATATGAAAATTATATGACCATAGATGGAAAAGACCATTTACAGCCAATACAAGCAATTTACCATAGGAAATACATGGTTTTAAACCTTTTTAACAGTTATAGCGCCACCTATTGTCCGATCTCCATAAAACTTTGCATGCTTGTTCATGATGTTATGTCACATATGCTCACCAATTTTTGTGAAGATCTGAGTTTTTTTTAATGATTTATAGGCTTTTGAGTGTGTGTTGACAAGCCCCTTTTTATAAATGATCATGTTATAGCAAACCAAAGGGCAAATTTCTACGTTTTTTCAATAATTATTAATCTAGAGAGTCCAGAAAATTGACCTAGACTGGTCTGGTTCCGATCGGGCGAAAAACCAGGGACTAGTTCGCAAAAGTAGGTTTTTAACATATTCATGAATATTTAATTAAAGATTTGATTGACAGCAATAGTTCTAGAGGCAAAGTTGTTTAGCATGAGGAGATCTATCAAATGATATGCATTTTGTGGGGATATGTGCAACACCACGTGATTACAGAGCCGTAAAACTCGTTAGCGCCAACTAGTGGCCGATTTCTTTCAAAACTCTTACAGGCCTCTTGGGCCATGAGTCGAACATGCCCATCGAGTTTCGTTCCGATCGGCCTCCGTTAACCTCGTCTCATAGGTGCTCAAACTTCATTGGCCGATGGCGGCCATGTTTTTTGAGATACGCCAATATCCTTTTACACATACATGGAGCCTTGGACCAAGACACTGCATACCAATTTTCAAGTCAATCGGACTAACGGTCACGTGGCCACACCCCTTTTTATGCTTTTTTAATGTTATAGCGCCACCTAGTGTTAAATCGACGCGGTTTTTTTACTGTGACCCCAGACTGTCCTTATACACATGTGTGCCAAGTTTGGTGAAGATATCTCATTTACTTCTGGAGTTATAGCCGTTTTAGTAAAATAGGCTCCTCCCACAACGTTCATTTTGCGCCCCCTAGCAACAGGTTATCGAAATTTCAACTTTTTTTCAATAATTATTGATATTCAGACTCCAGAGAACATTTCTGCACTGGTTTGGTTCCGATTGTGCAAAAAACCAGGGACTAGTTCGCAAAAGTAGGTTTTTGACAAATTTCAAAATGGCGGAAAAATTTGCATACCGGAAATGAAATCGGAGATATACGTTTTTTAAGTCAAGAGTCCAGCTTTCCAATGATATAAGACACTTGAGGCTACGCCTTACGGTTTAGGAGTTATGAGCAGTTACGCGCAATTGATTGCTATAGCGCCACCTATGGGCCAATTGGGGTCATACTTTGATAACCTCTCCTCGATTTTTATACTACCATTTGACAAAGTTTCAGAGCTCCAGCCCTTACGGTTTGGGCTGCACGATGCGTTTTAGGGGAAAATAATAATAATAATAATAATAATAATAATAAAAATCAGTACAATTACAATAGGTTTTCAGCACTTCGTGCTTGAACACCTAATAAAAATCAGTACAATTACAATAGGTTTTCAGCACTTCGTGCTTGAACACCTAAAAATCCTTACAATTACAATAGGTTTTCAGCACTTCGTGCTTGAACACCTAATTAAAGCTGCAAGCAGCATTTAGCGGTGTTCAAGCAGTTAAGGCCTTTAAGGCCGTTAAGCACAAAAGCATCAAAAGGCATTAAGTTTTATTTAGCATACATTTTAACACTGACATAACAGATGGAAAAGACCATTTACAGCCAATACAGGCAATTTACCATAGGAAATACATGGTTTTAAAGCTTTTCAACAGTTATAGCGCCACCTATGGTCCGATCTCCATGAAACTCTGCATGCTTCTTCACCATGTTATGACACATGTGCTCATCAATTTTTGTGAAGTTATGAGTTTTTATTTATGATTTATAGGCTTTTGAGTGTATTTTGACACGCCCCCTTTACTAAATGACCCTGTTACAGTGAACCAAAGGGCAAAGTTCAACTTTTTTTTGATAATTATTGATCTAGAGAGTCCAGAGAATTGTCCTAGACTGGTCTGGTTCCGATCAGGCAAAAAACCACGGACTAGTTCGCAAAAGTAGGTTTTGGACAAAATTGGCCATAACAAATTTATTTTTGCTCAAATCGAGAATCCGAGATATACATCTTGTCCGTCTTGAGCCAAGGAACACAGTGGTGCAAAAAGCTTGATTCTAAGTCAAACGGTCTAGGAGATATGAGCAATTTAGTACTTTTGGTTGTTGTAGCGCCACCTATGGGCCAATCGGGGTCATACTCTGACAGGTTCTCCCCAAACTGAGGCCCTAGCACCTGGCCAGGTTTCAAGTCTCTAGGCCTTACGGTTTGGGCTGCACGATGCGTTTTAGGTTTTTTTTTTTTTTCAAATAGCAATTACAATAGGTTTTCAGCACTTCGTGCTTGAACACCTAATAATAGGGGACCTTTTTGACAGTTATAGCGCCACCTATGGTCCGATCTCCATGAAACTCTGCATGCTTCTTCACCATGTTATGCCACATGTGCTCATCAATTTTTGTGAAGTTATGAGTTTTTATTTATGATTTATAGGCTTTTGAGTGTATTTTGACACGCCCCCTTTACTAAATGACCCTGTTACAGTGAACCAAAGGGCAAAGTTCAACTTTTTTTTGATAATTATTGATCTAGAGAGTCCAGAGAATTGTCCTAGACTGGTCTGGTTCCGATCAGGCAAAAAACCACGGACTAGTTCGCAAAAGTAGGTTTTGGACAAAATTGGCCATAACAAATTTATTTTTGCTCAAATCGAGTATCCGAGATATACATCTTGTCCGTCTTGAGCCAAGGAACACAGTGGTGCAAAAAGCTTGATTCTAAGTCAAACGGTCTAGGAGATATGAGCAATTTAGTACTTTTGGTTGCTGTAGCGCCACCTATGGGCCAATCGGGGTCATACTCTGACAGGTTCTCCCCAAACTGAGGCCCTAGCACCTGGCCAGGTTTCAAGTCTCTAGGCCTTACGGTTTGGGCTGCACGATGCGTTTTAGGTTTTTTTTTTTTTTCAAATAGCAATTACAATAGGTTTTCAGCACTTCGTGCTTGAACACCTAATAATAGGGGACCTTTTTGACAGTTATAGCGCCACCTATGGTCCGATCTCCATGAAACTCTGCATGCTTCTTCACCATGTTATGCCACATGTGCTCATCAATTTTTGTGAAGTTATGAGTTTTTATTTATGATTTATAGGCTTTTGAGTGTATTTTGACACGCCCCCTTTACTAAATGACCCTGTTACAGTGAACCAAAGGGCAAAGTTCAACTTTTTTTTGATAATTATTGATCTAGAGAGTCCAGAGAATTGTCCTAGACTGGTCTGGTTCCGATCAGGCAAAAAACCACGGACTAGTTCGCAAAAGTAGGTTTTGGACAAAATTGGCCATAACAAATTTATTTTTGCTCAAATCGAGTATCCGAGATATACATCTTGTCCGTCTTGAGCCAAGGAACACAGTGGTGCAAAAAGCTTGATTCTAAGTCAAACGGTCTAGGAGATATGAGCAATTTAGTACTTTTGGTTGCTGTAGCGCCACCTATGGGCCAATCGGGGTCATACTCTGACAGGTTCTCCCCAAACTGAGGCCCTAGCACCTGGCCAGGTTTCAAGTCTCTAGGCCTTACGGTTTGGGCTGCACGATGCGTTTTAGGTTTTTTTTTTTTTTCAAATAGCAATTACAATAGGTTTTCAGCACTTCGTGCTTGAACACCTAATAATAGGGGACCTTTTTGACAGTTATAGCGCCACCTATGGTCCGATCTCCATGAAACTCTGCATGCTTCTTCACCATGTTATGACACATGTGCTCATCAATTTTTGTGAAGTTATGAGTTTTTATTTATGATTTATAGGCTTTTGAGTGTATTTTAACACGCTCCCTTTACTAAATGACCCTGTTACAGTGAACCAAAGGGCAAAGTTCAACTTTTTTTGATAATTATTGATCTAGAGAGTCCAGAGAATTGTCCTAGACTGGTCTGGTTCCGATCAGGCAAAAAACCACGGACCAGTTCGCAAAAGTAGGTTTTGGACAAAATTGGCCATAACAAATTTATTTTTGCTCAAATCGAGAATCCGAGATATACATCTTGTCCATCTTGAGCCAAGGAACACAGTGGTGCAAAAAGCTTGATTCTAAGTCAAACGGTCTAGGAGATATGAGCAATTTAGTACTTTTGGTTGTTGTAGCGCCACCTATGGGCCAATCGGGGTCATACTCTGACAGGTTCTCCCCAAACTGAGGCCCTAGCACCTGGCCAGGTTTCAAGTCTCTAGGCCTTACGGTTTGGGCTGCACGATGCGTTTTAGGTTTTTTTTTTTTTCAAATAGCAATTACAATAGGTTTTCAGCACTTCGTGCTTGAACACCTAATAATAGGGGACCTTTTTGACAGTTATAGCGCCACCTATGGTCCGATCTCCATGAAACTCTGCATGCTTCTTCACCATGTTATGCCACATGTGCTCATCAATTTTTGTGAAGTTATGAGTTTTTATTTATGATTTATAGGCTTTTGAGTGTATTTTGACACGCCCCCTTTACTAAATGACCCTGTTACAGTGAACCAAAGGGCAAAGTTCAACTTTTTTTTGATAATTATTGATCTAGAGAGTCCAGAGAATTGTCCTAGACTGGTCTGGTTCCGATCAGGCAAAAAACCACGGACTAGTTCGCAAAAGTAGGTTTTGGACAAAATTGGCCATAACAAATTTATTTTTGCTCAAATCGAGTATCCGAGATATACATCTTGTCCGTCTTGAGCCAAGGAACACAGTGGTGCAAAAAGCTTGATTCTAAGTCAAACGGTCTAGGAGATATGAGCAATTTAGTACTTTTGGTTGCTGTAGCGCCACCTATGGGCCAATCGGGGTCATACTCTGACAGGTTCTCCCCAAACTGAGGCCCTAGCACCTGGCCAGGTTTCAAGTCTCTAGGCCTTACGGTTTGGGCTGCACGATGCGTTTTAGGTTTTTTTTTTTTTTCAAATAGCAATTACAATAGGTTTTCAGCACTTCGTGCTTGAACACCTAATAATAGGGGACCTTTTTGACAGTTATAGCGCCACCTATGGTCCGATCTCCATGAAACTCTGCATGCTTCTTCACCATGTTATGCCACATGTGCTCATCAATTTTTGTGAAGTTATGAGTTTTTATTTATGATTTATAGGCTTTTGAGTGTATTTTGACACGCCCCCTTTACTAAATGACCCTGTTACAGTGAACCAAAGGGCAAAGTTCAACTTTTTTTTGATAATTATTGATCTAGAGAGTCCAGAGAATTGTCCTAGACTGGTCTGGTTCCGATCAGGCAAAAAACCACGGACTAGTTCGCAAAAGTAGGTTTTGGACAAAATTGGCCATAACAAATTTATTTTTGCTCAAATCGAGTATCCGAGATATACATCTTGTCCGTCTTGAGCCAAGGAACACAGTGGTGCAAAAAGCTTGATTCTAAGTCAAACGGTCTAGGAGATATGAGCAATTTAGTACTTTTGGTTGCTGTAGCGCCACCTATGGGCCAATCGGGGTCATACTCTGACAGGTTCTCCCCAAACTGAGGCCCTAGCACCTGGCCAGGTTTCAAGTCTCTAGGCCTTACGGTTTGGGCTGCACGATGCGTTTTAGGTTTTTTTTTTTTTTCAAATAGCAATTACAATAGGTTTTCAGCACTTCGTGCTTGAACACCTAATAATAGGGGACCTTTTTGACAGTTATAGCGCCACCTATGGTCCGATCTCCATGAAACTCTGCATGCTTCTTCACCATGTTATGACACATGTGCTCATCAATTTTTGTGAAGTTATGAGTTTTTATTTATGATTTATAGGCTTTTGAGTGTATTTTAACACGCTCCCTTTACTAAATGACCCTGTTACAGTGAACCAAAGGGCAAAGTTCAACTTTTTTTGATAATTATTGATCTAGAGAGTCCAGAGAATTGTCCTAGACTGGTCTGGTTCCGATCAGGCAAAAAACCACGGACCAGTTCGCAAAAGTAGGTTTTGGACAAAATTGGCCATAACAAATTTATTTTTGCTCAAATCGAGAATCCGAGATATACATCTTGTCCATCTTGAGCCAAGGAACACAGTGGTGCAAAAAGCTTGATTCTAAGTCAAACGGTCTAGGAGATATGAGCAATTTAGTACTTTTGGTTGTTGTAGCGCCACCTATGGGCCAATCGGGGTCATACTCTGACAGGTTCTCCCCAAACTGAGGCCCTAGCACCTGGCCAGGTTTCAAGTCTCTAGGCCTTACGGTTTGGGCTGCACGATGCGTTTTAGGTTTTTTTTTTTTTCAAATAGCAATTACAATAGGTTTTCAGCACTTCGTGCTTGAACACCTAATAATAGGGGACCTTTTTGACAGTTATAGCGCCACCTATGGTCCGATCTCCATGAAACTCTGCATGCTTCTTCACCATGTTATGACACATGTGCTCATCAATTTTTGTGAAGTTATGAGTTTTTATTTATGATTTATAGGCTTTTGAGTGTATTTTGACACGCCCCCTTTACTAAATGACCCTGTTACAGTGAACCAAAGGGCAAAGTTCAACTTTTTTTTGATAATTATTGATCTAGAGAGTCCAGAGAATTGTCCTAGACTGGTCTGGTTCCGATCAGGCAAAAAACCACGGACTAGTTCGCAAAAGTAGGTTTTGGACAAAATTGGCCATAACAAATTTATTTTTGCTCAAATCGAGTATCCGAGATATACATCTTGTCCGTCTTGAGCCAAGGAACACAGTGGTGCAAAAAGCTTGATTCTAAGTCAAACGGTCTAGGAGATATGAGCAATTTAGTACTTTTGGTTGCTGTAGCGCCACCTATGGGCCAATCGGGGTCATACTCTGACAGGTTCTCCCCAAACTGAGGCCCTAGCACCTGGCCAGGTTTCAAGTCTCTAGGCCTTACGGTTTGGGCTGCACGATGCGTTTTAGGTTTTTTTTTTTTTTCAAATAGCAATTACAATAGGTTTTCAGCACTTCGTGCTTGAACACCTAATAATAATAATAATAATTAAAGCTGCAAGCAGCATTTAGCGGTGTTCAAGCAGTTAAGGCCTTTAAGGCCGTTAAGCACAAAAGCATCAAAAGACATTAAGTTGTATGTAGCAAGCATTTAACCACTGAGATCATAGATAGAATAGACCATGTTTTAGCATGATTTACCATGATATACCACATTTCAGTGTGATTTTTCATTATTTACAATTTTCCAGTATAGTTTACCATGAATCTAGCATGATTTACCATAGTTTACCATGATATACCAAGTTCTAGTATGATTCACCATGATTTACCCTGTTCTAGCATGATTTACCACAATTGAACATATTCTAGTATGATTTAATATGATTCTTGCATGATTTACCATGTTATAGGATGATTTACCATGATATACCACATTCTAGAATGATTTACCGCAGGGTTGTAGCATGATTTGCCATGATACACCATGTAATAGTATTGTTTACAATGATTTACCATGTTTCTATCGTGATTTACCATGATTTACCACGTTGCTAGCAATTGTGTGAAGCATCAGAACAAATGAAGTGATAAACTCTGACAAAATATGATTGTTTTATAATAGTTAATAAGGAAAAAACAGAATACTGGTGAAAATCAAGTCTGTCAAAATGAAAGTGAGCCAATAAGTGGTCTTCTACTGCCCTCTGCTGGACATTATACTTATTTAATAAAGTCTTTTCACAGGTGCTTTTGCACTCATATTTAGACATTATGCTCTCTCTCTCTCACACACACACACACACACACAAATAAAGACAAATGTTGTTGTTGTTGTGGTTTTCAATGCTATTGCGATGTGTCATTATGAAAAATATACTTTAATGGTCTATAAGCATTTCACATAATGTGTTTTTAAAGTATTAATCAGATTATTCAGCATTTATTTAGAAACCTAGGACTACACACACACATTCTGTTGTAGATACAGATATTTGAACTATGTGATGGAAAAAAGAAATGTTTACTGCAATTGTCCTTCAGGATTCATATTTCAGGAATGATCTGCCCACCCTCATCCGGAATGCAGAATCCCTGACAGCATTCAAAAGACAAAAACTCATCTCTTCCGTGAGCACTTAAACATAATTTTTTTTTTTTTAATTCTTTCCTTTTCCTTAAATCCTTGCTTATCTGGCTTATGCTACTCCGAACAATGTCTGAACTTTGTATTTTGAGCACTTCTTGCGTTGTTTTTGTCTATTCACGATGACTCGCTTGGTTTAGTCCTCAGTTGTAAGTCGCTTTGGATAAAAGCGTCTGCTAAATGACTAAATGTAAATGTAAATGATTTGTCTTAGTTTACCTTGATGTTACCTTGTTGTGACCGAATGTTACACAATAATTTATCATAATATACCACATTCTAGAATGATTAAGCAGGATTGTAGCATGATTTACTATGATTTACCACGTTGTTAGCAATTATGTGAAGCTTCAGAACAGTAAAGTGAATTGAAAGACAAAATATGATTGTGTTATTATAGTAATTGTCACATAAGGTTATTTTTTAGTGTCTAAATATATGAATGCAAAAGCACATGTGAAAAGACTATTAATAAGTATAATGTCCAGCAGAGGGTAGTAGAAGACCACTTATTGCTATAGTACCACTTTTATTTTGAACTACTTGGTTTAATCAGTATTGTACACTAAAGCCAACCAGTCTTTCAATGTGAATTCCATTATGCATGCTTACACACACACACACACACACACACACAATTTTGGGTTATGATATTGTGAAAGTCTCTTTTTGTGGTCCTTAACACTAGAACGGCCACGGCGGTCATTTTGACCGTTTTGAATTTTATATCTGCAATAACTTTGTTGAAAAAATAAATAAAATCCTGCTCGTACCTGACTTTTCCTAAAAGTGTCTGTATTTTCATTTAAAATGTTTTTAATATAAATTACACATAAGGCAAAAAAACAAATGAACATATTTACCTATTTCGGCCACAGACGGTCATATTGACCGCACTGAATTTCGCGGTATTCTTTTGTTACATTTCTCGCGGTTGACCTTTGTGTATTAGGAAATAATCAGAAGATTCAATTGCAAAATGACAGATATGTTTATTGAGAGCTGGTCAGATGCTGGGAGAGTTAAGGTGTGTAAATGTCCGGTATGAAGCCCTTGGCAGCACAGGGACGCTGCGTGTAGAACCATGGAGTGCTGAACACGGGATAACACACGGAAAAGGGATACAGGCAGGGAACAAACACGCAGGAAAAATCTACAACGATCTGACAAAGACTAGGCGACAACAGTAACACTAAAAAGGGTCGAATGCTGATCAGTTGCAGCTGGCGCGTTGATCAGAGCGGGCATGCTGATCAGCTGCAATGACACACGCACACACACACACACACACACACAACAAGACGAGAAAGGAGACAGCGAATTCATAAACCGTGACATTGTCTCTCTCACTGTCAAAAGAATATCTAAATAAGATACTTTTAGTTGTTATTATCTTGTTCTGAGTTATGTTGAATATGGAAATGTAGCTAGGCCTATCTGTTGTGAATATGCGATAATTACGGGCTACTGATATTATTATTTATAAATGTATAATTAAACTTTTTAAAATGTACAGTTTGGTGTTTTGTTTTTAAAAGATATCCTAATACAATAAATGCATTAATCTCTCAATTGGGTATTTATCATTAAAGATATAGAGATTGCAATCTAACGGTCAAAATGACCGCTTGTGGCAGTTCTAGTAGTTATGGAATTCTGGCACTTCTAGTGTTAAGCATTTCAGATGTTTATTTGTGATGTAAAAATATTCAACTTTCTAATAAATCATTATTTAATATTATATTATTTATTATAAATATTGTTTCCAACATAATAAATATCTTTAAGCATTTGTTTGTTAGCCATTGCTGAAATCTGGTTAAAAAGATTAAAGAATTCTAATGCTGTTGCTCCCTCTAGTGGACAACATCGGTTTTACAGCCTACATAAACGGTTGAAATGAATGACAAGAAATTCGTTTTTTTTAACTTATATCTCGGGAACAAGAAAGTGAAAAAATCTGAAACTCAGAAATTAGATAGTGTTAGAGGAGCCCTCTTGAACAAGACCATCCCAGTGTTGCTGAGTGATTGGGTCCGAGATTACTGTCCGTTGAAATGCATATCTTTGTGGGCTTATATCTCGGGAATGCCCAGGCCAAATCGCACCATACTCGAATCGAAGCTAGACGAGGACGGGCCCTTTCCAACAAGCTCTCCCTCAAGAATTTAGGTGGTCTAGATCGGGAGTTACAGCCGTTCCAAGTCGGAGGTCTCACGGATTAGCGATCCGCGGGGGGGGGGGGGGGCGCTCCCGAGCCCCGCGACGATAGATTTCGATCAAGATTCCCGAGAGGACCTTACCATCAAAATTTGAGCGCGCAGCGACTTTCTGTTTTCGAGTTATGAGTGAATTTGTACTGGGGGGGCGTGGCCTAAATGGCGGACAGCGTTTTTACTTTCACTTTAGGATTCCCATTTGTAACTGTGATACAACTGTCAATAGTAATTCTGCAATAGATGAATTGACAAAATGTGAGTGTAAATGTTAAAATAGTGATTTTATAAAGTCACTAAATTAGAATTATAGAATAATATTAGTTAGAATCATGACAAAATGACTATTTTAAACAGCAGGGGGCAGTAGTATACCACTTATTGGGTTAATATGCCATTTGTTTTTTATCATTTACTCCTTTTTAACTGTCATAGATGCATTATTTCTTATCTTCTTTAGAGTCACATGTTCTGACGTGTTTTTAAGAAGATCTGAGCATTCATTGAAGAGATATAGGCTTTCGGGGACCATCCAAATGAAGAAGTTAAACCTTTTCTGATAATTATTGATCTAGAGAGTACAGAGCAATAGATGAATTGTACATCTTTTGCTGTGATACAACTGTCAATAGTAATTCTGCAATAGATGAATTGACAAAATGTGAGTGTAAATTTTAAAATAGTGATTTTATCAAGTCTAAATTAGAATTATAGAATAATATTAGTTAGAATCATGACAAAATGACTATTTTAAACAGCAGGGGGCAGTAGTATACCACTTATTGGGTTAATATGCCATTTGTTTTTTTATAATTTTCTCCTTTTTAACTGTCATAGATGCATTATTTCTTATCTTCTTTAGAGTCACATGTTCTGACATGTTTTTAAGAAGATCTGAGCATTCATTGAAGAGATATAGGCTTTCGGGGACCATCCAAATGAAGAAGTTAAACCTTTTCTGATAATTATTGATCTAGAGAGTACAGAGCAATAGATGAATTTGGACAAAATGTGATTGTAAATGTTAAACTAATGATTTTATAAAGTCTAAATATGAATTATATATAACAATATTAGGTAGTAGTATGATGAAATAACACTTTTTGCCTGTTATAGCCATCCAAGCTAATATAGCTGTTATAGCCATCCAACTTACACCCTATTATAGCCATTCAAATGAAGAAATTATACCTTTTCTGATGATTATTGATCTAGAGAGTCCAGAGAATTGTACTGCACTGATTTTGAACATTATAATATAAAGATTATAAGATCATAGATGGAACATACCATTTACAGCCAATACAGGCAATTTACCATAGGAAATACATGGTTTTAAAGCTTTTCAACAGTTATAGCGCCACCTATTGTCCGATCTCCATGAAACTTTGCATGCTTCTTCACCATGTTATGACACATGTGCCCATCAATTTTTGTGAAGTTCTGAGTTTTTATTTATGATTTATAGGCTTTTGAGTGCATTTTGACACGCCCCCTTTTCTAAATGACCCTGTTACAGTGAACCAAAGGGCAAAGTTCAACTTTTTTTTGATAATTATTGATCTAGAGAGTCCAGAGAATTGTCCTAGACTGGTCTGGTTCCGATCGGGCGAAAAACCAGGGACTAGTTCGCAAAAGTAGGTTTTTAACATATTCGTGAATATTTAATGAACGGTTTGATTGACAGCAATGGTTCTAGAGGCAAAGTTGTTCAGCATGAGGAGATCTATCAAATGATATGCATATTGTGGGGATTTGTGCAACACCACGTGATTACAGAGCCGTAAAACTCGTTAGCGCCAACTAGTGGCCGATTTCTTTCAAAACTCTTACAGACCTCTTGGGCCATGAGTCGAACATGCCCATCGAGTTTCGTTCCGATTGGCCTCCGTTAACCTTGTCTAATAGGTGCTCAAACTTCATTGGCCGATGGCGGCCATGTTTTTTGAGATACGCCAATGTCCTCATATACATACATGGGGCCTTGGACCAAGACACTGCATACCAATTTTCAAGTCAATCGGACAAACCACTAGGTGGCCATATGTTTTTTTCATGTTATAGCGCCACCTAGAGCTCAATCGATGCGATTTTTTTACTGTGACCTCAGACTGTCCTTATACACATGTGTGCCAAGTTTGGTCAACTTATCTCATTTACTTCTGGAGTTATAGCCGTTTTAGTAAAATAGGCTCCTCCCACAACGTTCATTTTGCACCCCCTAGCGACCCCGAATCGAAAATTCAACTTTTTTTCAATAATTATTGATATTCAGACTACAGAGAACATTTCTGCACTGGTTTGGTTCCGATCGGGCAAAAAACCAGGGACTAGTTCGCAAAAGTCGTTTTTTGACAAAATTCAAAATGGCGGAAAATCTATCATGGCGGAAATGAAATCGGAGATATACGTTTTGTTCTCCAGGTCTTCAGCTTTCCAATGATATAAGACACTTGAGTCTACGACATACGGTTTAGGAGTTATGAGCAGTTTCGCGCAATTGGTTGCTATAGCGCCACCTATGGGCCAATCGGGCTCATAATTTGATAGCCTCTCCTCGATTTTTGTACTACCATCTGACAAAGTTTCAAGTCTCTAGCACTTACGGTTTGGTCTGCACGATGCGTTTTACGGCAGAATAATAATAATAATAATAATAATAATTAAAGCTGCTAGCAGCATTTAGCGGTGTTCAAGCAGTTAAGGCAGTTAAGGCAGTTAAGCGTATAAGCATCAAAAGACATTATGTTTTATGTAGCAAGCATTTAAACATTTCCATTATAGATGGAATAGACTATCTTTAGCATGATTTACCATGATATACAGTATTTTAGTGTGATTTTTCAGGCCTTTAATCACAAAAGCATCAAAAGACATTAAGTTTTATTTAGCATACATTTAACCACAGACATAATAGATGGAAAACACCATTTACAGCCAATACAAGCAATTTACCATAGGAAATACATGGTTTTAAAGCTTTTCAACAGTTATAGCGCCACCTATTGTCCGATCTCCATAAAATTTTTCATGCTTGTTCATGATGTTATTTCACATATGCTCACCAATTTTTGTGAAGTTCTGAGTTTTTATTTATGATTTATAGGCTTTTGAGTGTGTTTTGACACGCCCCTTTTTATAAATTACCCTGTTATAGCAAACCAAAGGGCAAAGTTCAACTTTTTTTCGATAATTATTGATCTAGAGAGTCCAGAGAATTGTCCTAGACTGGTCTGGTTCCAATCGGGCGAAAAACCAGGGACTAGTTCGCAAAAGTAGGTTTTTAACATATTCGTGAATATTTAATGAACGGTTTGATTGACAGCAATGGTTATAGAGGCAAAGTTGTTCAGCATGAGGAGATCTATCAAATGATATGCATTTTGTGGGGATATGTGCAACACCACGTGATTACAGAGCCGTAAAACTCGGTAGCGCCAACTAGTGGCCGATTTCTTTCAAAACTCTTACAGGCCTCTTTGGCCATGAGTCGAACATGCCCATCGAGTTTCGTTCCGATCGGCCTCCGTTAACCTCGTCTCATAGGTGCTCAAACTTCATTGGCCAATGGCGGCCATGTTTTTTGAGATACACCAATATCCTTTTACACATACATGGGGCCTTGGACCAAGACACTGCATACCAATTTTCAAGTCAATCGGACTAACGGTCACGTGGCCACACCCCTTTTTATGTTTTTTTAATGTTATAGCGCCACCTAGTGTTAAATCGACGCGGTTTTTTTACTGTGACCCCAGACTGTCCTTATACACATGTGTGCCAAGTTTGGTGAAGATATCTCATTTACTTCTGGAGTTATAGCCGTTTTAGTAAAATAGGCTCCTCCCACAACTTTCATTTTGCGCCCCCTAGCGACAGGTTATCGAAATTTCAACTTTTTTTCGATAATTATTGATATTCAGACTCCAGAGAACATTTCTGCACTGGTTTGGTTCCGATTGTGCAAAAATCCAGGGACTAGTTCGCAAAAGTAGGTTTTTGACAAATTTCAAAATGGCGGAAAAATTTGCATACCGGAAATGAAATCGGAGATATACGTTTTTTAAGTCAAGAGTACAGCTTTCCAATGATATAAGACACTTGAGGCTACGCCTTACGGTTTAGGAGTTATGATCAGTTACGCGCAATTGATTGCTATAGCGCCACCTATGGGCCAATTGGGGTCATACTTTGATAACCTCTCCTCGATTTTTGTACTACCATTTGACAAAGTTTCAGAGCTCCAGCCCTTACGGTTTGGGCTGCACGATGCGTTTTAGGGGAAAATAATAATAATAATAATAATTAAAGCTGCAAGCAGCATTTAGCGGTGTTCAAGCAGTTAAGGCCTTTAAGGCCGTTAAGCACAAAAGCATCAAAAGACATTAAGTTGTATGTAGCAAGCATTTAACAACTGAGATCATAGATAGAATAGACCATGTTTTAGCATGATTTACCATGATATACCACATTTCAGTGTGATTTTTCATTATTTACAATTTCCCAGTATAGTTTACCATGAATCTAGCATGATTTACCATAGTTTACCATGATATACCAAGTTCTAGTATGATTCACCATGATTTACCCTGTTCTAGCATGATTTACCACAATTGAACATATTCTAGTATGATTTAATATGATTCTTGCATGATTTACCATGTTATAGGATGATTTACCATGATATACCACATTCTAGAATGATTTACCGCAGGATTGTAGCATGATTTGCCATGATACACCATGTAATAGTATTGTTTACAATGATTTACCATGTTTCTATCGTGATTTACCATGATTTACCACGTTGCTAGCAATTGTGTGAAGCATCAGAACAAATGAAGTGATAAACTCTGACGAAATATGATTGTTTTATAATAGTTAATAAGGAAAAAACAGAATACTGGTGAAAATCAAGTCTGTCAAAATGAAAGTGAGCCAATAAATGGTCTTCTACTGCCCTCTGATGGACATTATACTTATTTAATAAAGTCTTTTCACAGGTGCTTTTGCACTCATATTTAGACATTATGCTCTCTCTCTCTCTCTCTCACACACACACACACACAAATAAAGACAAATGTTGTTGTTGTTGTGGTTTTCAATGCTATTGCGATGTGTCATTATGAAAATATACTTTAATGGTCTATAAGCATTTCACATAATGTGTTTTTAAAGTATTAATCAGATTATTCAGCATTTATTTAGAAACCTAGGACTACACACACACATTCTGTTGTAGATACAGATATTTGAACTATGTGATGGAAAAAAGAAATGTTTACTGCAATTGTCCTTCAGGATTCATATTTCAGGAATGATCTGCCCACCCTCATCCGGAATGCAGAATCCCTGACAGCATTCAAAAGACAACTGAAAACTCATCTCTTCCGTGAGCACTTAAACATAAAAAAAAATAAAAAAAATTCTTTCCTTTTCCTTGAATCCTTGCTTATCTGGCTTATGCTACACCGAGCAATGTCTGAACTTTGTATTTTGAGCACTTCTTGCGTTGTTTTTGTCTATTCACGATGACTCGCTTGGTTTAGTCCTCAGTTGTAAGTCGCTTTGGATAAAAGCATCTGCTAAATGACTAAATGTAAATGCAAATGTAAATGATTTGTCTTAGTTTACCTTGATGTTACCTTGTTGTGACCGAATGTTACACAATAATTTATCATAATATACCACATTCTAGAATGATTAAGCAGGATTGTAGCATGATTTACTATGATTTACCACGTTGTTAGCAATTATGTGAAGCTTCAGAACAGTAAAGTGAATTGAAAGACAAAATATGATTGTGTTATTATAGTAATTGTCACATAAGGTTATTTTTTAGTGTCTAAATATATGAATGCAAAAGCACATGTGAAAAGACTATTAATAAGTATAATGTCCAGCAGAGGGTAGTAGAAGACCACTTATTGCTATAGTACCACTTTTATTTTGAACTACTTGGTTTAATCAGTATTGTACACTAAAGCCAACCAGTCTTTCAATGTGAATTCCATTATGCATGCTTACACACACACACACACACACACACACACACACACAATTTTGGGTTATGATATTGTGAAAGTCTCTTTTTGTGGTCCTTAACACTAGAACGGCCACGGCGGTCATTTTGACCGTTTTGAATTTTATATCTGCAATAACTTTGTTGAAAAAATAAATAAAATCCTGCTCGTACCTGACTTTTCCTAAAAGTGTCTGTATTTTCATTTAAAATGTTTTTAATATAAATTACACATAAGGCAAAAAAACAAATGAACATATTTACCTATTTCGGCCATAGACGGTCATATTGACCGCACTGAATTTCGCGGTATTCTTTTGTTACATTTCTCGCGGTTGACCTTTGTGTATTAGGAAATAATCAGAAGATTCAATTGCAAAATGACAGATATGTTTATTGAGAGCTGGTCAGATGCTGGGAGAGTTAAGGTGTGTAAATGTCCGGTATGAAGCCCTTGGCAGCACAGGGACGCTGCGTGTAGAACCATGGAGTGCTGAACACGGGATAACACACGGAAAAGGGATACAGGCAGGGAACAAACACGCAGGAAAAATCTACAACGATCTGACAAAGACTAGGCGACAACAGTAACACTAAAAAGGGTCGAATGCTGATCAGTTGCAGCTGGCGCGTTGATCAGAGCGGGCATGCTGATCAGCTGCAATGACACACGCACACACACACACAACAAGACGAGAAAGGAGACAGCGAATTCATAAACCGTGACATTGTCTCTCTCACTGTCAAAAGAATATCTAAATAAGATACTTTTAGTTGTTATTATCTTGTTCTGAGTTATGTTGAATATGGAAATCTAGCTAGGCCTATCTGTTGTGAATATGCGATAATTACGGGCTACTGATATTATTATTTATAAATGTATAATTAAACTTTTTAAAATGTACAGTTTGGTGTTTTGTTTTTAAAAGATATCCTAATACAATAAATGCATTAATCTCTCAATTGGGTATTTATCATTAAAGATATAGAGATTGCAATCTAATGGTCAAAATGACCGCTTGTGGCAGTTCTAGTAGTTATGGAATTCTGGCACTTCTAGTGTTAAGCATTTCAGATGTTTATTTGTGAGGTAAAAATATTCAACTTTCTAATAAATCATTATTTAATATTATATTATTTATTATAAATATTGTTTCCAACATAATAAATATCTTTAAGCATTTGTTTGTTAGCCATTGCTGAAATCTGGTTAAAAAGATTAAAGAATTCTAATGCTGTTGCTCCCTCTAGTGGACAACATCGGTTTTACAGCCTACATAAACGGTTGAAATGAATGACAAGAAATTCGTTTTTTTTTTTACTTATATCTCGGGAACAAGAAAGTGAAAAAATCTGAAACTCAGAAATTAGATAGTGTTAGAGGAGCCCTCTTGAACAAGACCATCCCAGTGTTGCTGAGTGATTGGGTCCGAGAGTAATGTCCGTTGAAATGCATATCTTTGTGGGCTTATATCTCGGGAATGCCCAGGCCAAATCGCACCATACTCGAATCGAAGCTAGACGAGGACGGGCCCTTTCCAACAAGCTCTCCCTCAAGAATCTAGGTGGTCTAGATCGGGAGTTACAGCCGTTCCAAGTCGGAGGTCTCACGGATTAGCGATCCGCGGGGGGAGGGGGGGGGGGCGCTCCCGAGCCCCGCGACGATAGATTTCGATCAAGATTCCCGAGAGGACCTTACCATCAAAATTTGAGCGCGCAGCGACTTTCTGTTTTCGAGTTATGAGTGAATTTGTACTGGGGGGGCGTGGCCTAAATGGCGGACAGCGTTTTTACTTTCACTTTAGGATTCCCATTTGTAACTGTGATACAACTGTCAATAGTAATTCTGCAATAGATGAATTGACAAAATGTGAGTGTAAATGTTAAAATAGTGATTTTATAAAGTCACTAAATTAGAATTATAGAATAATATTAGTTAGAATCATGACAAAATGACTATTTTAAACAGCAGGGGGCAGTAGTATACCACTTATTGGGTTAATATGCCATTTGTTTTTGATCATTTTCTCCTTTTTAACTGTCATAGATGCATTATTTCTTATCTTCTTTAGAGTCACATGTTCTGACGTGTTTTTAAGAAGATCTGAGCATTCATTGAAGAGATATAGGCTTTCGGGGACCATCCAAATGAAGAAGTTATACCTTTTCTGATAATTATTGATCTAGAGAGTACAGAGCAATAGATGAATTGTACATCTTTTGCTGTGATACCACTGTCAATAGTAATTCTGCAATAGATGAATTGACAAAATGTGAGTGTAAATATTAAAATAGTGATTTTATCAAGTCTAAATTAGAATTATAGAATAATATTAGTTAGAATCATGACAAAATGACTATTTTAAACAGCAGGGGGCAGTAGTATACCACTTATTGGGTTAATATGCCATTTGTTTTTTTATAATTTTCTCCTTTTTAACTGTCATAGATGCATTATTTCTTATCTTCTTTAGAGTCACATGTTCTGACATGTTTTTAAGAAGATCTGAGCATTCATTGAAGAGATATAGGCTTACGGGGACCATCCAAATGAAGAAGTTAAACCTTTTCTGATAATTATTGATCTAGAGAGTACAGAGCAATAGATGAATTTGGACAAAATGTGATTGTAAATGTTAAACTAATGATTTTATAAAGTCTAAATATGAATTATATATAACACTATTAGGTAGTAGTATGATGAAATAACACTTATTGCCTGTTATAGCCATCCAAGCTATTATAGCTGTTATAGCCATCCAACTTACACCCTATTATAGCCATTCAAATGAAGAAATTATACCTTTTCTGATGATTATTGATCTAGAGAGTCCAGAGAATTGTACTGCACTGATTTTGAACATTATAATATAAAGATTATAAGATCATAGATGGAACATACCATTTACAGCCAATACAGGCAATTTACCATAGGAAATACATGGTTTTAAAGCTTTTCAACAGTTATAGCGCCACCTATTGTCCGATCTCCATAAAACTTTGCATGCTTGTTCATGATGTTATGTCACATATGCTCACCAATTTTTGTGAAGTTCTGAGTTTTCATTTATGATTTATAGGCTTTTGAGTATGTTTTGACACGCCCCTTTTTGTAATGACCCTGTTATAGCAAACCAAAGGGCAAAGTTCAACTTTTTTTCAATAATTATTGATCTAGAGAGTCCAGAGAATTGTCCTAGACTGGTCTGGTTCCAATCGGGCGAAAAACCAGGGACTAGTTCGCAAAAGTAGGTTTTTAACATATTCGTGAATATTTAATGAACGGTTTGATTGACAGCAATGGTTATAGAGGCAAAGTTGTTCAGCATGAGGAGATCTATCAAATGATATGCATTTTGTGGGGATATGTGCAACACCACGTGATTACAGAGCCGTAAAACTCGGTAGCGCCAACTAGTGGCCGATTTCTTTCAAAACTCTTACAGGCCTCTTCGGCCATGAGTCGAACATGCCCATCGAGTTTCGTTCCGATCGGCCTCCGTTAACCTCGTCTCATAGGTGCTCAAACTTCATTGGCCAATGGCGGCCATGTTTTTTGAGATACACCAATATCCTTTTACACATACATGGGGCCTTGGACCAAGACACTGCATACCAATTTTCAAGTCAATCGGACTAACGGTCACGTGGCCACACCCCTTTTTATGTTTTTTTAATGTTATAGCGCCACCTAGTGTTAAATCGACGCGGTTTTTTTACTGTGACCCCAGACTGTCCTTATACACATGTGTGCCAAGTTTGGTGAAGATATCTCATTTACTTCTGGAGTTATAGCCGTTTTAGTAAAATAGGCTCCTCCCACAACGTTCATTTTCCGCCCCCTAGCGACAGGTTATCGAAAATTCAACTTTTTTTCGATAATTATTGATATTCAGACTCCAGAGAACATTTCTGCACTGGTTTGGTTCCGATTGTGCAAAAAACCAGGGACTAGTTCGCAAAAGTAGTTTTTTGACAAATTTCAAAATGGCGGAAAAATTTGCATACCGGAAATGAAATCGGAGATATACGTTTTTTAAGTCAAGAGTCCAGCTTTCCAATGATATAAGACACTTGAGGCTACGCCTTACGGTTTAGGAGTTATGAGCAGTTACGCGCAATTGATTGCTATAGCGCCACCTATGGGCCAATTGGGGTCATATTTTGATAACCTCTCCTCGATTTCTGTGCTACCTTAATCCCAAATATCAAGTCTCTAGCTCTTACGGTTTGGTCTGCACGATGCGTTTTACGGCAGAATAATAATAATAATAAAAATCCTTACAAATACAATAGGTTTTCAGCACTTCGTGCTTGAACACCTAAAAATCCTTACAATTACAATAGGTTTTCAGCACTTCGTGCTTGAACACCTAATTAAAGCTGCAAGCAGCATTTAGCGGTGTTCAAGCAGTTAAGGCCTTTAAGGCCGTTAAGCACAAAAGCATCAAAAGACATTAAGTTTTATTTAGCATACATTTAAACACTGACGTAATAGATGGAAAAGACCATTTACAGCCAATACAGGCAATTTACCATAGGAAATACATGGTTTTAAAGCTTTTCAACAGTTATAGCGCCACCTATTGTCCGATCTCCATAAAACTTTGCATGCTTGTTCATGATGTTATGTCACATATGCGTACCAATTTTTGTGAAGTTCTGAGTTTTATTTATGATTTATAGGCTTTTGAGTGTGTTTTGACACGTCCATTTTCTAAATGACCCTGTTACAGTGAACCAAAGCGCAAAGTTCAACTTTTTTTTGATAATTATTGATCTAGAGAGTCCAGAGAATTGTCCTAGACTGGTCTGGTTCCGATCGGGCGAAAAACCAGGGACTAGTTCGCAAAAGTAGGTTTTTAACATATTCGTGAATATTTAATGAACGGTTTGATTGACAGCAATGGTTCTAGAGGCAAAGTTGTTCAGCATGAGGAGATCTATCAAATGATATGCATTTTGTGGGAATATGTGCACCACCACGTGATTACAGAGCCGTAGAACTCGTTAGCGCCAACTAGTGGCCGATTTTTTTCAAAACTCTTACAGATCACTTGGGCCATGAGTCGAACATGCCCATCGAGTTTCGTTCCGATCGGCTTTCGTTAACCTCGTCTCATAGGTGCTCAAACTTCATTGGCCGATGGCGGCCATGTTTTTTGAGATACGCCAATGTCCTCATATACATACATGGGGCCTTGGACCAAGACACTGCATACCAATTTTCAAGTCAATCGGACAAACCACTAGGTGGCCATATGTTTTTTTCATGTTATAGCGCCACCTAGAGCTCAATCGATGCGATTTTTTTACTGTGACCTCAGACTGTCCTTATACACATGTGTGCCAAGTTTAGTCAACTTATCTCATTTACTTCTGGAGTTATAGCCGTTTTAGTAAAATAGGCTCCTCCCACAACGTTCATTTTGCGCCCCCTAGCGACCCTGAATCGAAAATTCAACTTTTTTTCGATAATTATTGATATTCAGACTCCAGAGAACATTTCTGCACTGGTTTGGTTCCGATCGGGCAAAAAACCAGGGACTAGTTCGCAAAAGTCGTTTTTTGACAAAATTCAAAATGGCGGAAAATCTATCATGGCGGAAATGAAATCGGAGATATACGTTTTGTTCTCCAGGTTCTCAGCTTTCCACTGATATAAGACACTTGAGTGTACGACTTACGGTTTAGGAGTTATGAGCAGTTTCGCGCAATCGGTTGCTATAGCGCCACCTATGGGCCAATCGGGCTCATAATTTGATAACCTCTCCTCGATTTTTGTACTACCATCTGACAAAGTTTCAAGTCTCTAGCACTTACGGTTTGGTCTGCACGATGCGTTTTACGGCAGAAGAATAATAATAATAATAATAATAATAATAAAAATCAGTACAATTACAATAGGTTTTCAGCACTTCGTGCTTGAACACCTAATAATAATAATAAAAATCAGTACAATTACAATAGGTTTTCAGCACTTCGTGCTTGAACACCTAATAATAATAAAAATCAGTACAATTACAATAGGTTTTCAGCACTTCGTGCTTGAACACCTAATAATAATAAAAATCAGTACAATTACAATAGGTTTTCAGCACTTCGTGCTTGAACACCTAATAATAATAAAAATCAGTACAAATACAATAGGTTTTCAGCACTTCGTGCTTGAACACCTAAAAAGTGAATTGTAAAGTATTTCTCTTTTTTTCAAATAAGTACTCAACCCTACCTTACACATTAATACTGGAAAAAGAGCATCTTTGGTGTAAAAACACGTCATTTTACGGCGCGATTTTGAATGATGACCATAAGGGCTCCCCCCCCTATAAAAGCCAATTTAACCACTGGATCTAACCCGGTAGAAAGTAACATGATTAAAAGTCCAGCAAGATGAAGTTGTTTTATGCGAAACCATAGACCTTTATCTACAGATCAAGTGTAATAATATTAACATTGAATCATCTAGAAAAGAGTTTCATCGTTGACTGTAACCGAATGCTGAATGGAGAATGACTGACAGCCGCAGCGGAGGGAAAAGTTTACGTGATCTTGAATTTAATGACTTAAATATTCATTTATATCTCACATAATGGCTTCAGAACACGTATAATAGTGTGCACGAAAACAATGTTTTTGTGGCTTTTGTGGGGCTTAACAATAACACAGAATAATATCGGATTTGGATCGGCCTCGTCTGATCGAGACCCGATCCGGCAAAAATGGCAGTATCGGAGCCGATACCGATACTGAGTATTGGATCGGCGCATCCCTAAATCAAACAACAAAATACAAAGAGAAATACATATTTGTAGCTGTATCGAAGATTAATTGTATTTTAATTTGTACAGTGGAGAGACTATGCAGTGTTATTGTACAATTGATTATTGAATTTCTGTACCTGAATATTGTTAGACTTACCTGAAAAACATATAGCACTGTTTATTTAATTTGTATCCTTGTTCTATTGTATTTTATCTGTGCTTGATTTAATTTGTTTATTATTTTCCATGCAAATTCTTTCCAAATAGAGCTATTCAAGTCATCTGTTGAAAATCATTCATTATTCATGTATTTTTATTTAGTCAAACTGATTCTCAAGGTTAGTTGTTATCTTAGAAATCAATATTTGTTTTATATTTGTAAAAAATGTCCTTGGCAGTGCGATGATCAAATAATGAGTCATAAAGATCACCTCAGTTTTATTCGTCACACTGGAAAGAGACGTCAAACACATTGCATTGTGGGAACATTGTGTGTTCTGTCGTATAACGCATATTTTGGTGTATGTTTTGCAAACAGAGATTTACTCACTGATAATTACTCGCTGCTTCTGTGGTGCATCCACACAAACACTCTCAACTCTCAGTGTGTGTGTGTGTGTGTGTGTGTGTGTGTGTGTGGCATCTGCAGTGCCCATTCACGTATCAAAAGCCACACTGTCATGTGAATTATGCTGAGCTCCTCCAGGTCCTGCTGTTCAAGTGAGCATGAGTGTGTGTGTGTGTGTCTGGAGTGCCAGTTCTTCAGTGGGGGCCGTATGAAGTCCATCTTTTTCTCAAACTGAACCTAAGATGGCATGTTGTCCTCACCCTCCTCCACCCGCGCAGCAGATCAAAGTGATCCTTCTGAAAGGAAGCCCAGACTTTCATGAATTTGGCGTAATTAAGCTCCACCATTTCCTTCCACTCAAATGGTCCTTTATTAGATTATTTCTTAGTTGCATTGATGCTGAGGAGGAACAGGGGAGGGAATATAGCTGTACATGAATGTCCTGATGTAGACGAGTGACCGGATTATACACACACACACTGTGAGGAGTGGAAGTAAAACCAGCTGTGAGCTCACTGCATGGCTGAACACAGAGCGTAACCAGTCAACCATCAACAAACACAGTCGACAGCAGCGCAACAAACTGCAGGATCACAGAGAGCTCCAGCACAACTCTCTCAGTGATATTCACATCGTCCTGCATTACAGTCACTACAAACACATCACATTCAGAGCATGGGAGTGGGAACCATAGTCCGTCTTTGTCGTTATATCTATTGTTCTATCATTCTGTCTCTGTTTTTCTTTTGTTCTCGTTTCTGTCTGTCTGTTATTCTCTCCATCTTTCATTGTCTGTCTGTCTCTGTAGTTCTATCGTTGTATTTATCATTTTGTATTGCCCTATCTGTCTGTCATTTGATCTAATGTTTGTTCGATCTGACTTTTCTGTCCGTCTTTTCTTTTTCTATTTATTCTTGTCGTTCTCTCCTTTATGTCTGTCGTGTTCATTCCGTCTGCTGTTCTCTCTGTATCCATCCATTCCATCCATCCTTCATTCCATCCTTCCATCCTTCCTTCCTTCCTTCCATCCATCCTTCCTTCCTTTCTTCCATCCATCCATCCTTCCATCCATTCTTCCTTCCTGCCATCCATCCATCCATCCATCATCCATCCATTCCATTCTTCCTTCCATCCATCCTTCCTTCCATCCATCCTTCATTCCATCCTTCCATCCTTCCTTCCTTCCATCCATCCATCCATCCATCCATCCATCCATCCATCCATCCATTCTTCCTTCCTGCCATCCATCCATCCATCATCCATCCATTCCATTCTTCCTTCCATCCATCCTTCATTCCATCCTTCCATCCTTCCTTCCATCCATCCTTCCATCCATCCATCCATCCATCCATCATCCATCCATCATCCATCCATTCCATTCTTCCTTCCATCCATCCTTCATTCCATCCTTCCATCCTTCCTTCCTTCCTTCCTTCCATCCATCCATCCATCCATCCATCCATCCATCCATCCTTCCATCCATCCATCCTTCCATCCTTCCATCCATCCTTCCATCCATCCATCCATCCATCCATCCATCCATCCATCCATCCATCCATTCTTCCTTCCTGCCATCCATCCATCCATCCATCCATTCTTCCTTCCATCCATCCTTCATTCCATCCTTCCTTCCTTCCATCCATCCATCCATCCATCCATCCATCCATTCCATTCCATTCTTCCTTCCATCCATCCTTCATTCCATCCTTCATTCCTTCCTTTCTTCCATCCATCCATCCATCCATCCATCCATCCATCCATCCATCCTTCCATCCATCCATCCTTCCATCCTTCCATCCATCCTTCCATCCATCCTTCCTTCCTTCCATCCATCCATCCATCCATCCATCCATCCATCCATCCATTCTTCCTTCCTGCCATCCATCCATCCATCCATCCATCCATCCATCCATTCTTCCTTCCATCCATCCTTCATTCCATCCTTCCTTCCTTCCATCCATCCATCCATCCATCCATCCATCCATCCATCCATTCCATTCCATTCTTCCTTCCATCCATCCTTCATTCCATCCTTCATTCCTTCCTTTCTTCCATCCATCCGTCCGTCCATCATCCATCCATCCTTCAATCCATCCATCCATCCATCCATCCATCCATCCATCCATCCATCCATCCATCCATCCATCCATCCATCCATCCATCCATCCATCCATCCATCCATCCATCCATCCATCCATCCATCCATCCATCCATCCATCCATCCATCCATCCATCCATCATTCATTCATTCATTCATTCATTCATTCATTCATTCATTCATTCATTCATTCATTCATTCATTCATTCATTCATTCATTCATTCATTCATTCATTCATTCATTCATTCATTCATTCATTCATTCTTTTGGAGCTGAATCGAGAAAGATAGCTAATAGATATTGTTAATCAGTCGATAATCTGAAAACTATCAATCTGTCATATATATAAAATTGTATTGTTCAATATATTATTATATCAGTATATGGTCAATATAGAAGTATATCAGTTAAAGAAGCAGACACTACAACGACAGGTGCATATTGTGTATTAAACTACACATCAGTTGATCTGTTAATAATGGTCAGAATTAAATCAACCAAAAATTTCACAGAGTATTCCAGAAGAAAGTAATGTTCAGCGGTCACATTTCTCTCTGAGCATATGAATCAAAGAGTGATGTCTAGAACGCTTCTGTATTGAGGTGATAGATTGTTCCAGATGTTGGTGGTCGCATACTGATTTGATGTTGAAAATATGCAGATGTTTCGGGCTGGATTAAATGTAAAGTTTCCATGCAGAATGAGGCAAAGCCTGTTGCACGGGCCGACCGGATTCCTCCAGCGCCAAAACCATCTCTCGGCATCTGGAAGGTCACGGACTGACCCGTGTGGAGGAACAATAGAGGTTTTTTTTTTAGTCTTTGTGTCGATCTTCTTTATTCCCCAGTGAAGTTGAATGTCACAGTCTAGCGCCCCCCTCGCCGGCCCTTTACATATGATAATGAGGCCGTTGTGTGCATGTTACCAGGGCAGCTGTGAGCGTTTTAGCTAACTCCAACTCAGTGCCTGCCAGCACTTTCTCCTCAACTTTCACCTCCTCCTTTCCTCTTTCTGCTTGTCTTCATATCAGAACTGAGGAGGACAGGGTTGTTTCGGATCATTTGCAGAGGTTTCTTTCTTTAGAAATGCGTTTGAAGATCTGGAGTGGATGTAGGAACCGGTGTGAAATGAACGTCACGTGGTTGTATTTTGGGTACGTTAAATAATTCTCAGATGAACTAATTTAGTTTGCTGCTGTTGAACTTATCGGAGTCAAAAACAGTGCTAAAAGACTATTTTCGTGAAGCATTCATTGTCAAGATATTTTGCCAAACGTTTGCGGAATAATTAAATAAAAAAGTTTAAGAAACGTTCACTGACAGTGATTTCATAAAATAATGAGTCTCGGTGTGGGTAAGTGCTAGTAGGCGTTTCTCGACGGATCTGTATTCCCATTGGTAGTTGTCATATAGTGTCACTGCTTATTTGCATGAAGTTGAGCTCAATGAAATTCAGTCGCCACTTTGTTGCAAATTACTGTCGTTGCGAATGCTTTACTGTACTGAAGCTCAATGTCTGTAATGTGTATTGTAACTGAGTTGATGATAAAGGTCTCGGACTAGTTAGCTAAAGCAGTCAGCTGATCTTAAATGCTCAAGACTGAAGTAAATGCCCCTTGCAACACACTGAAATTATGATTATTTGAAGTTGTACATAAAGATTATTAGAGTGCGTTTTACATGAAAATACTGTTTCAGTCTTTCTACTTCAAAATATCATGTTTAAATTGTTACTGGCCATTCCTTTGAAACATTTTTCACTCAGAAACTTCTAGTACATTTCACAAATTAATACAAAGTAAATCTTACATTTATTTTTCTTCAGTGTGGGCAGAGATATATTTTACAAATGGATAGTGCAAGCAAGTTTTGCACAGTCAAGCGCCAGAGTTTTAGTCAGATGTCTTCATCCATGTCTATCACACATATGTTGTGGAATGAGTTGTTTAAAGCAACACCAAGTAACTTTTCCTCTGCGGTCGCCCTACAGGTTGGAAGTGGAATTGTCCATTACCTCTGTGGTAAATAATTTAGCCTAGCGCAGCCGTCTGTCGCACGCACACGCTCGCTGTTTATCCAGCACCGGCTTAGGAATGAACGATGTCCACAGACAAGGTAGAGTATGTTGCATGATTTCATGAAAGTATGATGTATTGCGACATCAGAAACGAAGAAAAACTAAATAATGACTATTGTAACGCTTGTCGTAAAGCAAGTCAAATTTGTAGTTTTCTTATGTCTCATTAGAACTACAGAAACGCGACCCGATCTGGCAATCTTACATAGCGTGGTTATAGCAGATATAGGACCGCAAAGCGAATCCAGAAGTGCCTTTCACCCTGTTACGACTTGATGAACCACTGAAACGATTTTGGAAACATTATTTTAAGGTAAAAAATCTTACTTAGTGTTGCTTTAATACTCGGTGTTCATGAACTCCTAACACCATGTCTACACCAGACGTGACAAAAGCAAGGATTTTATTAATTTTTTTTTTTAGTTTTTGTGAAGATGTTTCAAAGGTTTTGCTCTCTGTTGACTTTATTTGACTGCGGGGACTAAGTGCACTTCCTCTGACCTGAGCAGTTTTAGATGAGGTGAGAAAACACAAGTGAAAAACGCACTTCCCAGTTCCCACCATGACCTCTCCACTTTAACACAGTCACATTAACACTCTCACAGCTCTGATGGCCACTCGCTGTCCTCTTTGATAGGTCACTGCCTCTCATAAGTTTTTCAGATGTCCAGATTCTATTTTAAAGAATGAAGTACAAATCCCCTTTTTATGGAGAATCTGTTGACTTGGTATTCAATTAATTATAGTGGACACTTTAAAAAAAAAATTATTTTAATTAAAAAAATTATTATAATTAATTTTAATGGCCAAAATTGCCTGATACAAATATTTTTAATAATTATTTAATAATATTTATGTTTTGGTTCATTTTTATAACTCATTATTGATTTTGTTCACTTAATTTGAGAAATCCGTAACTAGAAACTGACATTTAGTCCCAATATAGTCCCCTCACCCTAAAAACATTTTATTCCTTTATTTTATTCTTTTATTTATAACTTTTATATTATTGTTTTAATTTTTACATTATTTTTAATACGCTAAATTTTTCTTAAATTGTATTCAAAAATAATATTGGTTATATATATATATATATATATATATATATATATATATATATATATATATATATATATATATATATATATATATATATATAAAACAAAATATTATAAAAATATTATTTAACATGTAATATTTTTTTTTAATTTTTTTTTTTTATGTGATTTATTTAAAAATTTCATCTGTTTGCTCAATGTGACAAACTTTGTTTTTTAAAAATGTTGGTTACAGTGTTGCAAAAAATGGCTAAACATGGGTGAAATAAACCAGCTCATGTCATATTTAGTTTGAGCTCTTGAGGTTGACAATTTTCTGAGGGCTAAGCACCTCGTTTCACTGAAGTTTTGCTGAAGAAGAGCATAAATGGACTTCTGGACCTGTTTTGTACCCCATTTCGAGTAAAGTGCTTTCTCGCACTCGCTGCATGACAGGTTGCCATTATAGTGACGGCAGGCGGTGGGTTTGAGCGTCCAGTAATGGCAGGCGTGTGGTGCTGGTGCTGGTGTATTGTGGAGGCCTGCTGAGGCACATCGTCTCTGTACGAGAGCTTTTCTAACGCTGACACAACAGATGGTTGACTTGGAAGAAGCCCACGAGGAGCTTGAGCCATCAGATGTCTCCTTTACAGTGGCCAAGAACAAACATGAGCGAGACGCTATGGGTTTGTTGAACCGTTACACCAGCTGGACAAGATCAAAGTCAAGGGTATGAGAACCGACCCAGTCACGACTTTGATATCGTTTTCTTGCTATGGGTGCTTCTGAAATATATGGTTTTGAAATTATATATTTAATTTGTGTGTTTTTGGAAGCAGTTTCAGCCCACAACCGAAATGGGATACAGATTAAACCTCAGAGCTTCAGAAACCTTATTCAGACTTAGACAAGTATTGCGCATTTCCATGATCCATATTTATTTACCTTATTCAGTACTTGTTTTTACGGGAATTGTTTTGGTTTTACGATTTCACAAGTGCATAAACTAAAGCACCTGAAAAGTGTAACATATGGCTTAGCATATTGCTTGCTTGCATCAAGGTTATTATGCACACTTAAACCAAAAATGCTGGGCTGTTTTAACTAAATTTTGGGTCAAATATGGACAAACCCAAACGTTGGATTAAAAATGCAATTTAAAAATGTAACCCAACGGCTGGGTTTGTCCATATTTGACCCAAAATTGGGTTAAACCAACCCAGTGTAGTGTAGTATGCATAAGTGAGGATTGTAAAGCATCATATATAGGTAGATTGGAAACGTTATTGAATCTCTTTCTGACTTTGCTCATTACTACTGTAGTTGAATACAGGAGCCTTAGATGTTTTAATAGATGAGTCAAACGTCAGTTCTTGAACTTTGTCTTGGTATCTTCCTGTTTCAAGGCGAGGCGTATTGTTAGAAAGCAAATTAACTCTAATGAATTAATAGTATTTTGATTAATTATTATTATTATTAAATATTTGTTTTTTTTTATTGTAATATATTTCTTTAATATTATAATATACATTTCAATGAAATCTTATCTTTAATATATAGTCATATTGACTGGGGAAAATGATTTTCCTTCTTTTTTTAATTCTGTGTTTTGACCGCTGCCTGCTACTTTAGAGCATAAGGTGTTTCTCCAGTGAATGACCCATGCTGTGAAATGTGGTTCCTCCAGCAACAGGTATCCTAGAAGGATTGTCAAAATACATAAAGAAAAAGTGCCGTGTCTTCAGGGACGGGTGCTTTAATACGGGCTTCTAGCCAGCAATTTCATTTGCGCCATGGATAGATGGCTCTGCTAAAAGCCCATTTCTATTTTCTGTAGAAGAAAAGGCACCTGGGGATTTCAGAGAGGACTGTTCCAGCTGCTCGAGGGCAAGGGCAAACAGTTGACACGAACGCCAAGGATAAAGGATACTTGGCTCTAAAACTTTGTTTTTTGAGTATCAGAATTTCAAATTTTCCTTACTTTATTTATTTTTAACCAAGAATCTATGCAAGTATAGCAATGCTTCTAGATGCACAAGCTTGGTTTTACATTGTTGTGTTTGGAAATATGTCAGAACTCAACACAAGAGAAACGGACGTTGGATTTTCAGTTAGTTTAAATTAGTGTTTTTTTCTAGCCTTGGTGGAGCAACAGTTTAAGAACAATCTTGCTCAACAGGTTATTTAAACTGTTGACATGTTTATAGCTACCGGTAGTTACTCGTGCTACATTGGCTGTAATACAAATGCTGTCCTATAGAGGGCCAAATGATAAAACACCTTTTACGTCAAATCTTTTACTGTCCGTTTCCATCAGTTAAAAGGACAAATAAATGCATACTCCGAGCACTCCACGAGTTATATTTGTTTACCATCTGGAGACTCGATATTGATGCATGTTGAATGCATGTTTTAAACAGTTTATTTTACAGATAAGTTAGTTGTCTTTTCTAAACTAATGCTCTGCTGCATTGTAGCACACGCACACACACACACAGACAGTGTTTTTATGGAAACTTAAGACAGGCAATTCTATGCAATCGTGTTAATTAAAAAAAAAAACAAGATACATTTCTAGAATATTCTACAGATATTCCACAGAAAACTAAAAAAATCAGCTGTATGAAAAGTGCCGCTTGGTTAATTGAACAGCATTGCAAAAGCGCAGGGAACTGCTCTTTATAAATGCACCAAGAGCGCGATCAATGGGGACTTGAATGCATGAGAAAATGCAAATACTGACTTAATTTGTTTCTGCGTTTGAATTTTGACTGCAGAATGCTTTTACAGACTTTAGATAGTTCATGACGTTGCCTTCAGCTGATTTCTTCAAGAGAGGTGTGTGCCATGTCAGTTTTTCCATCAATATATCATCGTGTACATTGTCTTTAGACCCAACAAAAGCCGGATGTTTTAAAATACACACTGCTTTTTCTCCATGCCAATGCTTGAGGATGTTAAAATGCACCAGATGTTTTTCTCTTTTTTGGTTTATCTCTACGCTTTAGTCTTTTATTCCCTGCTCATTTTCTTATTTCTACTCCGGACACATTATCAGCGTCTCTTTGCTTGTCTAATCTGTGTCGGTCTGGTCGCTCTCCCTTGTCGCACAAAATGGAAATTCTCTCGGCAGCTCTTTCAGCCACCAACTGTTGATCACCGAAGGGTGTGATTCCCCTACAAAAACTGGCTATTAAATCCCCAGCGGTGCTCGTGGCAGGCCTCAAAGAGCCCGTCTGATGCAGGGGCCCGTCTTATTACAGAGGAGGTTATAGACTCGTAACGTCCAGAGCCGCACGCTGGTGCTAATTTGAGTGTCAGCTGGTGGTGGACGCCTCCCCATCGAGAGTCCTGAGTTATGAGCCGCAGATTAAAGGAAGGGTGTGTTTCAGGGGGCCGTTTGGATCAGTGTTCGGGATGGCCCGACTTGGCCCTCGACCCAAACAAACACCCACCGCTAAGAATAGCTCCGTCTGTAGGATGAGAATGAGTTCCCAGAACCTAATAATGAACTCTTACATTTAAAAGCAACACATTAACTGGCTTAACGGTTTAATTGCTTGGATTTTGTTGACAAGATTTGGCCCGTTTTCGTGGCACTATTAATCTGCTCCTTCAAGGCTGCGAACTGCTCCGTTGAAGCAGAAATACTAGTGTTTATGAAACCAGAGATGCCAGTGTCTGGTTACCCTTACCAGCCTTTTTTTTTTTTTTGGGACCGAGAGTGCGAGGAATTTAATAATCGCCATCCGTATCACCTCCAGGTTAAAAAAACAGCCCTTGAAGTTTGATTGAACCCAGAAAAATAGTTTGAAATCCTGAGCGAGGTGTAAATTGCTTGTGTGTGTTATTTTGTGTTCTCGGATAATAGGCTGTGATCCCTTTATTTAAACTGAATAAGGACAAAAATAAACATCGTTGGTTAAATGACGTACATGTCAGTTGAGTTTTGAAAAGGAAGGCCATCTTGAATAGTTTCATTACCTCATTTTCACATTCAGCTATTTATTATTTATGAAAGCTGTTTAGTGCTTTTTCATGGCATAAGGTGTCTGGTTACGGAGAGTGTTGTTTTAAAGGCAGGGTAGGCGATTTGTTGCAGAAACATTTTTTGTTATGCTGGTTGAAAGTCTCTTCATATCCTGAGAGCAATCACTAAGTTAAGTTGTCTAAGTGTGTGTGTGTTTATATATATATACTGTATATCTCGCCTGTAGAAGGTGTAGTACCATAAAATGTTTGTCCAAACATTGCATTCTGTCCTGTATCTCCACACATCCATACACCTGCTCGCGCAGACCACGTGTCATCAGCGCGTTTCATGCTATAAGTTCGACCGAAACATCAGCCGCCTTTTACAATTCCTCCTGAACCAAGACATCCAGCGTATGCTGCATTCACACCATGACTACTGTAATTGGGAAGAGATTGGGAAATCTGTGACGTAAAACTCGGAGCGGTTTGTGACTCGAATTTATGCGTTTCAATTGCGACACTATCAACGGTGAAATTAATCTGCAGCAGTTTGCCAAGTAAGACATTTTCCTGGATCAACATTCCTGTCCCAAAATGTAGTCCTTACCCAATCCCTACCCCTAAACCTAACCCTACCCATAACTTATCCCTAAAATCAGAGGGTAATGATAGGTGAATAACACTGATGTTTAAGTACTTCACCCTGGTTCTAAGCCTATACTTGACATAAACTGTAAACTTGTCCCTCAAATCTGATTGGTTGATTGGAAAGTTGATCCAGGATCAACAAAGATGTTAAAGGGTTAGTTCACCCAAAAATGAAAATTAAGTCATTAATTACTCAATAAGACCTTCGTTCGTCTTCGGAACACAAATGAAGATATTTTTGATTAAATGTGACAGCTGGATCACTCCTCCATAGGCTCCCTAAGGGAATGAATCCTGACGGCCCAGAAAGTCAATGAAGAAAATGTTTAAATATTCCATGTCACAACAGTGGCTCAACTATAAGTTTATCAAGCGACGAGAATACTTTTTGTGCGAAAAAACAAACAAAAATAACGACTTTATTCGACTATTCCTTTTCTTCCTTGTAGGCCTGAAACGAGGCTTCAAGAGATTTCCACGACGCACGCGCGAGAACTGAACTGAAGGAGTTGAAGGAGATCGCAATTCTCGCGCATGCGTCGTGGAAATCTCTTGAAGTCTCGTTTCAGGCCTACAAGGAAGAAAAGGAATAGTCGAATAAAGTCGTTATTTTTGTTTGTTTTTCCTCACAAAAAGTATTCTCGTCGCTTGATAAACTTATAGTTGAGCCACTGTTGTGACATGGAATATTTAAACATTTTCTTCATTGACTTTCTGGGCCGTCAGGATTCATTCCCTTAGGGAGCCTATGGAGGAGTGATCCAGCTGTCACATTTAATCAAAAATATCTTCATTTGTGTTCCGAAGACGAACGAAGGTCTTACGGGGTTGGTACAGCATGGGGGTGAGTAATTAATGACTTAATTTTCATTTTTGGGTGAACTAACCCTTTAATCCAGGAACATGTGGTACTTGGCGAAATCACGTTCACCCAGGGGGTACAGGTCAGACCTTTTTAAGTTGTTTATGTTTATTATTATTGTTATATTATGTGCTTTGAGACACGAGGTAGTTTAACGTCACCTCTCCTGCTGTACGCGTTCATGTATTTAAGGAGGCATGGCTTTCGAGACTCTGAGGGGAGGGTGGGATCTTATGCTTTCAAAGCTCAGTATTGCTAGCCTTGAAAATTGGCTGACGGTCACTGTCGCTTGTGTCGCCGGAAATCACCAGCTCTTGAACGAACTGGATGTCGCTTTGTTGCTGCCTTTCGCTGGTAGTGTGAACGGGGCTTTGGTGTTGTGTTTGGTGGGTTTAATCAGGAGATGATCTTAGGTTAGGTTTTCACTTTTCACTCATCCTATCAGTATAACACCAAAGCAGCGCGTTTAAACTCTCTCCCAGTGTCCTGACAAACATATCCAAAGCATAAAAAAATCTCAATCGTTGCAAAATAAACCCCGCATAATAATAAGTTATAAAAATTAATTTAATAATTTTATCATTTTAGAAAATTACAGCGTTTGTCCATGCACAAGTCGCCACTGCAGTGCCACGATGTCTACAAAGTGGTTTATTATGAATAATCATGTGTAAATAAGGTTAATTAAAAAGATCAAAATTACAAATGAGACTAAAAACAGCTTTAACTGTGCATTTAAATGATGGCAAGTGTAAAATAATGTTGGAAATGCTCTGAACATGGTGTGCTTATAATATTTCCCCCAGGGTCCAGCGATCACGTCTGAAGCTGACAGTGCCATATCATTTTAAAGAAGGCTGACAGCACCGGGTTCTCCTGGTGACGGCACATTAATACTCCCGCAGCCTCTAATCAGGCCACCGTGTCAAAAGATTATTTTAAGACCTGGCAAAACGGCTCCAAAAGACATAAAAATGGCCCAGCCAGCGACAGAAAATGAGTTCATCGCTATAATTAGTCTCGCAGCCACCACCCCCTCTCCCCAATTTCATTTCTTTGGCCTTGGAGGTTGACCAAAGATAATGACTGCTGAGTTTTTCTCATTAAAGACCTCTCTCTGTGTGTGTGTGTGAGAGAGAGAGAGAGAGTGTGTGTGTGTCAGACCTCCCATCATCAGCTTCCTTCACACACACACACACAGAAGGCCCAGTCACAAAACAAACCCTGTGCAGGTCAGAGGTCATAGGGATGATATATTTTTTGCTGACCACCACCAGGTTGTGCTGCAATCAGGGGTCCCTGTAGAGAAAGACGCGATGGAGAACATTTATCATTGTCTGTGTTCTAGATGGACTTCATCGGTTCTCAGAGACCACCATGATGTCTTGTTTATGTGTGTGGCAGATGTTTACACTTTCCTGAACCTTTCCTCACCTTTCTCTGTGGTGGAGCGAGTCTCCAACATCCATCTGATCTGCTGAAGATAGAAACTCCTGAAGACGCATCTTGTCTGTTGTTGTTGACCAATATATCACCAATGCTGACATTTATCAGCCGATGTTTTTGTACAGCCATCAGCCATCAGAAAATCCATATTGGTCGACCACTATCCATGAGCACTTGCCTCTTACATTTACATTTTTGCATTTTTACTAGTAATGAACTCTTGGTACCACGTCAGTTATTGGCCAGAGTTTTTCTTTTAATATAAATGTCTCTAAATTGGTCATTATTGGATATATATTTATCTGCCAATAGTACATTTATAATTGTGTAATCTCTAGCAAACCTCAAGATGAATATCCATCTTTCATACTATACATTTATAATGGCTAAATTCAGATACATAGCTTTTGGAGAAGGATCTTTCTGTTGGAATTCAGCAGCTTGTTCTGAGTCTCGTTACATTGAAGGAGACACTTTTAGTCACAGTTCAATAGTCCTTGAGTGTTTTGTGGATGGGGTTTTTCCACAGTGACCCTGCTGTGTGTGTATCTTAATGATTGTGTCGATGTGAAAAGGGATTACGTAATCAGAGCCCCTCTGTTTTGTCCTTGCTCATCCTTTCAGAAAAGCCTGTCTCATTTAATGAAGTTATTTCAGGACGCACTTTTGCTGCTGCTGCATTTCAATGTGAAAACTGTTAGTTAGGTTACAGCACTGGGATCCAAAATCCTGCTCTCTTGAATTGTTGTTAAGGACAGTACAGTCTGTAGGAAAGGTCAATGCAAGTTAACCAATGCAGTCATAAAATGTCATGAAGCTAGCTGTTCTTTTTTTCTGTCACATAAAAATGTTAGTTTTTTTTTTTTTTACATTATGTGAGTCAAAAATGTATTAGTATGATGTATGCATGATTTGATCACCACAATACTTTCAAAGCACTTTGTGATGCCATGATTTTTCTTAAAGACAAACCCAGTCAAAGGATTTGCTAAATGGTTTTCTGTAGGTCTCTGATAGGCTTTTGTTCAAACAATACATTTAAACATTTTTATCTATTCTGCCTCAATCATGTTGTTTATTTGAATTTATCTTAATTTCTGGGATTTTCCAGGCAATTTTTCAATTATTCAGTTTATACTACATGCAAGGTATTTTTTTTATCAATTCACGATAATAAAAATAACCATTTGAAGACGCTCTTCTCCAAAAACTAGCCTACAACCAGGGCAGCGATCTCCCTTCCAAATTCAGTGTTCTCAATCCTAGTTGCATTTTATGTACACCAACTGTGAATTTGGGTCAAACCTGCACTTGCAGGTCATCTGCTTGTTGCAAATCAAAAATGCCTTTTAAACCTTTGCATAATGCTAAAATTGCAACATGCCTATATTGTTTCATGTATATTTGTAACCTCTATGTTAACCTCTCAGTGTTAACCTTAACATCAGAAACTGAACCGTGGGAGAAGGTGAACATGGTGAAGATGGTTCAAAGCTGCTTTGGAACAATCCATTGTTAAAAGCGCTATATAAATGAAGATGACTTGACTTGACATGGGATGTATTGTCTCTTATTCCTGTTCCTGTTATTTATTTATTTTTTAGGCCTAGGGAAAATAGAATGAAGATTATTAGTTCTGTTCAGAAAAAAGGGTCATGCAGTTTACGTTGTAGGTCAAGCTATATAATTGATTTAGCAGATTGTTTTGTGTGCTGATAGCAATGTCAGGTCATGTTACATGATTCTGTATAGCACATTATACCAGGATGCATGAATGTGGCATTCGCACGATATTCATGAACATGAAAACCCCATTAAGGTCATCAGTGGCACCTTCCCAACCCACAAATGGTAGCAGGAAGTTAAAATGCTGGAGTCCCCACTGGGAACCTTTAAGACACACACACACACACACACACACACACATATATATGTATATGTATACACGCACGCACACACACACAGTATACAACTATATATGCACTAGTATATATGCTAGTTGTGCATACGTGTATGTAATGTATGCATTGCATTTGGGAGCTCCAGTACTTCAGTGGGAGTGAAGAAATGTGGCATGAAAATAAAGACATTTTGCTGAGTTCTCCTTGCCTAATGCATAATCCAGTTTGAAAACCACTGAATGTTCTCTTGATTTGAACCCCTACTTGGCCAATACAAGTAAGCAAAAAGCAAAAAGAAATGAGTATTAATATTTTTTAAATGGTCTCTTTGTGAGAAGACCTAGTTGAAGGAGTCATCAGGCCTGTTTTGCGGTACACACCCTGCCACTTATCTAACAGTCTTACATTGTTCTGTGGTCATAAGAAGGTTTTGAGAAAGACATCCCACTGTCTTGGAAGAGTGTTTGAATAAATGTATTCTGCTGTTCTCTGTGAGATGCCTTAATGTGCTTTTGTTTTTCTCCTTGCTTCCAACAGATCGCTCTCCTACAGCTGTCGTCCTAAATTAGCTGAGCTCTGTGAAAGGATAACTGTTTCAACTGACCCCTTCTGCTCCTTGAAGCTCCAGCCGTCCGTGACACCCAAATGCTGCCTGTCTTTCATCAAACTGGTCACTCCTGAAGAAAAATGGACTTGGAGTGAAAGGAACCCCTTCATGTGGACTCTAGGACAACTCTTAAGCTAGCCAGATAGCTGGCCCTTGGACTCAAATGGGTGACCTATGACAATGTAACCGATAAGGGGACTTGAGTTCTCGCTTTCCCAAGAAGCTGCAAGACGGATATGAGCTTGAGCCGTGGGTATCAACGATAAAACAAACCTTCCATCGCTTGAGGGCTTCTCTAACGTCATGCAGTCATCTGAGGAATTGTTTACCAGGAAGCTGAAAGCATTGAATGGGAGTATGGGACATCCAGCGACCAACACACAGGGCAAGCTGGAAGGGGGTGGTAAAACGAATGGGACGCCCGCCGTGCCTAAAATGGGGGTGCGAGCCAGGGTGACGGACTGGCCCCCGAAAAAGGAGGGTTGGGAAAGCCGAGGCGGGCCCAACTACGAGAGCGTCATCACGGCCTTTCACAACGGGCAGCCAGACCAAAGTGGGGAGATCACGGATTTGGGTGAAGCACCAATGGAGCCTGATTATTCGAAAACAAAATATTCTCTGAGTGACCTTCTAAGTCTATCCCCTTTGAAGGGGCTTCATCCCATTCGCCAGCGAAGTAATAGTGACGTGACCATCAGCGACATTGATGCGGAGGACATATTGGACCAGAACGCCGTCAACCCAAACACTGGTGCCTCATTGCATCGGGAATACGGCAGCACTTCCTCTATTGACCGCCAGGGTCTCGGGAATGAAGGGTTCTTTACCATGTTGCGAGGATACCGGATTGACAGTTTGGACCATCGCAGCGCCCCACCTGTCGGTTTCCCAGAACTCCTTCGCTACGACACAACCCTCTCCCCAAGCTTGCAGACCGCCGCTCAAATAGCCCGTGGTGAGATCGTCCGAATCTCAGGCTACGACTACGTGGACAGCTCACTCCTCTACAGCCGAGAAAGGGAGAAGTCTTTCATGCGTCGTCTCAAGTCGGAGTCATCCGAGACGTCACTTTTTAGGAAGTTGAGGACTATTAAAAGCGAGAACGATGGTTTGCGACTCTCCACCGAGCAGGACGACCGCCGGCCGCTCAGTTTTCAGAAATGCTTTGCTCACTATGACGTCCAGAGCGTACTCTTCAACATCAGTGAAGCGGTGGCAAACCGTATCAGCCTCAACCAGAGGAAAAACACCACAACCGGAGCTTCTGCTGCCTCGCAGTACCAAATCCCAGGAGGTGGACAGGTGGGTGCGAATAATACTGGACCTGCATCCATGTTTGAATCGCCACTGGGAAGTCGGGAAGACCTCAATCCCAAGGAGAACCTGGATGCAGATGAAGGGGATGGGAAAAGCAATGGATTGGTGCTCAATTGCCCGCATTTTCGCAATGAGGTTGGTGGAGAGGGGGAGAGGAGGATCTCTCTCTCCAGGGCCACTAACACCACCTACAGTGCTGGAGGAGAAAACTGCTCTTTCGAGTCGTCCTTGAGCTCACACTGTACCAATGCTGGCGTGTCTGTACTGGAGGTGCCACGGGAAAGCCAGGCAATCCACCGTGAAAAGGTCAAGCGGTACATCATCGAGCACATCGACCTGGGAGCGTATTATTACCACAAATTTTTCTATGGGAGAGGTAAGCCTTGTTATTTTTGCATGAAAAATGGTGTTGATTCTTGTTTGCAATGTGAAATCTTTCATTCCAGGTTGTATTTAGTATATTCATCAGTTCATGTTATTACAAAGAAAACAGTTTTTATTGTTTGTGATCTTGCTTTGCCTCTGAAACATCTTTCCTCTTTAGCGGATGTCATAAAGGTTGTGTTGGTGTTTATTTTTTATTTTTTATTCATTACACTAAATTACACAACCCATGTAAAAACTCTAAACTAAAGTGCCCAAAAAAAGATGAGTAAGCTACACTGCAAAAAAACCTTAAAATTTAAATGATATAGATTAACTTGAAAGGCAACACTGAATAAGATATAATAATAATAATAGTTTTCATAGATTTTATCTTGAATTGGCTAATTTCATTTTGGCTAATTTCACTTGCTTTTCAGTAGTTTATATACAAGTGAACAAATCTAAATAAAATACACACACAAAAAAAAAAAATCAGCAAGTTCAGTAAGATAAAATACATTCGTATTATTGACACATCTATGAAAACAAGTCTAGATATCTCCTTCAGTGTTGCCGTTCAAGTAAATGTAAATGTAGACCAACTTTTCTATTCAATGAAAGTCAGTGTATTTCAATGCTGTTTGGAACTTTTCATCAAAATACCTTCTATTGCGATCCACCATCCACAAAAATGAGTACAAAATACTAATTACAAACTTAAAATCCAATTTTTTTGCAGTGTTAATTATTAAAGAACTTGTATCTTGTAATATTTTCTCCTTTTGGGTGCTTATCTGGTGATTTAGGGACTGAGACAATAGCAGCTTTTTTTAAGCCCGATGTTTATTACACATTTTAAAGGGAGAAATGCTTGTGCCAAGGATTGAGGTGTGAGAATGTTCTCCTGTCTTTGGCCCGTGATTTGTCATGTGAGAATAGACAGGGTGAGGTGCAGCTGTTCCCCTCCGAGGAGCCGTGATGGCGAGAGGTGAGACGGGACCCTCTCCTCACACCGCAGTCCCACCGCTCTTCATTAAAACACCTCTGCGTGTCTGGGAATGGAACGAGCAAACGATACTTCGACTTATCCTGCACAATGTCATTGGTGTTCGACTGAGAAGGTGTCAGCGGCTGTCAGACTGCTTTTTTTTGCATGTCTGCACATCTGCATAGTCCTGACAGGATTGTGTTACCCATTCCTAAGCTCTGGAAAACAGCTGCTCTACCTCTTGCCATGCAGAAACTCGTTTCTTTCCTTTGACTACGCTGAATAATGAGCCGCAGCCTGTGGGTGAAAGCTGCGATTGTGTCCTGCACGTTCACGGGCTTTCCAGCCATAGCGAATGAGCAAATTACAGTTCGGCTCAAATGACAATAAATCATGTTAGCAAGCTCGTTCTATTGGGAAATAGATAATCATCCGCCTTGCCGTGTCGCCAAAGACCTTTCAAGCAGAAGAGCTCAATTTCTTCTGTGCCGCCATTTGTACAGGGTTATATTTAAGACACTGATTAGTCTTGTACATTTAACTATATATTTTAAGTGCCGTTTAAAGAGGGAGGGAGTTTAAACTCGAAATTAAATCCAAATGGACCCTATTCAAACAACTTTTTTGGATGTATAGGCTTTAATTCTAAACTAATAGCCAAACCAATTTATTTAGTTAAATTTATTTTCTTATACTGTAACTTGCAGATTTACTAATATGTTGCTAATTATATAAGTTAACACAGTAATTTAATGCCGATTAATAGAACAAAGATAAAGGCAATAATAGCAAATAATGACACATTTGTCAAGAAAGAAAATACATTTGGTTTCCTCTCAAGGTTCTCATGTTGATTTTATTTAAATACATAACTTCAAATTGATTTAAAACGAATGCATAAGTTGAATGCGTAACTTTACATTAAATTCAAGTGAATGCATAAGTTAAATGCTTGACTTTAAATTAAATTGAATGCATAACTTTCAAATTGAATTAAAAATAAATGCATAGCTTGAATGCACAACCTAACATTAAATCAAATTGAATGAATGGATATTTTATTAAATTGAACTCATAACTTGATAACATGACTTCAAATTAAATGCATAACTTGAATGCATAACTTTAAATTGAATGCATAACTTTAATGCATGGCTTGAAATTGAATTAAATGTAATGCATTATGTGAGACATATACTGATTTTATTTTGACTGTCTGACTTTCCCGACTTCAAACTAACAGTCAAAGTCCATTTAACCTTTATAGCTGCTCATCACCTCATCAGCGTCTCTACAGGACCTGGAAAGGACAGACCTGTCAACATGTCTCTCCCAGGAGCCACTATCCATTTTACACCTTACTTTCCATGATGCTTTTATCACCCAGGGAGTAGCATTGAGTCCATTAACTTCCTCTCTCTTCGTGAGCAAGATCTGCGTGATCGGATGCAAGATGTGACATGCCTACTGAAAGTTTACACTACGGTTGCATTAATACATGAATGTTATTAATACTTCATCTTGTTGAGCATCATGGCCTCCTGTTTCTGATGGGCAAGCTGATGTCTTTTTATCATTTCCCAGCAGGGTTCTAGTAAAGTGTATTTTAGAGAAGAATTCAGCAGTGTTTTACTCTTCACTGCAGCTTTAGGCTTTACCCTCATGAGTGTGTTTGAGTGGATGAGATGAAGTGTCACCGGTGAGGGTGTTTGTTGTCGTTCATCTCTGGATTTGAGTTGGATTAAAGGCTGTTGTAGAACGTTTTCAGATCTCTCCCATCATGCAGTTCGCTTCTGCTATCGTCATAGGCGTCATTTAGGGGGGGGGGGGGTCTTTTTGCCAGGGTCGATATCGTCCCCACCACTTTTGAAGCATCTCGCGGCACGGATGTACCAATACAAATAAAACATCTCCAATTAACTAGCAGCATTCGTTTCATTCATTTGTTAAATAAGAGGCGATCTAGCGCTGAAATGTGTTGTCTTCACTCGGACGTGCGCTTCAATCCGTTTCGGAGATTCTATTCGTTCCGGTGAAATCACAAATCAAAATGCACACAAACGTGTCCGTGCTTCTCTGGGTTCTAATCCGCACTCGTATAGTTTTTTTCCCCTCATCAAAACCGATAATGTTTATCAGTGCTAAAGTATATCAACATTCTTGATATACAACCACTGATAAACATTATCGGTTTTGATGAGGGAAAAAAAACTACACGAGTGCGGATTAGAACCCAGAACCTCCGACACGCGTGGCAAAAATTCTGCCACTGGACCATTACAGTCCACACACAACACAGGCGGATCTATGTATTTATTCACGTAAAAATTCACGATACTAACAACATATATTAGATCTCATTGTATGACCAATTAAACCCAAAGTACCATCACATTTTTGGTCGGACATCATCACATCTTTGTATACATTTTTATATATTTACATCAGTAAGCTACAGGACATCGTCTTTCAAAACATGACCTGCGCGAAAGAGAAAAAGAATGAATGCGTCATTGTACCCAGCACTTTTGAAAATGCCCTTCCGAATGCGTCTCTGTCCCCAGCACATTTCAAACCAAACTCACGCCCATGGCTATCCTATCGTGACGTTAAATACGGTTGTATTTGTTTTTCGTGTTGTGCCATCAGCAGGATCCCACACACTACTTAAGCTGTTGCTAATTTCTTTGTTGCCCCATATTTATTTTGTGTTTGTTTTGCATAAATACGCATTATCCTAATGTTTTTACCGCTCTGGCATGCTTTAGTATACATTGCCTGTTATATTGCATAATTTTGGCCTCAGGTTTTCAACATTGTGTCCAAATGCATGTTTGTCTACAAAGGGGCGTACTAAAAAAGGATATCAAAAAGAAAGAGGTTAAGCCTCGTCTCTGGTGGGTTTTATTTCTCCTGTTAATCTCTGACGGACTCCTGTGGTCCAGTGAAATCAGAGATTAAGGATCAGATATGACACTAATGTGTCTGCGAGACTATGTGGAAATCTATGGAGATGCTGCGTCCTGGATCAGACGACGACATTGCCATGTAGACATGACGGATAACTAGGACATTTTTCTCCATTATAGCACCATAATAAAATAACCCACATTTGCCGTTTTTTTGTTTTTTTTTTACGAAATTTTATTTTATTTTATTTTTACTCCCAAATCAAAAGAGTATCTATCTATCCATCTATCTACCCATCCATCCTTTTGTCATTCCATCCATCCATTCATCCATCCATTGTTTTGTCGTTCCATCCAATTATCTTTGTTGTTCCATCCATCCATTCTTTTTTGCTTTCATCCTTTTGTCCTTCCATCCATCCATCATTTTTCCATTCCATCCATCCATCGTTTTGTCATTCCATCCATCATCCATCTATTCTTTTTTCGTTTCATCCTTTTGTCATTCCATCCATTCATCCATTTATTGTTTTGTCGTTCCATTCATTTATCTTTGTCGTTCCATTCATCCATGCTTTTGTCCATCCATCCATCGTCCATCCATCCATCCATTCTTTTTTCGTTTCATCCTTTTGTCCTTCCATCCATCCATCATTTTTCCATCCATCCATCCATCCATTCTTTTGTCGTTCCATCCATCCATCATTTTTCCATCCATGCATCCATTGTTTTGTCATTCCATCCATCTATTCACCGTTTTGTTGTTCCATCCATCCATTTTTTTGTCCATCCATCTATCGTTTGTCGTTCCATCCATCCATCCATCCATCCATCCATCCAATGTCACATTGCAAAAAATCCTATAGTAAAATTCTATTTATTTATTTATTTGAGACAGATGATCTTAATTGTCATGAAAATAATCTCACAATGTATGTCAAAATGCAAAAATCATAATGGTCCTAAAATAAACTTGCTTGCTTTTATTTTTGACATTTTTAAAAAATAATGTCACAATGGCAAAATCCTAAAATAAGAAGGTCTGTAGGCCGTTATCAGTGGAGTTTCCCGTGTGTGTATCTCCTCAGCATGACCGGCACCAGAGAGACTGAAGAGTTTAAATAGCTCTTACTGTCCCCTTCGCTCAGGGTCTCTCGCTCGCTTTGTTGGGTGTTCCTGGAAAGTGTTATCTGTCCTTCTTGAACCTGACCTCATATCTTCCTCTCTTTCCTGTCATTAACCCCCAGAGCACCAGAACTACTTCGGGGTGGATGAGAACTTGGGCCCGGTGGCCATCAGCGTTCGGAGAGAAAAGCTGGATGATGGGAAAGACAAAGAGGCATCGCAGTTTAACTATCGGGTCACCTTCAGGACGAGTCAGGTACGCGAGTGCTTGACAAATGGATATGAATCTCTCAGCAAATATTGATATAAATAACTATTGATAATTAGCTTTGATTTTAACTGGATTAATGAATGAGCATATCATGTGTAATTAAAAATGAATGGATTGATGGCCCCAATTGCAATACAATTTTTAGTAGCTTTAGAAGGACTAATGGTGTCGCACTGGAAATAATAGTTCCACATAAACATTTAAATAATTAATTAAAGTTTTACCAGCTGCAATGAAGAAAGCATTTAATTAATAGTAAGAGATGAAACTCTCCCTCTTTCATACTTACAAGCTTGAAAATGTCTTGGTTTGCATTTGCAACATGTATAATAATCCCTACGATATCAATTGCCAATAATTTTATTAATGATAGAATCATGAAATTGTCATGAAAATAATTTTATAATCCAGGAATTTTAATGGTCTTAACATGAACTTGATTTTCTAAATTATTTATTTATATGTTTGTTTGCGTTCGTATTTATTCATTTATGTACTTATTTATTTGTTTAATTACCGGTATTTATTAATTTGGGACAGATCATCTTAAGGGTCCTAAAATAAACTTTTAAAATTCTTTATGCAAAACATAATTTCCTTTTTTTTCTCTATCTCATGGGGTGAAATATTATTATTATTATTATTATAATTTTCGAGGACAGTAAATCAACAAATGCCCACATGCAGATTTCTTTTTCTCCACCGCATAAAACCTTAGGCTTTGATCTTCAGCTTCTAATGGCGCTCGTTCACATTTAATCTGAATGATGAAGCCTTTTGTCATTTCCTACATGCCATAGATGCTCAAATGACTCAATATCTCAGAATGACTCTTTAGAGAGATGCTAGAGAATTCAGCATAAAAGGCTTTTACTTTATAAGTGCAGATAAAAGGGTCGAGAGTCAATTTCTTCCTTTCAGACAAGAGCGAATCACCTGCAAGGGGGAAGATTTCATTGACAATAACTTGATATCCCAATATATCTATACATATTTTTTATGAAAGAATCCTGTTAGTTTATTAGAAAAAGAATAAGTACTTGAGGTCACATACTCGTATGACAATATTGAGCCATCGGATAATAAGGATTTGGATTGTTTGAGGCAGGAAAATGCCCTTGCTGTTTAATGCATGTGTAATGATTAGTTAATCTCTATTGTAATTCAAACTCTTGTCTTTCTCTGGCCCTCCTCAGTTAACCACGTTGCGTGGGGCGATTCTGGAGGACGCTGTGCCGTCCACGGCGAGGCACGGGACGGCCCGCGGTCTCCCACTGAAGGAGGTGCTGGAGTACGTGGTGCCTGAGCTGAACATCCAGTGCCTCCGACTGGCCCTCAACTCTCCCAAAGTCCCTGAGCAGCTCCTCAAGCTGGACGAGCAGGGGGTGAGGACTAGTCTAGAGCGCTGAAATCGGATGTTATGTAAACCATATTCAGATATGCATAGTAGGGCTGCACGATATGGGGATTTTAATTTTTCTCAGAAAAAGCGTATGCAATTTGAAGAAATAAATCCAGGTGTGCTCTGTTTGTTTGTAGGACTGCACAATGTCGCTTGATTTTTGTGATTACAGAACAATATGGCTACTACTACTACTATACTACTACTACTATACTACTACTACTATACTACTACTACTATACTACTACTACTATACTACTACTACTACTACTATACTACTACTACTATACTACTACTACTACTACTATACTACTACTACTATACTACTACTACTACTACTATACTACTACTACTATACTACTACTACTACTACTACTATACTACTACTACTACTATACTACTACTACTACTACTATACTACTACTACTATACTACTACTACTACTACTACTATACTACTACTACTACTACACTACTACTACACTACTACTACTATACTACTACTACTACTATACTACTACTACTACTACTATACTACTACTACTACTACTATACTACTACTACTACTATACTACTACTACTACTATACTACTACTACTACTACTACTATACTATACTACTACTACTACACTACTACTATACTACTACTACTATACTACTACTACTACTACTACTACTATTATACTACTACTATACTATACTACTACTACTATACTACTACTACTACTACTACTATACTACTACTACTATACTACTACTACTACTACTATACTACAACTATACTACTACTATACTACTATACTACAACTATACTACTACTACACTACTATACTACTACTACTACTACTACTACTACTACACTACTACTACTATACTACTACTACTACTACTCCTATACTACTACTACTACTGTACTACTATACTACTACTACTACTACTACTACTATACTACTTTACTACTACTATACTACTATACTACTTTACTACTACTATACTACTACTACTACCACTACTATACTGCTTTACTACTACTACTATACTACTACTACTACTATACTACTACTACTACTACTTTACTACTACTACTATACTACTACTACCACTACTATACTGCTTTACTACTACTACTATACTACTACTACTACTACTACTATACTACTACTACTACTTTACTACTACTACTATACTACTACTACTAATAATAACAATTATTATTATTTATTATGAATAAATAAATAAAATATATAAAATTGACTAAATTAAAAGAAAATAAGAAATATTGTAATATTTCAATAAAAAATAGTTTAAAAAAAATGATGCAATAATTTCTTCAAACACTAATCCATCAAACCTGTATTTAGACAGAAAACCGCAGGTAGGGAACATGTATTTATATAATTAAAATGCGGTCTTTGTGATTTGATCCTCATATGATAATTTTGGCTTTGTTTAGATTAATTGTGTAGCCCTAATGCATAGTGTATTTTATTAGATTGCTTTTGCTTATGTTTTATAGCAATAGGCAACATTCATTGTAGTGGTCAATCAATATGGTGACTGAATCTTTAACATTTTTACATTTGATTTTTTGCTTATTCTATTGTGATTTTTACCATGATTTTTACCACATCAGCCTAATGCAGCATTGTATCTTTACACTGTATTTTGTGCAGGGACAGAGCAGCCTTGACTTGGCTTTTGAAAGATGCCTTAAGAATGTGCATCGTTTCTCACAAATCTGAGTTATATCTGTAACACAGCAGTTCTGTAAGTGTTAATGCAAATAGTGCATGGTTATATGACTAAAAATCAACATACACTGGGTCTCAAAAGCATCATAGAGCTGTTTTTCCCATAGAGTGAATAGTTGAATAAAGTCGTTATTTTTGTTTGTTTTTTTGCGCACAAAAAGTATTCTCGTCGCTTGATAAACTTAAGGTTGAGCCACTGCAGTCACTCGGACTATTTTAACGATGTCTTTAGTAACTTTTCTGGGCCGGACAGTTTCGATCCCTTAAGAAGCCTATGGAGGAGTGATCCAGCTCTCAGATTTAATCACAAATATCTTAATTTGTGTTCTGAAGATGAACGGAGTCTTACGGGGTTGAACAACATGAGGGCGAGTAATTACTGACAGAATTTTCGTTTTTGGGTGAACTATCCCTTTAAGTGTCTCCAACTAAGCAAGCCAGAGGAACCCGAACTCCATCAGTGACAGAATGGAGAAACCCCTTGTGAGGATCCTGGCTCAGTCGGGAGTCAGTTCTCCTCTGGCCAAACGGCCAATCATATGAATGTCAAACTGTGGATTCTCATTGACACGGGTGATGAATCCTGTTGCTTGAAGCTGTCAGAAAATTCCCAGGGTGTTTTTTCTTACATACAGTAAGTGACAAAAATAGAAAAAAGAAAAGAAAAGAAAAATATTCCATTGCTGGATGAAATAGCACTTTATTGATTACAGTTTCATGTTTCTCTGCAGGAGCGTATACGGGTTTGTCCCAGAAGGCTTGTGTTTTAGTGCAGACCCTGTGTAGTTTTCCCTCTTAGTTAGTCAAAGTTACTCAGCGAAGCACTCAACAACTGTTTAATACCGTTTGGCACACGACCTCTCCTACGGATTCTGGGAGTTCTCTCAGGGAAATCTGGATAACGTGCGCTGAATTGCTACCAGTTGGAACAGCATAATGTGGGCCTCAGATTCGGAGTGTGTTATTTGTACGGGCGTTCATGCTTACTATGTTTATAACTCAGGCATCAAGTTTTGTTTTGGCACGTACCACTCAAATTTCTTTCAGAAACAGTATCTAGTTATTTAGCAATTTCGTTTGCTTCTGTTAGTGTCACTAAAATTACATTCTTCTCTATATCAGTGTCAGTGTTTCTGAACTCCCTGAAACGCCTCCATTGTAGTCTTGAGTTTCTTCCGGGAACGAACACGTCACAATATTCCTCATTTAAATAATTCATACGCATAATAAAGGGGCGGGGCCTGGTTGAGTTAGTTAGTAGTGTGCTAAACTGGTGGTTATGGTAAGGGGCGGGACATTTCCCAAACACACTCAAAGCGCTCGACCAATCACAACACACTGATCCAGCCGACCAATCAGAGCACAGTGTGCTTTCAGAAGGCGGGGCTTCATAGAGACAGGAACTAAACAGAGCGTTACTGACAGACTGGGAAGAGAGGAGCCGCAACAATGGAGAATATGGGTAAAATAAATGTTTTTGACCCCAAAAACAAATTTAAGACTATGAAACAGGGCATAACAGATCGCCTTTAAAGTAACACTATGTAGTTAATCAACCTTCATAATATTTCCAAGACCCTTGTGATGGTACATCGATTTGCAATAGGTTAAATGACATTGCCTGATGTGGTCTGTATCGCTTTTACTTGCACTGTAACTTCGGGTTTCGGGTAGTAACCGGAGCACAAAAATAACTAAAAAATTTGACTGCTTTATGGCATACGACACTCCCCTACACTTCCTCAAATTGTCTGTGGCCATTGTTGATTCCAAAGCCGGTGCTGGATAAACAGCGAGCGTGTGCGTGCGACAGACGGCTGCGCTAGGCTAAATTATTTACCACAGCGGTAATGGACAATTCCACTTCCAACCTGTAGGGTGACCGCAGAGGAAAAGTTACTTGGTGTTGCTATAAGGAAAGACTGTATTTGACATGCATGTCCAGCTGTCTGCTGAAGATCATCTGGTTTGGAGATGAATGGTGGTCTTCGCCTCTGGGGAAGTATGTGTGAAAAACAACACCTATGTCACATAATGTGCTAAAGACCTCCAGTCTGCCGCCCACATGGCTAACAAACCGTATCACGTTACCTTGGGCTGCTGCGGGAAAGGTTCACTGCTCACTTGATGCTGACAGATATTGAGAAGTGAACTCTTTCATTCCATGTCCTGCCCTTTTCTTCTCTTACGCTTGTGTGTATGTCTTCTCACAGGAGGACAGAATTAGTGGCGGCTTAGCAGAAACACAACTTTGCTGTAGAGCACAACAGTAGGGATCTGCACGTGAAGATCTCATGTTTCCCGTTGATCTTTAGAAACATTTTAAGACGAGACCTACCATGACTTCTGAAGTTAAAGGGTTAGTTCACCCAAAAATGAAAATTAAGTCATTAATTACTCAATAAGACCTTCGTTCGTCTTCGGAACACAAATGAAGATATTTTTGATTAAATGTGACAGCTGGATCACTCCTCCATAGGCTCCCTAAGGGAATGAATCCGGACGGCCCAGAAAGTCAATGAAGAAAATGTTTAAATATTCCATGTCACAACAGTGGCTCAACTATAAGTTTATCAAGCGACGAGAATACTTTTTGTGCGAAAAAACAAACAAAAATAACGACTTTATTCGACTATTCCTTTTCTTCCTTGTAGGCCTGAAACGAGACTTCAAGAGATTTCCACGACGCACGCGCGAGAACTGAACTGAAGTAGTTGAAGGAGATCGCAGTTCTCGCGCATGCGTCGTGGAAATCTCTTGAAGTCTCGTTTCAGGCCTACAAGGAAGAAAAGGAATAGTCGAATAAAGTCGTCTGTCCCTCCATTGTAAATGTGTGTACGGTATACTGTCCTTATCCAGAAAGGAAATAAAGACATCATCAAAGTAGTCCATGTGACATCAGTGGGTTAGTTAGAATGTTTTGAAGCATCGAAAATACATTTTGGTCCAAAAATAACAAAAACTACGACTTTATTCAGCATTGTATTGTGTTCCGGTTCTGTTGTGGATCCGCGTTCAGTGACGCCGCTGACGTAAGACGCTGCTGACGTGTGTGTGGTGCGCCCGAGCTTCGGTTACAGTCTGAGGGAGACGCACGCTGGAAACAAAACAATCTTCACAAACATGTCTAAGGATTTCCACACAGAGGAAGACTTCGGCGTCACTGCGGACTCGTGAACGCGGATCCACAACAGAAGAGCTCAGTCATCAGTTCAAAAAGTTTTTATTTTAATAAAATATTTTTATAACTCAAAAAAGTTACGGACTGCAGCTTTAAGAAACAGTAATATTCTTCAAGGGATAGTTTATGAGAAGTGTTCGTCAGGTACGCATCAGTGCATGTCATTAATGAAATCATCAGGCAGCTGCACATTTAATTCTGTGAGTGGAGAAAGCGAAGTCTGATGGGTACATGACACTCCAGTCCCTTCAGAAGAGCTCAGTCATCAGTTCAAACAGACTCAACGTTCACTACAGGAGATGCGCTATTCATGAGGATTTACTAATCATTATGGAAATTGAGGGATTGGATGGGATGACGGTAAACTCAACAGAAGTCTGTGGGATCACATCAAGTTCTGACTGTGAAATTACAAGTGAAATGTGTCATTTACGTACAAAAACAACCACACAATAATGATCACTTACAAACGAGTTTCTCAAACAACATCAGCCGCGTTTGTGCCCGCAAATAATTAGTTTGAGTCTATTTTTACTACTATTTTGAATTAGCTTTTATTTTAATATTTTCCGGTGTCATTTTTAAATTTAGTTTGATTTTAAGCTCTTTTTTTGTTTATTTTATTTCCAAAATATTTTAAATTTTACTTTTAGCAGTTTTAGTATTTCAACAGTTTTATTTGAAGTATTAAGTATTATTATTACACAACTTATTTCAGTTAGTTGCCAATGCAACATTTTAATGTTTTTCATATAATATTTTTTTTCCACTTTATTTCAATTGACAAAAAAGTCTTTGTTTTAGCTCATGACAACAAGATTGGTTTGATGCATTTAAAAACAAGTAAAAAGATATACAGTATCATGGATAAACTGTATTCTGCTTATAGTTTTAATACTTTCTGTACTTTTATACTGTATTTTATACTTTTATTCTACAGCATAAGCAGAATATAAGTAGATAAGCAGATCCCAATAGCCAAAAGTCTGACCATTAGCTGACAAGTGACCTAGCTATTACTGAATCCAGTCTGAATCTGGATTCAAACACTAAATCTCTAGCATTTCCCTCATTTCATTTGATGGGAAGTGAGTTGCGACAGAAGTCTCTTCAGGAACAATCAGTCCCAATCCCACAGTAAGACGTGGTGAAATGCCAACAGAAACCCTGCGAAGCGTTCCTTACGCAGCCGTAACCCAGTTCAGATGTGCTGAACGGGTCTGATGAGGTGCAGGGAAACGGCTGATATTTCAGCGCTCGGGAATCAGACTCGACTCGCTTACGCGGGTCAAGTATTCCCAGCTTGGAAACCATGCTGTTGTCATGGCGACCTTGTTCTCTGAAACCTTCATCCGACTGTTTTGGATTAGGAACAGCCAGTGACTTCTACGGCATCTACTCGAGCAGCGCTAATGCAGTTCAGAGGAGATGCCCTACTTGGCTTTAGAAGGGACACACACACACACACACATACACTGGGATAAGTGCAGTAAACTTGAGTTATAAAAGAGGTAAATGACGACATACAAACCGCTGACACATTCTGAATGGGTTGGTATGCGGCCAACAGGCAGTTTTTAGACAAAGCAAATGGTGAGAAACATAAAATGCTTGCAGGAGTCAAACACACACACAGGGGCAAATTTACCACGAGAAGTCATGTGAGCCAACAGTGATGTCACGCGCGTGCTTCCTCACCTCAGTTTCCATTCCAACAGCATCAACGAGTCCAAAGTTCTGTTACAAACCCGAGTAAGACGCCCACTTAATAATAAAACAGTAAACCCTTCATATATATAATGCACTATAAAATGATTTATCAGGCATAATTAATGCATGATAAATCATTTTATAGTGCATTATATATATGAAGGGTTTACTGTTTTATTATTAAGTGGGCGAAATTGTCATGTATTATAATACTTATCTATTCATTCATTCATTACAAAAAGTATAATGCATTAAAATACATGACAAATTTCAGATGTAGCAGAATCTGCAAATATTATAATGCATTTTAACTTGGGTTACAATTATTTATGAAAATATATAATGCATTATAATAAACATTATGAATACCTTTAAAATGCATTATACATAAGGGCTTTTTACCAATAATAAAGTATTTTAATAAAATAATTTTTTTAATTAAAACATAATATAAAAATATTTAAAAATAAAAGTATACACTGCATATGTAATATATTTACATATATGCATACGTTTAATTTCCTACACACACACACACACACACACACACACACAAAAAAAAAAAATTAAATATATTATAAATATTAAGAATATAAATATTTTAAAACAATAATTAAGTAGAAAATTATTCAAAATATACAGATGAAATATATACTAAATATAATATATTATATTATGTTAATATGAAATAAAATTATATGTAATGTATTTTTTTCCAATTTAAAACATTTAATACCGATATATAATATAGTATATTGAGCTTAAGCTTAACTTTTATATGTACACAATTTTAAATAATTGTTTACAATATAACCATTTTAATTATTAATTCAAATAATTATTAATAGTAATTAATTTAATAGTTTAAACATTAAATATGACATTTTTTAATGTTAAACTTACATTTTTTTTATAAAAATACAATTATTTAATATTTAAAACATTTAATGGGAAAACGAATAGGATTGGAAGCATAAGTTCACTTCCTTCTGCCTTATTTTGAGCACATTCTGAGGCCTTTATCCTTCACAGAAAGGCAATCCCAGAATGCATTGTGACGGGCTCCGGGAAAAGTTTCATGCATGATGACGGGAATCAAGGGAAGCGTGGAACAAATCTGAAAAAGTTGCTCTTTTCTGAAAACCATTGATTCAGTTTAAGATATCTTTAAGATATACTATTTAAAGATTTTACTGGTTTTGTTTTTGTATATTTCTACTTGTTAGCTCACCAGTTTCTGCTGAAATCAATACATTTTTATGAACTGGACTGGACTTGATATATTGTTACACTTAGATAAATAATTCACCAGCCATGATAATGCAATTATTATTCATGTCTGGTCATTTTTCTCCGTTCACCTTCCATGGCGGAGTAAAATAATGGACGCGTGTTTAGCTTTTCTCGACATGCCATCTTAAACATGCAACACTGATGTAGCAATGGTCAAAGAGATCTGTCTAGTGCATATTGACCCTTTGTACCCTTAAAAGCAAACCAACTAGTCAGACAGTGGACAGCAAGGCAGCGCACTAGGGTTTGAAAGACAGACACTCTCTATATCCAAGTCTGACATCTTTGGCACAGATATTTCCACTCTATCCCGCTATATTAATCAAACTTACAGCAGAGAGGATAGCGGTTCTTCTGGAAGAGGTGGACACGGCTCTCAGACACAGACAAGCCTCTGAATGACATGAAACTCCACAAGAAAGGAGAAAGAAAGTCATTTATCCCCGGTTTCCCTTTGAGCCGAGTGTTTTACACAACGCTGTGACATCACTGCGCCTCTTCTGTACCCGTCTGCCCTCGGGACAGTCCCGACTTCTCACGACTCGAAGACTAAACGCCGGATAGTGTCGTCATCGAGCGCTTTATGATCTGACTGTTAAACTGTGTAAAACACACACACGATGATATGAGCTCAACAGTGCTTCCGGAAGGTTTTCGCATTCATTTCTCCAATGGGATTTTTTTTTTTAAATGCAATTTTCTGATATGATATTAACACTCTTGAGATGAATCAAAGCATTGCAAACTATGATTTTGAAGCAAAAACATTTTTAGAAATTAAAAAGGTAAACAAAATGCAGTATTGCAAATGCCAATCATTACAGAAAAGCTGGTGCAGTATACATTTTTATAAATTGTTAAATATAGAATAAAATTATAATATATATATATATATATATATATATATATATATATATATATATATATATAATTAATTAAAATATTTTCAAATAATTAATAATCTGATATATTTTAATTATGCTAAATATTGTTTATCACAATAGTTTAATGTTGAATAAAAAATACTAAAATTATACACACACACACATATATTCAATATTAAACTATTATTATATACAATATATTGATTATATATATATATATATTAGGGCTGTCAGTTAAACGCGTTATTAACGGCGTTAACGCAAACCCATTTTAACGGCGTTAATTTTTTTATCGCGCGATTAACGGTCTTTTTGGCCTAGCAAACTTTGTATTTTTTTTTCCACATGCTTTTGCAACAGGACGCGGCATGCGCGCGAGGACGTTTTGAAAGCGCAAGCGGATCTAGCTAGACCGGAAACAAAACAACAGGCACGCCGCACACACTTGTTTGGGCTTGCGAGCCGGATGCGCGAGCGCGAATCTCTCTGCTCGCGCGCGGAATATAATGTGCCGAGCACGAATCTCTCTGCTCGAGTCGCGCGCTCTCAGATACACGCTGCTCTTGTAAGAATTTTCTCTGGGCTCGCTCAGAGAATATGTACCTGCACTTAAAACGTGTTCAGTGCAATCGCGAATCTCTCCTCTTCCCCAGCTAACAATTTTAGGTTATAAGAACGTTTTCATAACGTTCCCATTAAGTTATAAAAACGTTATTTCTGAATGTTATAGGAACGTTCAAAACGTCCAGTTTTGAGTGGATGACGAGCGCGAGACGCCGAAATGGATGCCAATAAGATTCTGAATGGAAAGTTTACTTTTAAAAAGTTGCCAAATGGTTCCATTGACAAGACCAAAGTGACCTGTGTGTTTTGTCGTTGTGAACTGATCATCATCGCAGCACCTCCAGTCTGAATACCACTTGATGATGGCCAAGCACACACACACACACACACACACACACACTCACTCACACACAGCTGATGCGAATTCTCCACCCCCTCATCAATATCAGGACCTAGCCAGTATTTCTTTCACCCTTTTATTGATGGACAGTGTTACATTGTGTGAGAGATTATTTGCTCCAAGTGTGAATGTTTTAGTGTGAAATTGTGCAAATGTCTTTTATTGAAAACAATATTGGCATATACTGTTCAAAGCAAGCCGATCCACTTTTCCATGTTGATAAGAGCATTAAAATGAGAAAAAATAATGGGACAAAAAGAAATCAAGAGACATTTAGAATAGATAAAAATGTGCGATTAAATGCGATTAATCGCGAGTTAACTATGACATTAATGCGATTAATCATTAATATATATATATATATATATATATATATATAAAATTGTAAAATATATTTAAAAAAATATATAAAAGTATTCAGATACAGATTGATTATATATATACAATTACAATATGTTCTAATTAAAAATATGAAAAATATAAATGTTTTATATTTTTTATATAAAACATTTAATACAGATATTTTATATAATATAACAGAATATAATACTACATGTACTTTCTACAGTAAAAACATGCATTTTTACAAGTAACTAACCTAAACCTAACCTTATAGTAAGTACATGTAGTTAATTAATATAAATCACCTCAAAATAAAGTCAAACCTAAATGAATAACTGTTGAGTTGATATCCGATCACTGATAAATGTAATGTGTGTGTGTGTTTGTGTTGCAGCTGAGTTTCCAGCACAAAGTGGGCGTCCTGTACTGTAGAGCGGGGCAGAGCACAGAGGAGGAGATGTACAATAACGAGAACGCCGGGCCGGCGCTGGACGAGTTCCTGGATCTGCTCGGTCAGAGAGTCCGACTGAAGGGCTTCAGCAAGTATAGAGCACAGCTGGACAACAAGAGTATGTGTGAACGCTGACACCGTCTACATACAACACAGTGCATTATATATTTATATTTTATATATATATATATATATATATATATATATGTATGTGTGTGTGTGTGTGTGTGTGTGTGTGTGTGTATTAGTGCTGGGCAACAATTAATCGCATCCAAAATAAAAGTTTGTGTTTACATAAAAATATGTGTGTGTGTAATTATTTTGTATATATAAATACACACACATGCATTTATATATTTAAGAATATTTTTATTTATACATAAAATATTTATATGTAATATTAATTATATATAATATATATACAGTATATACAGTATATACAGTACATGTAAATATTTCTTAAATATATGCATGCATGTGTGTGTATTTATATATACAAAATAATTATACACAGTACACACACATATATTATGTAAACACAAACTTTTATTTTGGAATGGATGCGATTAATCGCGATTAATTGTTGCCCGGCACTAATATATATATTGTGCTGAATGGTTACCATATTTGCATACTGTTATCATGACTGCTATCATTTGTAACTCCCATTATAGCAAACAGTGTGTAATGAACGCATCTGAAATTTTTTAAATACCCCCTCATGCACACATGAGAGCGTCTGAAAGCGTGTGTGTGTGTGTGTCTGATGGTGCATGAGCTGCAGCTGTGCTGACGTCCCTCTTCAGATCATCAGTGTCTCACGCTGAGACGTTAAACCAACCTTCACTCTTTAACCCAGAGATGCACATATGCCCGTGTGTGTTTCCTTACTGAGAGAAACTCACAGCTTAAGCCAGCCTGAGGTGGTTTGCTGGTCTGGTCATTCTGTCAGGCCACGTTGTAAGACAAACTTTAAACTAGTCTTCAATTAAAATCTATGAACATTGTTGTTTTGTTTTGTAAACTTGTCACCAACTTTAACATAGATTATTTTGTTGAAATTAAAAGAGCGACTTTTGATGCAGAAGTTACAATGAGTTGAAAATTACAAACCAATCATTAATGTTTAGCATTACATGTCATCGGTTTCCAGAAAAGGTGTATTTGGATGTGGCTGGGGAGTGTATGTGTGTGTAAATACTGTTGTCAGGGCAAGTAAAAACCAATTAAGTCAGCAGAGAAAAATGTGGAGTCCTGTTTCTGATCTCTTTGTTCCCTTGTGTCTCAAACACAAAAAGTGTTGTTCGTCCTGTTGTTGACAACTGTCCTCCATTACAGCGGACTCGACCGGCACTCACTCGCTCTACACGACCTACAAGGACTATGAGCTGATGTTCCACGTGTCCACGCTTCTGCCCTACACACCCAACAACAGGCAGCAGGTGTGTGTGTGTCCTCCTCTTTATGCTAATGAGCTCTCTTGTGATTGGCTAATGTCTTCACATAGGGGTTCTGATTACCCTGATTTCTTTTATTGTGTTAAAATGACACAATGGTACATTCCAAGATATGTTCTCTTTAACGACTAGTTAAATAATATCCATCCACCCAAGTCAAGTCATCTTCATTTATATAGCGCTTTTAACAATGGATTGTTTCAAAGCAGCTTTACAGAGATAAACATATAATTTAAGGTAACAGATTGTTTTGGCATTATAGCGGTTCTTGAATAATGTTACTTCCAGCTAAAGTTAACTTTGATTGATTCACCTCCGTCGAAATGATCAGACTTTAAACGCGAACCTGTGATTAACGCTGACGGCGTTCACATGCTCATTCAGAATTGATTCTATAGTTATGTGCTTTTTAAAATATGTGCGCAGGTTTATAATTCATACAACCCAGCCTAAACAAACTACTTTTCTTGCCTATAAATTTTGATACAGAATTTTGTTTTATTTTATCACTTCGAGGTACGCGAGCCGGAATTGCATCTCGGGGAACCCACCCATCCATCCACCCACCCACCCATCCATCCATCCATCCATCCATCCATCCATCCATCCATCCACCCACCCATCCACCCATCCATCCACCCATCCATCCATCCATCCACCCATCCATCCATCCATCCATCCATCCACCCATCCACCCATCCATCCATCCACCCATCCATCCATCCATCCATCCATCCATCCATCCATCCATCCATCCACCCACCCATCCACCCAGCCACCCATCCACCCATCCATCCATCCATCCACCCATCCACCCATCCATCCATCCATCCATCCATCCATCCATCCATCCACCCATCCATCCATCCATCCATCCATCCATCCATCCACCCACCCATCCACCCACCCACCCATCCACCCATCCACCCATCCACCCATCCATCCATCCATCCATCCACCCACCCACCCATTCCCCCATCCACCCACCCATTCCCCCATCCACCCATCCACCCATCCATCCATCCATCCATCCACCCATCCACCCGTCCATCCATCCACCCACCCATTCCCCCACCCACCCACCCATCCATCCATCCATCCACCCATCCATCCACCCATCCATCCATCCATCCATCCATCCATCCACCCACCCATTCCCCCACCCACCCACCCATCCATCCATCCATCCACCCATCTGGAATTCAGTGGAATTTTGTCACTTTTGTTAAAAGTCTGGATTTGATTTCCAATTACAATTGTCAAATTTGGTAAATGCATTTAATGTAATCCCATTAGATATATTTGATATGTTTTTTTTTTTATCATATCATAATAGGTTTATATTCTATCAAATGCATAAACGTAGTAGTAGAGCCACTCCAGCCGCATCACTGTCACTTGTGTCTCTGACAGTCGATTGGCAGGATTAGAAGATGTTCTGTCTTTTTCTTCTCCAACTACAATTCTATTCGATTGTGCAGGATTAGCGAATAAATCCCTGGCCGTAAGCTTCCAGAAGACTCGGGCACAGTTCAGCCTCTCATCTTCTCATCCTCCCGTCTCACACATAATCCTGTTTGTAACCCTTGGCCACTCACAGGAAGGCAGGCACACAGTTAATATGACGTCCCTATAGAGCGGCTCCGGGTTAATAGAAAATATGAAAATATATGAAAATATATAAGTTCCTGACTCTGTCGCCATTGAATGCTCTTATCCGACATCTTTGAGATATCAAGGCCGACTGTTCTAAAAAAAATCCAGAATCAGATACTTATGCATGAGCTTAAGAGATTTGAAATAGAAGACGCTGCAGATGCTGGGAAGACTGTGTCATTTATGGCACCAGAATTACACCAGATGGCACATTGCTGGTGATTATTTGCATTTTTAACAAATATTTATATTTTTAATCTGTTTCTTTTCAGTAATTCTAAGTCTTTAAACCTCTTCAGACTGGAATCCTGAAATCCTTCCAGCAAAACTTGTATTACACACAGGGTCCAATATGAACTTTTTGCCACACCTGCTAATTTTACATGAAAATACACTTTATATATATATATATATATATATATATATATATATATATATATATATATATATATATATATATACACTCACCTAAAGGATTATTAGGAACACCTGTTCAATTTCTCATTAATGCAATTATCTAATCAACCAATCACATGGCAGTAGCTTCAATGCGTTTAGCGGTGTGGTCCTGGTCAAGACAGTCTCCTGAACTCCAAACTGAATGTCAGAATGGGAAAGAAAGGTGATTTAAGCAATTTTGAGCGTGGCATGGTTGTTGGTACCAGACGGGCCGGTCTGAGTATTTCACAATCTGCTCAGTTACTGGGATTTTCACGCACAACCATTTCTAGGGTTTACAAAGAATGGTGTGAAAAGGGAAAAACATCCAGTATGCGGCAGTCCTGTGGCCGAAAATGCCTTGTTGATGCTAGAGGTCAGAGGAGAATGAGCCGACTGATTCAAGCTGATAGAAGAGCAACTTTGACTGAAATAACCACTCGTTACAACCGAGGTATGCAGCAAAGCATTTGTGAAGCCACAACACGCACAACCTTGAGGCGGATGGGCTACAACAGCAGAAGACCCCACCGGGTACCACTCATCTCCACTACAAATAGGAAAAAGAGGCTACAATTTGCAAGAGCTCACCAAAATTGGACAGTTGAAGACTGGAAAAATGTTGCCTGGTCTGATGAGTCTCGATTTCTGTTGAGACATTCAGATGGTAGAGTCAGAATTTGGCGTAAACAGAATGAGAACATGGATCCATCATGCCTTGTTACCACTGTGCAGGCTGGTGGTGGTGGTGTAATGGTGTGGGGGAGGTTTTCTTGGCACACTTTAGGCCCCTTAGTGCCAATTGGGCATCGTTTAAATGCCACGGCCTACCTGAGCATTGTTTCTGACCATGTCCATCCCTTTATGGCCACCATGTACCCATCCTCTGATGGCTACTTCCAGCAGGATAATGCACCATGTCACAAAGCTCCAATCATTTCAAATTGGTTTCTTGAACATGACAATGAGTTCACTGTACTAAAATGGCCCCCACAGTCACCAGATCTCAACCCAATAGAGCATCTTTGGGATGTGGTGGAACGGGAGCTTCGTGCCCTGGATGTGCATCCCACAAATCTCCATCAACTGCAAGATGCTATCCTATCAATATGGGCCAATATTTCTAAAGAATGCTTTCAGCACCTTGTTGAATCAATGCCACGTAGAATTAAGGCAGTTCTGAAGGCGAAAGGGGGTCAAACACAGTATTAGTATGGTGTTCCTAATAATCCTTTAGGTGAGTGTATATATATATATATATATATATATATATATATATATATATATATACATACATATACATTTACAGGCTGTGAAATGGTATTATGCAATATTTTTAACAACATAAAATTATTATTATTGTTTATTTTGTTTATTTAACTCTTATTTGGCAATTGGCAAGTGGTAATTATGAACCCTGATTACAAAAAAGGATTAAAAATGTGTTTGTGTTGTATTAATTCATCTGAGTTTCTTTTAGTACATATTGTTCTATGAACTGGATTGATATGTCATCTTTTTTTAGGGCTGATGTTTCACATTTCCTAAACCCTCATGACCTGTTCATGATGGTGTTTGAACTGTTCTTTGAACATGGACACTGTAGAGTCCATTCACCTTTGTTTGTTCTCTTCTCTCACCAGTTGCTCAGAAAGAGGCACATAGGAAATGACATCGTCACCATCGTGTTTCAGGAGCCCGGTGCATTGCCCTTCACACCCAAAAACATCCGGTCGCATTTCCAGCATGTGTTCGTCATCGTTAAAGTTCACAATCCGTGCACTGAGAATGTCTGCTACAGGCAAGTGAAGCGCACACATCTGTCTGAGAACCATGCCTTTGTGAATTATGATAGCTGTTAAGAGAAATGAAGTGATTTCTATTTACAATTGATGTCTGTTACTTTGAAGAGAAAAGTATTGAGAATTACAGTTTTAACATGAAATGCTGGAATCAATAATGTGTCTAAATGCTTGGCTCGCCTGTAATTTTGAATCATCTTTTTTTTAAAAGCAGTGTCAAAGGCTGTTTGAGTCATTTAATTATTGCAATTAAAGGATAAATTCTCTCACTCGTCCACATGCCGTTCCAAACAGCTTTCTCTCATCCATGGCACACAAACAGAAATTATAAAGAAGGTTTGAGTTCTTTCCCATGTAATGAACCTGCAGTAACCAGTATCTAAAGCCCAAAAAGGGGTAAAAACATGTAAAAGTAATATAAAAACAATATGAAAATATTGTTAATATAATAAAATAATATATGATAATATAATAAAAAGTCAATATGACTCCTATTATAAGTCTTCTGAAGTCATAGGCTACTGTAGCTTTAGTTAAAGTTAAAGTTGATTTTAAGTTGTTATTCACTGATAGTCTTCCCTCCCGTCCTGTCTTTTTATTGTTAACTAGAGCTAAAACTAAAACTATTAAAAGTAATAAAATTTTATCTAAAATAAAATATAGATATTAGATGAAAAACTTTAAAAACCTAGAAATGTTGAAATGTCGTGAACTTTTTGCCACACCTTCTAACGTTAGATGAAAATAAAATTATAATAAATATTTTTTACAGGCTGTGAAAATGTATTTAGCAGTATTTTTTGTAACATAAGATGTATTATTATTATTATTTAAAAATATATTTATTTATTTTACTCTTATTTGGCACTTGGCAAGGATTAAAAATATCATTTGTTCTATTTGTTTTATTCATTGGAGTTTCTTTCAGTACATATTAGCTGTATTGAACTGGATTGATGTCATCTTTTTGGGGGGGCAAAATCCTTATTTAAAGCAATTTGTTACATGAAACTAATAAAAATGACAAAAGCACAACATAATTTCTGAAGCTGAAATTGATTTAAATATAAATATTAGATGAAAAATGTTAACTTCATGTTTAGAAATGTTGTAAAACATTTTTAGAAATGTTTCCTTGGCAACTATCTGAAATAAGTTAAGGTTGAAGCACTAAAATCACTAAAACTACAACTGAAATATATATAAATATATACATTTAAAATATATATAAATACAGACATGTTTAAATATAATAATGCAAATGACAAAAGCACATAACAAAATTACCAAAACTTAACCTTAAATTAAAATGAAAACAGAATCTAATATAACTGAATATAAAAATAAATGCTTTCAGCATAAAAAAAAACGTGCAGCATAAAAGTCTGACACACAAACAAACACACACACAGAGTCAAACACACACACACTCACTCACACTTACACACTCACAAATGTGAATATGTCCTTGCGTTTTCAGTAATTGACCATATATATTTCAATCGGTTAATCAGAAAAATCTGTTGTATGACTTCAGAAAATGAAATTTAGCCCACAAGTCAGATGGACTACTTTAATGTTGTGTTCACTGAAAGATCTGCATGAACTTTCTTCAAAATGTCTTCTTTGTGTTCCACGGAAGATAGAAATGATGAGTATTGCTATCTCTGTTGTTTTTGAATGTCTAAATGTTTTTGTATCCGTGAAGTGCATCTTGGGTCATGTTGAATTGCATTAGCTACACCACACACTCCAATCTCTCTTTGCAGTGTTGCAGTTTCCAGATCGAAAGACGTGCCTCCGTTCGGCCCTCCCATTCCCAAAGCCGTGACCTTTCCCAAGTCCGCCGTCTTCAGGGACTTCCTGCTGGCTAAGGTGATCAACGGGGAGAACGCGGCGCACAAATCCGAGAAGTTTCGTGCCATGGCGACCCGCACGCGACAGGAGTATCTCAAGGACCTCGCGGAGAACTTCGTGAGCACGACGACGGTGGACTCTGCGGTGAAGTTCAGCTTCATCACGCTGGGGGCCAAGAAGAAGGAGCGCGTGAAGCCGCGGAAGGACGCGCATCTGCACAGCGTGGGGGCCGTCACCTGGAGCGTCGTGGCACGGGACTTCGGACAGTCTGCGGATGTGGAGTGCCTGCTGGGGATCTCCAACGAGTTCATCGTGCTGATCGAGGAGGAGTCCAAGAATGTGATTTTTAACTGCTCCTGTCGGGATGTCATTGGGTGGTCTTCCGGCGTCATGAGCATCAAGATCTTCTATGAGCGCGGAGAGTGCGTGATGTTTTCCGCGCACGACAACTGTGGAGAGGACATTAGAGAGATCGTACAAAGACTTGAGGTAAGAGCATTCTTCTTCTTTAACTACCCGCTTTTACGGTAAATGCATATTGCCCTCTAGGTTTCCCTAGGTATTAGGGGTGTAACGGTACACAAAAATCACGGTTCGGTACGTACCTCGGTTTTAAAGTCACGGTTCGGTACGTTTTCGATACAGCAAAAAGAAAGAAATGCCAGAGAAATGTCCTATTTGTTAAAAGAATTTTTTTTTTTAAATAACTGAGTTTTCCTACATCTTGAAACTTTCAGGTTTATAAATGGGGGTTGTCTTTGAAGGATGAACAAATAATGTTTTGGTCATCACATTAAAAATAGCATTTAAATATATATTTATTTATTATTTGAGTTTTGAAGTGCTGGAAAAAGATGTGTGAAGTACTTGAAAGCATTTCACCATTCCAGCCAAACTGGTTACAGTGAGTGTTACTATATTAAATCCATGGTGAATGTTGCTGGTCTGTGGACGTAAAGTATTACTAGTTCATTCACGGCACAATGTTTCTCCTGGTTTCCACGTCAGCGCTGTTTGATCTAGTAATAGAGATCTACGGTTAATAACGGAGAAATGTGAATGCTTCTCACTAGATCTCGAAGCGATGTCATTACTTCAGTGGCGAATTCAAATGTTTTCTTCACTGGATCTCTTAGCGCTGTGTTGTAACAGTGTCGCTTGATCGAGATCGGCTCGCGCTGCACAGATGTTGCTGGTCCGAGCTGATAAACGATCCGTGAAGCACATAATGAGTAGCGCAATTTCGTTCCGCTTTCATTACGCTTGCCATTTGATGTTGCGCAACGTTGTGGTGGTAGCGCCAGCGCGAATTTTTTTCGGCAGGAAAAATGGTCCAAGGAATCGTTCGGTTTGTATGCGTACCGAACCGGAAGCCTCGAACCGAAACGGTTCAATACGAATACATGTACCGTTACACCCCTACTAGGTATAATTACTTCATTTTATTAGGTATTGCATTTGGATATATTTAGACATTATCAAAAACTACTTTCTGTCACAGTTGGGATTTTTTACATTTATTTACCTTTCATGTAGAGTGTTATATAGCTGTTTGTGAATGTAAAAGCTCTGCAAAGTTTCGAAGATCAAAGTGCAGATAAATGAAGTTATCAACTAATTCTGAACTGCCGAAACAAGTCGTCAGTGATGCCAGTCTTACTTCCAGCACAAACCTACAGTGGGGAGAACAAGTATTTAATGCACTGCCGATTTTGCAGGTTTTCCCACTTACAAAGCATGTAGAAGTCTGTAATTTTTATCATAGGTACTCTTCAACTGACAAAAATCCAGAAAATGACATTGTATGATTTTTAAGTAATTCATTTGCATTTTATTGCATGACGTAAGTATTTGATACATCAGAAAAGCAGACCTTTATTTGGTACATAAACCTTTGTTTGCAATTACAGAGATCATACGTGTCCTGTAGTTCTTGACCCGGTTTGCACACACTGAGGCAGGGATTGTGGCCCAGTCCTCCATACACACCTTCTTCAGATCCTTCAGGTTTCGGGGCTGTCGCTGGGCAATACGGACTTTCAGCTCCCTCCAAAGATCTTCTATTGGGTTCAGGTCTGGAGACTGGCTAGGCCACTCCAGGACCTTGAGATGCTTCTTACGGAGCCACTCCTTAGTTGCCCTGGCTGTGTGTTTCGGGTCGTTGTCGTGCTGGAAGACCCAGCCAGCCTATGGTTTTCATTTGCTGTCCGCGAACAACATCTGCTTTGCCGCTCTCTTAAAGGGGCACTTGGCAACTCTAGTCATTTCTTCGCTGATTTTCACTTTTGTTGTCGCATGTTTTCTCATCAGCTCCGCCTACAGCTGTGCGGCGTATATTTTCACAACACTGTCATTATAAAAACTCACTTGCGCCACCTTCCTCCCGCTTTCCACCGCCACTCATGTGCATTTGTTATTATCGGAGCCGGCCAACTTTATCGTGTGGAGTTATGTCTACCGAGTGGGTAATACATCATACACCGCATCATAGAATTATGTTCCATAAAGCAGTTTGTGTTTCTCACTCGTTCTCGCTTCTCACGAGACTTCCTATTTCCAACTTACCGGGACGTTAGTCCCCATGTTGCAAGGTTGGTTTTCCGCCTGGGGACGCTGGGAAAGCCACCATTCTCTCCAGAACAGGTTATTAAACCATTCAAATGATTTCTAAACGGTTTTATTAAGTTGAAATAGTTGCCAAGTGCCCCTTTAAACACTGTTGTTCTTTGTATGTGGATTACTCGGTTATCTGGATTTTACTGTTGACGATTTGACGTAATCCAGATTTGTTAGGTTCTTCGAAGCTAGTAGAAAAAAGTCTAAGTTCAAACCTGCTCATTTCATGTAAACAAGATTTGACTGCATCTTTTTAAAGGTGAAAGTCTGTCCCAACCATTGCTACTTTGAATTACATTACATAGTTAATATGAACTGTGGATTCATTTGAACGGTGACGGCTATTATACGGGAGGCTTGATGCAGTGCAGGAGATAATAAAAAATAATAATAATAATCCAACGTAAAAAAAAAAGTCTGCTGTGCTAATTCGAAAAATTTTATTGACCGTTAAAGGGATAGTTCATCCAAAAATGAAAATTGTCATAATTTACTCACCCTCAAGTTGTTCCAAACCTGTATGAGTTTCTTTCTTCTGCTGAACACAAAAGAAGATATTTTGAAGAATGTCGGTAACCAAACAGTTGCTGGTCCGCATTGACGTCCATATATTTTTTTTTTCTACCGATAGTATATATTTTGGTTACCGACATTCTTCAAAATATCTTCTTTTGTGTTCAGCAGAAGAAAGAAACTCATACAGGTTTGGAACAACTTGAGGGTGAGTAAAATATCACAATTTTATTACCTCAATAATATTATGAATTTTGATAAACCTGCTTAGAAACGGTGTAATATGACAAATAAAATCTTACAGACTTCAAACATTTGAACAGTAGTGCATGTTTCATTGAAGAATTTAAACTAGCAACCAAAAATCCCATGATGGTCTGTTCCTGTTCATCTTTTTAATGTGTCTTCAGGATACTTTCATTCAGATGTCTATCTTCTCATCTCGGTCCTTTCCCTTTTACCAAAACCCGATCGGGTTGAATGAAAACATGCTAATTCTTCTCCTCTCTCGTCTGGAGAAGTGAGTGCTTCCAGTTGTGGTGTTTTATCTTGGGTAATGGTCTAATTATTCCTTAAATGACTATTCTTTGGGGAAATTCAGGCTTAGTGTTTTATCAGAAAGTATCTGTAATTAATCTTTTCCGTCTTCTTCCTGTACATATGTTCACGACTACCTGTGAAGAACCGGGCCTGATGAAATCTGTGGCTTCTGAAGCATCATAATCTTCTTACTAGGTTTCTCTGGAGTAATATCGATGGCCAGCGTGTTTGACCGGTGCGGGTCTAGTGTTACTCTTGGCGGTGGTCCTGATCTATGTTCTTGGCTCTTGTCGATGGCCAGGCCAGTTAAACTCACTCGGGTCTGGTAGTATTTGGCTTTCAGATGCCGTCTAGGCTGTCGTAGCTTCTTGGATCCCATTTCCCATAAATAACGTGACTCAAAGGCGCCTCAGTCCCTGTAGACCTTTTCTAATCCACATTTTAGTGACATAATACTGCAAGAAGAGTGAGACGCGGCGCAGTGGTCAAAGACCTCAGTACAGCACATTTACGGTATTTTAAAAACATTTCATTATATTTTAATAATTTTGTAATATTATACAATAATGATGTTTTATTTTTCAAATAATTCATTAAAAACAAATATTATTATATGAATTACTATTAGTATTTATAATATGATATATTATGTTTAGCTAATATATTATATTAAATAATAATATATTTACATTATTTCACTTGTATTTGGTAAATAATTTATTAAAAACAAATTTATATTTATTGCCATATTTTTTTAAATATAAATATTTATGTATTATATATATAATATTATATAGTGTGTGTGTGTATATGTATATATATATATATATATATATATATATATAATTTTTTTTTTTTTTTTTTTTTTTTATGCATTCCTAATATTATTAATAAATATTAAATATATTACATTTTAATATATTAAAAATACAAAAAATAATCTAATATAGTAATATATATATATATTTTTTAAATATATATATTAGAAACATAAATATTTATTTATTTATATATTACAAAAATCTATTATGATTGGTACCATCTAATTCTCTAGAAAAAATCTCACTGAATTTATACAGTATGAATCTCTGTGAAATGTATACAGGATGGACAGTTTAGTAGGCTATACCATTTGACGCAGTTTTTGTCCCAGGAGTGCGCTTATGATGCCTTTAAAACCCTGTATAGCTCTAGACTGCACACTATGTTTTGGATCAGCGCTATTGATTTACCATGAGGTTTCCTTGTTTATCAGCAGCGAGGACATAGATAGGCTGTGACGGATGAGCTCATCTGGGTTACCTGGATGGTTTGGGGACAGGGAGATCTCCAGGGATTAAGCACATGTGGGATTAGCATCACTCCTAGTTTTGGCCTCATTTCCTGAAGGCACTTTGTGTGCTCGGGACTGCCGTCAGACACGACGCTCCCAGAACAGATGTTTCTCATTCGGGCGCCGCTCGGAGTCGTAATGAGACGAGCCCGGGTCACCTGTCTGAGCAGTTAGTTGATTTGATGGAGATTAGATATTCCCCAGTTAGTGACACAATGGGATTGCCTTCATATTAGGAACCAGCGTCTTTATTTTGAAGCTGTGTGGGAATGTCTATTGTCTGAATTTTTCATATTTAGTTTTTAATAAATGTTTATTAAGGATAAATATAAAAATAAAATCTAGAATTCTTTTATGGTAATATTATTTATTAGTATTTAATATAATGAAGTATTGGAGACATTACTTTTGACATTTAATTTAAGATAGCAGAACTTCATTCATATAACTGATGTACATTTTTATTATTTTTTTGGGACTATATTATGCTAATAAGGACTTACATTTTATTTGTATGTATGTTGTGTGTGATAGATAGATAGATAGATAGATAGATAGATAGATAGATAGATAGATAGATAGAGTGTGTGTATGTGAGAGAGTAGTTATTATTTATTTAATGCATTTCAATTCTATGTTTTTATTTGTGTATATTAAATTTTAGATGTATAGATTTATAATTTTTGATACCCTAAATTATTCAAATATCTTACATTTTCTTTTCAAAAAGTATTAAATATTGTACATGCATTTTTACATATATTTTACTGAAGTGTTGAGCTATTTTTCACGGTGAAATTTAATTAATTTAATTTGATACATGGCATTTCATATAGGTTAATATTTTAGTTTATTAATGAGAATTGAGTTCAGTAATAATATAAATGTAAATAATATGAATGTTATCACGTCAGTACATAAATAGACGTAATCAGTCAAAATTAATAAATAATTATTTATGTAAATCATCTGTTGTGAGAATATCTGAGTTACAATTCATTGTAGTTCAAAGTTCAGTTCCGCCTCCTGTGGGCGTGGCCGGTTTAATTCAAACGTGTGAGATTATGTTAATTTCCCATTTCCATCCTCAGGGCCAAGCTGTGTGGATTTGGTGGGTGTTAAAATAGAGGTTGCACTGCTTTGTAAACATCATTGTCAGCCTTATTAAACGAAGGATCTCTCTCTTCCTCCCCTTTATCTGTGTGTCTTCAAAGTCATCGTGCCGCGGGTCGGCACACAAGCTGAGGGTGTCCTTGCCCCCCCCCCCCCCCAATACATCACACACTGCGACAGACAAGCCAAACGCTCTCACCTCAGGGGCTCGCTCTGTGTGTGTGTGTGAGGTCTGAGCGTAAGGAGGAAAATGACATCCTGTACCTGTAGAGCATCCAGCTCTGCCCCTGGAGGACGAGACACATTTGCATACGGAATGAGCCAATGAATATCAAGGACAGGATAGGTCTGCTCACTGCTTATGCTAATCATGCCCTCCTATTTGACTTCCTGTGTCTGCTTTACTACAATAAAAACTGCCAGTTAGCAGTTCAAGATTCTGGAAGCTATTTGAACATTTTGCTTAATTTTTATAGATATACAGACAGACAGATATGATGGATGGATGGACAGATAGACAGATAGATTTCCTTGCAGATATCCTATTTTGACTTTATTCTGTGGAACTCAAAAAAAGTATATAGATAGATACATAGACAGATAAACAGATAGATAGATAGATAGATAGATAGATAGATAGATAGATAGATAGATAGATAGATAGACAGACAGACAGACAGACAGACAGACAGACAGACAGACAGACAGACAGACAGATAGATAGATAGATAGATAGATAGATAGATAGATAGATAGATAGATAGATAGATAGATAGATAGATAGATAGATGGATAGATAGATGGATAGACAGATGGATAGACAGACAGATAGACAGACAGACAGATAGATAGAGAGATAGATAGATAGATGACTTTCTTCTGTGGAATTCAAAATAAAAAGTATTTAGAATAACAATTCCTGTCTAAACAACATTGGACCCCATTGACTTTTTCATGGTACAGCCAAAAATCAGTAAAACACTTTGAGAAACAGAATATGTTGCTCCAGGTGTGTGTGTGTGTGTGTGTGTGTGTTCTCGGGCCAGAAGCTGTCAGAAGACACGGGTCTGCTCTCGACTGTCCCGCTTCCCCATCTGTGGTCTCTGGTCCTCCAGTCCTGCAGATCCGCTGGAGGAGTCTGCCGTCTCTTCTGTCTGCACGTGCATTTGGCAGATTCACAGCAGTCCTCGTCCTCTCTCTCTCTCTCTCTCTCTCTCTCTCTCTCTCTCTCTCTCTCTCTCTATATATATATATATATAAATATAACTGTTTTTACATATTATTCTGGGATCATTGGATAATGTTAATATATAAATACACTATCGTTCATAAGTGTGTTGTCAGTAAAAAGTGTTCTTTTAAAGAAATAAATACTGTTTTTCTACAAGCTTGATACTCATTTGTTAAAATTAGTTACTTCGCTAACATGAACTAATGAGCAATTTATTTTAAAAGCACTTATTTATATTTTGTATTGTTGTGCAGGGCAAGGCATACATACGCTATAACAGAACTGAGCATCTTCAGCTCATTCTACATCCGTCTGTTCACACGATCACGGGCCGGTGTGACAGCTTCAGCGCTGATCTGAGATCAGTTCCGAGTTTCAGAGCCGCTGATGTAGTGTGAAGCGCTCGGACAGACAGATGGCTCTCTTTAGAGGAGTGTAACGGTGTGTGTGGGGGGAAAAACGAGAGCAGAGGATTACACCGCACGCTTTAGTCTCTCACAGCTCACTCGATGGCTTGCTTTGCTTCTCACTGGTGTGTGAGAGTCTGTCTGTGGCTCTCCGTCTAACACACTGATGCTGATCGACCAGCAGTTCCTCGGGGTCTCGGTGATCGTCTAAAGCATGAGGTTGGGCTGTTTTAAAGTCAAATTCAAATCAAAATGTATCTTGATACACATTCCTGGTCATATTGTGAATGATTCACTGGTGCGTGTCAGATTTTATATTTGACGGCTGCTTTTATCCAAAGTGATTTGCAATTGCAGAATACATGTGATGAGTTCATGTGTTCTCAGGCATTGCTAACGCCAGGCTCTACAGTTTCAGCTTTTCCCACATTTTCATATCACCCGTCCATTCATAAAGCATACTTATTCACGCTGTTTGGGTGTATCGTTTTTGTCTGTTGCACTTTTATTCATTATATATTTACATTTGCTTTATTTATTTATCAAAGAATTTTCTGGCCTTTTAATTTCTTATTATAATTTTTTTTTTCTATTATTTATTTATCAGTTTCATTCATTATATATTTACATTACATTTCACCATTAATTTCATAAAATAAATTGTATATACTTTCTGGCCTTCTAATTTGTAATATTATATATATATGTATAATTTTTTTTATCCTATCAGTTTCATTCATTATATATTTCTATTACATTTTACCATTAATTACATCAAAGAAAATTGATATACTTTCTGGCCTTCTAATTTCTTTATATATATATAAAAAAAAAAATTTAAAAAAAAAAAATTATATATATATATATATATATATATATATATATATATATATATTTTATTTTTTATATTATATTATTTCATTTATACTGTCCGTTTTATAAATTATATATTTCCATAACATTTGAGCATTAAAGGGTTAGTTCACCCAAAAATGAAAATTAAGTCATTAATTACTCACCCCATGCTGTACCAACCCCGTAAGACCTTCGTTCATCTTCGGAACACAAATGAAGATATTCACTAAGGGAATGAAACTTGACGGCCCAGAGAGTCAATGAAGAAAATGTTTAAATATTCCATGTCGCAACAGTGGCTCAACTATAAGTTTATCAAGCGACGAGAATACTTTTTGTGCAAAAAAACAAACAAAAATAACGACTTTATTCGACTATTCCTTTTCTTCCTTGTAGGCCTGAAACGAGACTTCAAGAGATTTCCACGACGCATGCGTGAGAACTGCGAACTCCTTCAACTACTTCAGTTCAGTTCTCGCGCGTGCGTCGTGGAAATCTCTTGAAGTCTCGTTTCAGGCCTACAAGGAAGAAAAGGAATAGTCGAATAAAGTCGTTATTTTTGTTTGTTTTTTCGCACAAAAAGTATTCTCGTCGCTTGATAAACTTATAGTTGAGCCACTGTTGTGACATGGAATATTTAAACATTTTCTTCATTGACTTTCTGGTCCGTCAGGATTCATTCCCTTAGGGAGCCTATGGAGGAGTGATCCAGCTGTCACATTTAATCAAAAATATCTTCATTTGTGTTCCGAAGACGAACGAAGGTCTTACGGGGTTGGTACAGCATGGGGGTGAGTAATTAATGACTTAATTTTCATTTTTGGGTGAACTAACCCTTTAATTACATGAAGGAAAATTAATATATTTTCTGGCCTTCTCATTTTTTTATTTTATGCTATACATTGTATTTACATTTAATTTTTACATCATAAATTTATGATGTCTTTTCTGGTCTACTAAATTGAATACTATTTTGTTTGTGACTGTTTATAAATGAAGATTAAGCAATACTAACATTTTGTGGACTTTGATTATTTTGCTATTCTAAAATAACCCATGCAAAGTCATTTTTTACATGAATTGATATCAGTTGAAAGTAAAGTCAGAAGTCAGGCCTCATCCAATCTAACAGGTCAGTCATTGAATCGGGGGCTTTAAAACTGCTAACAAGTGCAAATGAAGTTTACGGTGACTCGCTCTCACTAGCTCGGCTTATTACAGTAAAGCTCTTAAGACGGATCAGCCTCTCCTCAGTTATTGACTGACTCACTCACTCTCCTGTGACCTTTCGCTCTGTCTTCTGAGTAATCAAATGTACATTCACTAATCAATGCACTTTCTTAAATGTCCTCTCAGCCCTTCCCTGTGTCAGACTGTAGTTCCCGTTGATAAGAGCATGACGGGCTGCTGATGTGGACGCTCTCTGTGAGGTGAATGCTGTCTAATGAGTGAAGGAGATTGTGTGATGGTGTAGTTTCACGAGCGGCACAGTCACCATACCAGAATGCCTTGTTTATACTAGATTATTGCTAATTACACCCATTAACAGCCCAAAGAAAAACAGTCAAACCAGTTCAAAGCAGGCAGGGTTTCAACTCTGGTGTGTGTCATGCACCGGATGGAAACACACTTAAAAAAACGCTTGATTTGAGATACAATTTATCTTATTTATATATATCTTATTTTTAATTTTATTTTTTTTAGAAGTTTAAAACTTAGTGTTATTAATTATATTATATTATATTATATTATGCTACTTTATTATATTAAATATATGTTTTATTTATTTGTAGAAATGTAATTCTTGAGGTTAGGGGTTTGTTTAACAGTTTTAATTATGTTATTTTATATGAATCTTTGTAATATTAATATTTGGTTTAGGGGTTTGTTGTAATATAATATATTATATGTATTTTAGTGCTTATTGTTATAGATGTGTTCAACAGCTTTAATTATATTTATTATAAAATAATATTTTTAAATGTATTTTTATTTTATTTTTAGATATTGTATACTTAGGGTTAGGGGTTTGTTCAACTACTCTAAATGTAATATAATATTATTTATATTTATATAATAATATATATATATATATATATATAATATGAATATCTACAATTATATAAAATTAATATAATATAATGTGGGTTATATTATATAAAATAAATGTTTGTGTGTATGTGTGTATATATATATATATATATATATATATATATATATATATATATATATATATATACATTTATTTATTATTAGAAGTTTGATACTTAGGGTTAGAGGATTGTTCAATAGCTTTAATTATACATATTATATTATATTATTTTATATTGTGTTCATATTTTAATAAAAAAAAAAATTTCATTCTTTTAATACATGTGGGGTTTTTTTTTCAACTGCTTTAATTTGACTTTTCTTTTATTATTAAACTTTGCTTTTCTGATCTTTTCATTGTAAACATTTCCTGCTTTTCGCTCAGGACAGAAGTTTCGTTCTCTCCGCTGACTCACTGCATCTTCTAGATCAGCTTTTTACTTTCTAAAAAACATTGTCCCTGGAGTGCCCTTGTCCTTATTTCCATATGTTACGCTCTTTAGATTGAGAGAACATACACTCACGCACCCGTCCCCGGTTGGATTTCTCTCTTTTTGGCATTTTTCCGTGTTACCATCTGTCCTTCACGTCGGAGCTACTTAAAGGAATAGTTCACCCGGAAATAATCCCGTCGTTATTTACCCACCGTCATGTTGTTCCAAACCCACATGACTTTCTTACGTGGAGCACAAACGGGAGAATTCTGAAGAATGTCTTTTTTTTTGTCTTTTTTTTTTTTCAGATGAGTTGAGCTTCAAAAACAAATCTTTTATGAAGTCATGTGATGCTGATGATTTGTACGAGTGAAAGTCCCATTGATTTGTAAGCTGATTTGTCTGTTGCTCCAGATCGTGACCCGCGGCTGCGAGACCACAGAAATGACCCTGCGCAGGAATGGTCTCGGCCAGCTCGGCTTCCACGTGAACTTCGAGGGCATCGTGGCGGACGTGGAGCCGTTCGGATACGCGTGGAAAGCCGGTTTGCGGCAGGGCAGTCGGCTGGTGGAGATCTGCAAGGTGGCGGTGGCGACGCTGACCCACGAACAGATGATCGACCTGTTGAGGACCTCCATCTCCGTCAAGGTCATCATCATACAGCCCTATAAAGACGGAGCTCCCAGAAGGTATCAGTGATCCGCTCTGTCCATCATGCCTGCTATTAACATCCGTCCCGTGTCGAAGTACGGCCTTTTCCAATTTTTTCCTGATTGTTGCTTTGCTTTAAAACGTACTAATTGGTTGAGTGTGTTGAAATGGCTGTTAAAAAGATTATGTAACTCTGAAATTATATTACATTACATTATATTATATTATATTATTTTTGTTCATTATCTTTATTTTATATATATATATATATGTGTGTATATATATATATATATATGTGTGTATATATATATATATATATATATATATATATATATATATATAAATTGTTTTTATTCATTTTATTTTACTATATATTTAATTATTATTATACATTTATAAATAGTATTCCTTATATAATAATAATAATTTTATATTATTATTATTATGGTTACAATTATAGTAATATTATTAGTGTGTGTATGTGTATATTTATATATACTGTATATGTGTATATATATATATATATATATATATATATAATACAATTATTTTATATTTATACAATTTATTTTATATATATATATAATAAAATAAAATTAATAAAAATTATTTATATTATATATATATATTCAATATAATACACACAATTTTTATCAATTTTATTTTTACTGTATATTTAATTATTACATATATTTTTAAATTTTTTATATTTTTATATATATTAATAATAAATATAAGTTATATAGATTTGGTTTTTTTTTTTTTTTTTTTTTTTTTTTACTGTCATTTTTTATTACATTTTATAAAGAAATTATCATATTAATCACTTTGTCATTTCATGCATTGAAACGAGCTGACTAATTCATTCAGTCTCATTTGTAATATAAAAGTAATTTTTTTACCGGGCTAATTGGGTTAAGTGAACTAGTTCATCCACATTCTGAGCTGTCTGATTAATTTGCCCACAGATATGCCTCGTGGACAGACCACTGGAAATCTAGATAGTGATTCTCTGAGCCTTACGCTTGTGATATGAATAAACTATGCCGATTTTAAAGGCACATGTAAACACATCCTGCCAATCCAAAATGTCAGCAAATCCTCTTACAGTGATCTGTGATCATAGATGATCATCTGTCATCATACATGATCATCTGTCATCATACATGATGCAAAAGAAGCTCATTTACAGACGGGGGCAGAGCTCAGTATTATGGAGCCCTGGAGCTTTTTGTAAGTTCTAGTAGTTTGTCATTTCAACCATTTTAGAATGACCTGAGTAGCTCTCATTTGACCTACTTAATATAAACCATAATGGATAACTATATTTTTACATTTTCCAAAGGAAATGTACCCATGTAAAACAATATTCCGGTGCTGTGAGGTCATTGCCAGGTTGTTGCATTTGTAAAATATGTGTTTGGGTTCATTGTTTGCTTTAAATGTGCATTAAAGCCAACGATCATTTGCTGCCGCTAGCTATGCCAAGGTCATGGGTTTGATTCCCAGGGAATACAGAAACTGATCAAATGCACACTGTACCCTCAATGCAATGCAAGTCACTTTGGATAAAAGCGTCTGACAAGTGCGTAAATCTAATTGCAAGTGATAAAGTTAAACAACCATGGAATATTCCTAGAATTACCAGAACTCCAGATGTCCTGCATGTTTGAACATTACACCCAGATAAATATGACTTAAAGGAAAGACACATTGGCATGATGAATCTCATGTTTCAGGTCTGAATTCGAGGAGCAGAGCCTCATAATATTACATACTCTCTCTGATTAGTCTGAAAACCAAATATTTACCCGTTGTTTACATTTTCAATCCATAAGCGAGTAATTTTGAGTGTGGACAGGACACATCTGAAATGTTTCTCTCATTAGTGTGATGTATGGACAGCATGTTTAAAGCTTCATATAGAAACTCTTGTGGACTGCGCAGGGTTACGGCCGGACACGTCCCGCTGCTCTAGTGTAAATAAATAGATTTTGTGGGTTAGGCTAATATTAGAGCCATATTTCACCAGTCCAGACTGGATTCTGCGCAACCATAAAAAGACATGTATGGGCTCTTTAAAATAAGAGAGGATGTAAAAACAGTGTGT